>JADBJO010001040.1:190748-263248 GCA_016801955.1 Conus betulinus | reverse complement strand
AGACCTTCCAGACTTCAGCGACTGAGACTGTTGTGTTGTACATGACTACATTTGTGGAGACGAAAATCCCGAGACCAGCAGATCAACGTGTCAGATTTCAGACGAATGAATGGAACAGATGGCTTAGAACGAACGAGCGAAACTGCTTCACACATGTTTTATATTTCATTGTTCCCCCCCCCCCCCCCCCCCCCCCCCCCCCCCCCCCCCCCCCCCCCCACCCCCCCACACACACACACACACACTTATTTCTTCACCCCTATGTTTCTATGGGTTGTTACTTACAGAGTTTCGTCATCTGTCCTTTGTGCCATTATTACAGCCCAGCCGACGTCATTTACTTACAGGGCCTATATATCAGGGTTGTCACTATCACACCCTCAACCCCTCATCTCCTCCTCACCCCCTCCCCTCCCCAATCAATCCCCCTTCCCGTACCTCTCAAAAAAAAAAGTCACTGCAAGTTTTATTATGAAATCACTCACACACAAGCGCGCGCATACATATCCCACACACACACACACACACACACACACACACACACACACACACACACACACACACACACACACACACACATACACACACACACACACACACACACACACACACACACACACACACACACACACACACACACACACACACACACACACACACACATACACACACACACGACAACACGGACAAGAACTGTCCCCGACATGATGCCGTTCGAAACTCACTTGTGTAGGTCAACACAAACAGATACAACCAAAACGACAAGATGATAATAAATCGTCCCTAGCAAAGTAGGTCAACGTAAACATAGACAGACAAGACTATCAGGAAGAAAAACTGTTCCCTGGGAAAGGCTGCAAGAAAGCCCACCGGTGGGTCAATAGCAACACACACGCAGACAGTGGAAAACTCTGGGGCCCGCTGCACTATGGCTATGCGCTTCATCCCGAGCAGCATCGTGAACTTCACACAGAGAAATCTGCTGTGACACTGAAGATGAGCCCGTGCACGAACGTGCCAAGCTCTCACTTACGCACGCACGCCAGAAACACCCACACTTGCACCCACACATTGTGATTATCATTGGTAACTGTTGGTAGCCAGTTTCAATCGTTCAATTATAGCCATGACTCTACAGAGAAGTCACCCCTGAGGACCGGGTAAACACCAGAGTCGGACTAGGTACCAGCAGAAGCAGTCAAAGCTGATCAAGGGGCAGCTGTCAACATGCTGGACAGTAGGATCTGGGTTGAGGAACAACATGCCTGCCAAGGGCACGGAGGGGCTCTTCCTCACGTTGCCGAAGAAGGGGACCTCAGGGACTGCACCAACTACCACGGGGATCATGCTCCTATCGGCGGCCGGCAAAGTTCTGAACAGAGTTTTACTGGAGAGATGAGACTCAGCGGGCCCAAAGCTCTGTGACCGACCAGCAGGCAGGTTTGTATCGGATCAGATCGACCGGCAGGCAGGTTTGTATCGGATCAGATGGACCGGCAGGCAGGTTTGTATCGGATCAGATCGACCGGCAGGCAGGTTTGTATCGGATCAGATCGACGGATCAGATCGATCGGCAGGCAGGTTTGTATCGATCAGATCGACCAGCAGGCAGGTTTGTATCAGATCAGATCGGCAGGCAGGTTTGTATCGGATCAGATCGACCGGCAGGCAGGCAGGTTGTATCGGATCAGATCGACCAGCAGCAGGTTTGCGGATCAGATCGACCAGCAGTTTTGTATCGGATCAGATCGACCAGCAGGCAGGTTTGTATCGGATCAGATCGACCAGCAGGCAGGTTTGTAACGGATCAGATCGACCAGCAGGCAGGTTTGTAACGGATCAGATCGACCAGCAGGCAGGTTTGTATCAGATCAGATCGCCAGGCTGCGCACCATCGTGGCTCAGTCACTGAAGTCGATCTCCCTCCCCTTTCTCTCTCTTCCCTCCACTCCGCCCTTCCCACCCCCTCTTCCCTCCTCCGCTCTCAATTTGCTTCACAGACTTTCAGATGGGATGGCATTTGATAGTGTGAACAGAGAGATGCTGTGGACTTCGCAGACTTTGAGATGGCATTTGATGCTATGGGTGCCGCCGAGGCACAAAGAAGAACCCAAGAAGACTACCTCCTTGATCCAAAGTACTTAACATGACATGCCATGCACGGTTGCTCACGCAGGCCAGCTATCAGACAGTTCTGAGGTCAAAACCAGAGTTCATCAAGGATGTTAACTGTCGCCTTTCGTCTTCCTTCTGATCATTGGTTTAATGAGGAAAACCCACCATAAAGGCAGGAACAATAGAATACAGCGGGCACTCCGGCCTGGGCTTGAAGATGTCGACTTCACTGACGACTTAGCCCTCCTCGTGCACTGGCCGACACGTCACTTCCTGGATAGGAAAGCCGCGTGCAGCCTTTGTCATAGTGAAAAATGTCTGGGAAGGCAGAGAAAACAGCACCGCCACAGAACTGCACGTCTTGTACTCAAGTGTCATAGTTCGGCTCTGAGACAAGGAAGAAGACTAAAGTAATGCAGCTGAAGTTACAGACTTTCATTTACACCTGTCTGAGGCACATACTTTAACTAACACACCTTGGCCGAAAATCAGCAACGAAGATCTGTTGCAAATGGGCAAGACAGGAGTCAATCGCCACGCATAGGCTTCACGCCAAAAATTAATGCGCCAAGGCCTTGCTTAAGGTGTCGAGTATCTGGAGACAGGCACAATTAAACTGTTTGAGAATTGTTATTGTGTCTGAAGGTTGATTCTCCTTTCTGGTCTTTTATGGGGGCCATCAAAGTACATGCCAGATGGTTTCAAGCAGACATGCATGGAAATGAAAATAAAAGTAATAGTACTATTTCGGTGAGACTTACCTGGTGCAAAGACAGGGTTACGAGTTAGAGCGAAGGGCTGAAAATTGACATCAGGTAAGGTTTTTGAATGATGCAATCGGTAGACATCCCTAAAAGCAACTGAAATGGTTGAAAGCGGGTTGTTCATTTGACCACTATCAGTTCGGTAACAAAATCGGGCTCAAATTATGCAAGGCCTCAAATCGCTTATCTGGATCATATAGTGAGATCGTGCGAAATTCTAATCGTGGCGTGTGTCCATTTCCCGAGGAGGAAGAGAGGCTGGGTAAGACACACCCTCGAGAACCCGGCCACCAACGCCACCCGTCAGACTCCGATCTGGAACCTGCAGAAGGGGAGGAGGGGACGACCCACGGATACAGCGGGAGAATAGACTCGGAGTCAGGGCTGAGGAGGAAGGGAATACAGGATAGAAACAAGCCAGTGCTCAGTTGACGGCCAATGTTCCTTCGAGGTCGAAGGACCGTGTCATCAGGTAACTGTTATCACGGGCACTGGTCAATACTTTGCAGTTTTGATTGGTTGGGGTTTTATTCCGGTGTAGAAAGGTAAGGGGATGTTTGTTTGGCCTTTTTTTTTTCAGTTGATGCGGCCTTTTACTGGCATATTTTGTGGCATTCATATCGTTTTTTTGATTGATGCTTTGTTTGTTCGTTTGTTTTTGTTTGTTTCTTTGTTTGTTTGTTTGTTTTTGGTCGGGGTGAAATAATTTCAACTCAACTAATGGCACTATTATTACGGCTCGGTGTTTCCCACTTTAAAAGTGTTACCATGACTTTGTAAACTCTGTTTTGAATAATTTAAGTATCTGTAGAGTGATGTCTGGGCCTATTTGGGTGGGGGTGGGGTGGGGCTCTAGACAGGGCTCTGGTTACCGTTCTTTTTTTGCGAGGTGAGAGACCTGATTTAGGTTTGTCTCGATGGTCGAGCGTTAAACAATACGTACGAAAAATGAAACCAGTAATACTTGCAGCAAATAAAATAAGAGCATTTTGAGCAGATCAGTTTTTTCTGCTCTCCTCCGCTAGGGAGTGGAGGTGGAGGGGGGTGGGGGGAAATGGCTGAAAGTAATCAGGCAATATTTCCTCTTTAAACCTCTAACCCTGAAAGACAGGATGTATCTCGTTTCCGTTCAGAATGAAGTGGATTTTAAATGGATATAAGCTGAGTTCGAAACTACATTGTTTCCAACTTCTGTCTTCGATTTTCATCTCTTTCTCCTTTATTTATAGCCACAAACTAATGTGTCTGGTCACGTGATCACCGATGTCACCTTGCGACTGGCAGGACTGACAGCCTTAAGGGTTCCCCTGTAGCGGAAGGCTGCTAACACTGCAGAATGGACGGCTGGTGCCCATTCCAGCGTGGACCATCTCACGATTATTGCTTGACTCTAACAGTATAGGTAGCATATTATTTGACTGAGAGAGAGAGAGAGAGAGAGAGAGAGAGAGAGAGAGAGAGAGAGAATTTCTTGAGCATCTAATAGATGGATCATTGAAAAAGAAGAACACACACACTGACTGACTGACTGAAACCAATTTATTGTCAGATTAACTCAAGATTGTACTGACAATGGACACACACACAGATAGGACAGAGAGAGAGAGAGAGAGAGGGGGGGGGGGGGGGGGGAAGAAGGAGGAGAGAGAGAAGAAAGGCGAGTTAAAAAAAAGGGATACAGAACACACACACACACACACACACACACAACACACACACACACGCACACACACACACACACACACACGGACGCACATACGTACCACACACACACACACACACACACACACACACACACACACACACAGATAGGAGAGAGAGAGGGGGTGGAGGGGACAGCGAGAGAGAGAGAAGAAAGGCGAGTTTTAAACGGGGATACAGAAATGCGAATGTTTAATGCACACTAACTGCAGGAATGACAGTAATGAGAGGCACACACGCTATGCGCGCTGGAGTTCTTAGAGGACATGTTGCCAGGCCGTAGTCTGCAAGGAGTCGTTAGACTTGCAGATGGTGGCGATACAGTTCCTATAGAAAAAACTTCCAGGCGTCCCTGGGGAGGCAAGGCAGGGGGGGGGGGGGGGGGGGGGGGGGGGGGGGGGGGGGGGGGGGGGGGGGGTGAGGTTCGTCACATGGTGGTTGGCTACAGTACACAGATATCAAGTCAGAAGAGTTCGATCGCGGCTCGCAGACGCGGTCGTTCGCGCACCTAACGTTTCGACATTCGTGAAAACATCATAATGTAAATGTCATTTAGCTTATGCTGGGTTTTAAATGAACACGTAATTATGTGTAACTTGTCGCTAATTCGGATGACCCTTATCGCTGTTTAATATGAGCCGTGTTGCTCTTTATATGAGCCGTGTTGCTGTTTCAGATGAGCTGTGTTGCTATTTCGGATGAGCCGTGCTGCTATTTCGGATGAGTCGTGTTGGGGTTTTCGGTTGAACCGTTTTGCTGTTTTGGATGAGCCGTGTTGCTATTTCAGATGAAGGATATGCGACAAGCAGACACTTTCTCTAAAGCTGCATCACTGTTCATTTCCAATAGAGTGCTCTCTCTCTCTCTCTCTTCTCTCTCTCTGTTCCAAATCTCTGAGTATACTTTGTCATATTCATTTCATTGTATGTTTTATACATGCTAACTGTTGTCCATTATAGTACACTTCTATATGCCCCCATCCTACTCCTCTTCTTCCCCTTCATTCATTTTTTTTTTCTTTTTTTTTTCATTCAATAATCGATTATGATTGCATGCCCGTTTTGTTTTGTTCTGTTTGTTTGTTTCTTTTATACACTATTTCATTTCACTGAATGAATTATTGTAGTCCCTACTCAGGGCGAGGACTGGATGCAAAAAAGCGCATCAGTGCTTGTCTATTATCCTCCTCGTTAATAAAGAACTCTCTCTCTCTCTCTCTCTCTCTCTCTCTCTCTCTCTCTCTCTCTCTCTCTCTCTCTCTCTCTCTCTCTCTCTCTCTCTCAAACCTCCCCGTTCTTCAACATGCTCCGTACGTTCAACCTAAGCAGTCAATGACTCAAATAGGCCTATGGACACTCATAAAAATGTATCCAACCACAAAACAGTCATACCCGTCAACATGAATCGTGAACATGATTTAATATACGACAAAACTCATGCAGACTAACAACAACAACAAAAAAACCACTACACAGAAAGACGAAACAAAGCAAAGTTAAAAGCAGAAACGTGCCCACTTAAACAATGGAAATGTCATTCATTGTACAGACTAGATACTCAGGAAGAGGGCAGAGAATCCTGAAGAAACCGCAGGTGAAATATCACAACTGTTCCAGAACCAGCCGATTCATGGTCAAGAAGGCACAGCAGTGGAAACGAATAGAAGATGCAACCCGTATGTAGACTTTGAGCGTAGAAACAAAAACGAGGGAGCTGAGGAGGGGGTGGAGGGTGAAGGGGGGGGGGGGGGGGGGCTAACGCCCATTTGACTGGCCGCACAGCTAATCTGTTAACAGCACTGTCCCCCCCCCCCCCCCCCCCCCCCCCCCCCCCCCTCCCCCCCCCCCCCCCCCCCCCCCCCCCCCCCCCTCACTCCCCTACCCATCAAGGCCATTCCCATCGGAGTTCCAAACATTAGCGGTCCACGGGGGGGCCATTATCAATGTCAGGTCATTACAGGGGTAACCACCAGGGGGGATAATGCACTACTGCTGAGGCACTTAGGTGCTTTCGTTCAGTATATCCAGGACATACCATCCACTGGACCTCAAAATGGTGGCTATCACTGTCTCGTCGCAGGTAGGTAGTGTCCTTCAGACTATCGTGCACGTCTCTGGTCAGCAAGACTGAAATACACAGGCTACTACTAGCCACCGTAGCGAAGCGGTTAGCGTCGCGGAATTCCGACTGGAAGGTCGTGGTTCGATTCCCATCAGAGCTATTCACCTGTGGGATTCTCCTGCCCGACTGCTCTTCATGCCCCGACGCAGAGTTGAGTTTGCTGCGGGCTCAGTTGCGAAGACTGGGACCACACAGTCGAGTTTCAACCACTTCAATGGATGTGTCTTTGAGAGTGTTGCTCTAATTCCCTGACCAACACTGCAGGTGTCAGTATCTGTCGGGCCGGGTTGACGCTGGGATATGTTGTGAAAGTAACAGTAGAGTACAACTCTGTCACGCAGTCTCAGAGCACTATGGAAATCCGTTGCATCAGCTTCAACATCCCATCCTCACAACCAGTGAGTTACAAAAAAAAAAATGAAATTTTATGGCTGATCATGCCCTGCTCTCAATGTGATCTCAGTTTTCAATGTCTCACCATGTCTATGGCCTTGGTTTGATTCTGTCCAGGTCACCGGTATCGGCAAATGCACGAAGACAGTCGTCGTTGGACGGACGTGGTGGCACTCTTCAGAGGGAGAACTCATCCACAAAGGCTCGGCGACTAAGCATTCTTGTCGTCCATAGCTTGTGTCCTGCTTATGTTGGATCAGAACAGAGACCACTGAACACTATCGAAGTAAACTTGGCTGCAGGGCAGTGTCTCCTCTGGTGGGTTGCCTCATAACGACTTGACATTGACTGCTCCCTGCAGATTGCCATTGCCGGAGCTGTGGCGGGACGGGCCGAGCTGTGGCTGTGGACGAGGGCTCGAAATGAGCGACGTGGAAACAGTGCCGCTGAGGTGGCACACCAGATGGGACAGCAAAAACAAAGAAGGAAAAGGGAAAGAAAGGGGGAAAAAGAAAGAAAGAAATACAGGATACCAACCAGTTAATTGGATAACTCACTGTCGTTGAACAGAAAATGAGAGTACGAATTGAAACCAGAGAGATTACCAGTCAAGCAATGAGCAACGTAGCAACGAGCTATGTAGCACTGAAATACAAAAAAGGGCGGTAGACAATCAGAAAGGCTTTCCTTTCTGACCTTAAGATCTTAAAGACAACATCCATCTCGTCTGTAGTCATGAAGTCTTTCAACACGGAAAGAAGCCGATTCCGAGGCAAGGTTATTTTAAGCCAAAAAATCGCCGTGTAGCTGCGAAGAGTTAAACTTCGTCGTTAATTTTCATCTCCCGTCGATTCGCGCTGGATTTCTGTCAGCTTCCTGGAGATCGGTATAAATCGAGAAGACCGTTCACCTGTTCCGAGTCTGCACAGGAAAACCAGAACCGTGGGATCGTGTCTTTCTTCATCCTTCAGTCGTGTCGCATAGGCTGGAATTGAAAAGGAAGTCTCTGGTCAAACCTCCTCAAGGTCCTGGGCCGAACAGCTGACCCACTGTGAAAAAAAAAAAAAAAAAGTGCCGTTGCTATCTGGCCCGACACCACAAGTTGTGTTCGACTCTTCCTGACTCGTGAATCACGAACGTGAACTTGTGGGGAGAGGAGAGGAGAGAGGGAGAGACGGAGTCAACGAAACCAACGTCGGAGACGTGGACGCAGATTCTGTGCCTTTGATCATCTCCGTACATCAGTTTCACTCCCCTCATCTCAGTCCCTAGTTTTTTGTTTGTTTTTCACTCGCATGCGAACAGTTTTCACGTCAGTCTTCGGTCAGTTCGGTGGTGCCGTTAGATCTGAACACGTCATAGAAACAGCCACCGTGACAGGAACCTCAGTACTGCGCACTTCAATGCATACCGCCGTCTCTCTCAGTCACAGTACAGCCTCTACATAGCGAATTATTCTTATCTCCAGTAGTCTCAAGCAGGACTTTGGAGGTATCTTCAGTACAGTCGGCACTGTCTGTCTTCATCAAATTTCTGTGAACTGGTGAGTGGATCCACGGTGAGTCAGTGGTATCTGTTTCAACTGTTCTTCACGAAGAACGTTTTGTTTGGTCTTTCGTCAGTTTTACCTTTAGTGTTGTAAAGAACGAATCGAACGACGCTGTAAAGTTCATCAACCGAACCAATGATTATGGTATATCAACACACACACACACACACACACACACACACACACACACACACACACACACACACACACAAGTGCGCGCGCGCGGGTCTGAAATCAGCGCTAGGCAGAGTGTTCTTTAGGGGGGAGGATGCATCAACTCTGCTGGACTTTTATCAGACTTTCAAACTGGGGTCACTGTCTCTGGACACAAGAGGCACCGGAGACCACGTGCGGGATGGCACAACTGGGTCGGATGTGTGCCGCTCCCTGTCAAGGACCTTGTCCTCCTCTCTGAGCGACCTCCGGGAGATCTGATGGAACAAGGGGGGCGTGGAGGGGGCAGCGGACGAATCAACCGTGGCGGGCAAGGCTTCTGCCAAAGTCGCCCCGCTCCCTGGCGATGGAGAATCCTGGCGTGATTCTTTCCTGAGCTGTTCTTTGAGGAACTTGAGGCGCTCCTTGGAAGGCGTCCCGGGTGCCACCTGGCTGTGTGGAGAGGCGGAGCCGTTGAGCCACATCGATAACGACCGGCGAACTGACGCCACGGTTCTTCGGGGTGTCCTTTTGGGACTGTCCTCGGGGTCGGGCCCCGGGATGAAGGAGGCCTTTCCCAATGAAAGGGTGGACTCGGAGGCCATCTTTTTCAGAGCCATTCTCTCGGTGGCAGCACTGGTATGGGCAGTCTGCACTTCTTCACGGGCAGATGCACGAGTCGGTGTTGATCCATTTCTCTTTCCAGACGTCCCCTCCTCGGAAATTGCTACAGAGTCTGCAGGGACATCTCCCTCGTGTTTCTGGACATCATCTGTCTCGGACTGACTTCTCTCTTTCCCTGTTGAACCCCCGGTCCGAGGATACGGGGCACGGGTCCTCTTATTGCTCTTCTTGCTGGCCGCCATAGAAGTCCGAATTGGGGGCAGCTTCTTTCTGCTCACTGTGGGCATCCCCACGAAAGCAGAGCTGAAGGAAGGGGGGTGATAAGCAGACGCCGAGGAATTGCTCTGTTCCGATACCTCAGAAACCACTGCCAGGGCCCCTTCCGGAGTAGCCCTGCGCTCTCCATCAACGCTGCCTGAAGCAGTATCCTTCCTTTTGAAGTCAGCGCCGCTGTCGCTATCATCGTCATCATCATCATCATCGTCGTCGTCGTCGTCGTTGTCGTTGTTATTACATTCATCAATGGTGCTCATGCTGTGCATGCTGATTGAAGAGTAGCGCCTCTTTCTCAGTTCGGCCTTGACCCTGACCTTGGATTCTTTACCCTTGCCCTACTTTCCAGGAAAAGAACGATCATCCTGTAGGTCTGCAGGGCCAGCACCAGAATGTTCTTGCAGATGAAGAAGATGATGGTGTAGTTGAACACCTGGAAACAACAACAAATCATGTACAGACATGTTCGAATGCAAAAAAAAAAAAAAAATTTTACATGTTAAGAGCAGGCGTTGTTTCTTCTTCATCTTGACGTCTTTTAACTCAGAATGATATTGGTGAGCACGCGCTGATGTGTGTGCGTGCGTGTATGTGTTTGTGTGTGTGTGTGTGTGTGTGTGTGTGTGTGTGTGTGTGTGTGTGTGTGTGTGTGACTGTGTGTATGTGTGTGTGTGTGTGTGTGTGTGTGTGTGTGTGTGTGTGTGTGTGTGCATGAGTGCGCACGCGCTTGCGTGCGCACGCGCGTGTTTGTCTGTGTGTGTGTGGTGTGTGTGTGTGTGTGTGTGTGTGTGTGTGTGTGTGTGTGTGTGTGTGTGCGTGTGTGTGTGTGTGTGTGTATGTGTGTGTGTGTGTGTGTGTGTGTGTGTGTGTGTGTGTGTGTGTGTGTGTGTGTGTGTGTCCTTCCCAAAGCTTAAGAGATCGTGACAGACGGACTGACCAAGAGAACGGAGAGGAAGGCAGGGGGAGAGGACGGAGAGAGTGAGACAGAAAGATGTAGTGAGAGAGGGAAAGGGATGGACGAGCACACAAATAAACAGCCACAGATAGAGAGAGAGAGGGAAGGAGGAGAGAGAAAAACCACAGACAAACAGCCACAGATAGAGAGAAAAGGAAGGGGAAGGACTAGCACACGCACAGACAAACAGCCACCAATAAGAGAGACAGGCGGGAAGAGGAAGGACTAGCACACACAGACAAACAGCCACCAATAAAGACACAGGTGGGAAGGGGAAGGACTAGCACACACACACAAACAGCCACCAATAAAGAGACAGGTGGGAAGGGGAAGGACTAGCACACACACAGACAAACAGCCACCAATAAAGAGACAGTGGGGAAGGGGAAGGACTAGCACACACAGACAAACAGCCACCAATAAAGAGACATGTGGGAAGGGGAAGGACTGGCGCACACACAAAACAGCCACCAATAAAGAGACAGGCGGGAAGAGGAAGGACTACACACACAGACAAACAGCCACCAATAAAGAGACATGTGGGAAGGGGAGGGACTGGCGCACACACAAACAAACAGCCACCAATAAAGAGACAGGTGGGAAGGGAGGGACTAGACTAGCACACACACAGACAAACAGCCACCAATAAAGAGACAGGTGGGAAGGGGAGGGACTAGCACACACACAGACAAACAGCCACCAATAAAGAGACAGGTGGGAAGGGGAGGGACTAGCACACACACAGACAAACAGCCACCAATAAAGAGACAGGTGGGAAGGGGAGGGACTAGCACACACACACACACAAACAGCCACCAATAAAGAGACAGGTGGGAAGGGGAGGGACTAGCACACACACAGACAAACAGCCACCAATAAAGAGACAGGTGGGAAGGGGAGGGACTAGCACACACACACACAAAACAGCCACCAATAAAGAGACAGGTGGGAAGGGGGGAGGGACTAGCACACACAAACAGCCACCAATAAAGAGACAGGTGGCAAGGGGAGGGACTAGCACACACACAAACAGCCACCAATAAAGAGACAGGTGGGAAGGGGAGGGACTAGCACACACACAAACAGCCACCAATAAAGAGACAGGTGGGAAGGGGAGGGACTAGCACACACACACACAAACAGCCACCAATAAAGAGACAGGTGGGAAGGGGAAGGACAGGCGCACACAGACAAACAGCCACAGGTCCTCCAATCAGACCACCTTGAAGTGCATCATGACGACCAGTCGGTTGGCCAGGAAAGGGCCATCCTGCAGGAGGAACACGGCCAGAATGGCCCACAGCTCGCTGGAGCACAGCACCTCGCGGAGCTTCAGGATCTTCAGTCCTTCTTCCTTCCCCTCCCCTTCCTTCAGGCCACCTTCCACAGCCTCCATCTGCTCCTCCTCCTTCTTCTTCACCGCGATGCCTTCTTCGACAACATCGGATTTTACTGTCTTCGACTTTCTCGTCGGTTTTCGCACCGGTCTTCGTGGGGGCGATGGTGGCTATGAGCCTATTGACTTCCACATCGTCAACGACGTTGCCCTCGGTCTTGGTGTCGTTGTCTTTGTTGTCGTTGTCTTGGGTGGAGGTGAGGACCAGCGTGAACTGCAGCATGGCCCAGGTCCACCAGAAGAGCAGCACGTAGCAGTAGGTCTCGTCCCCAGCGACCTGTGGCCCATAGAAGTAGTGGGACGTCAAGCACATCGGGAGCCCACCAGATCAGGATTAGACCAGCTCGTATGGCAGAGTATGTAACTAACTGAAGGAGGTATAATGGTGGTGGTGGTGATAGGTGGAGGGATGGAAGGAGGATGGATCATGAGGAGCAGGATGAGAGAGTTCAATTTGATGCTG
Source organism: Conus betulinus (assembly GCA_016801955.1). Classification (NCBI taxonomy): domain Eukaryota; kingdom Metazoa; phylum Mollusca; class Gastropoda; order Neogastropoda; family Conidae; genus Conus; species Conus betulinus. The sequence continues at coordinate 250,741 of JADBJO010001040.1, read as the reverse complement.
GGATTTGAACCTGGAGAAAAGCTGGGGGTGGGGGAAGGGAGGGAGGGGGGGGGGGGGGGGGGGGGGGGGGGGGGGGGGGGGGGGGGAGCAGACAGTGGAAGAGAGAGAGAGAGAGAGGGATCAGTGAGAAATAAGAACATGACGGGGACGGGATACCTTCAATGACTAAAAAAAAAAATGATAACTGTTGAAAGGAGAAAGTAGTGAACTGTGTGTGAAAAAAGCCAACAACCATTTATCACTCCTTTCTGTTCGTTTGAGGGAGAGGGGAACGTTAGGTGTCCACAGGCCCTTACCTCTGCTCCCCCTTCCCTCACCCCACCCAAACTTTGTTTGCTTGTTCATTTTATTTTTCTTAGAGCGGGAAGTAAGGGGTGGTGGGGGGGGGGGGGGGCGAAAAGTGGGGTGTCCAGATTTCCTCGACATCCTCCCCCTCTCTCCTCAAGGCACATAAATGCCCCCCCCCCTCTCTCTCTCTCTCTCTCTCTCTCTCTCTCTCCAAGAGATACATATTAGCAAAACGTGAGTCAAGAAGACCAGCATTTAAGAACGGGCTGGGTTAAAAGGAAATTATTCAACAACAGCGCACAAAGACAACACCGTCAACATTCTCAACACCGTGTCTCCCCGTCCCCCACCTCCCCCGCCATCGCCACTGACCTCGGGGAAGCTGAAGATGGAGATGAAGTCGATGATGTCGGAGGAGAGGGCGAGGTAGAGCAGGAGGAGCTGGGACACCTCGTTGTGGGTCATGCTGCCGCGGGGCAGCAGCCAGCGGCTGAGGATGATGGTCACCATCATGGTCTGCTCCGACAGCAGCATCCAGTCCTCCTCAGAGAAGTCCAGCGACACGCTGGTGGACGGCTGGACGGCTGCAAAGAGGCAGCTGGGATGAGCAGAGGGCGGGGGGGGGGGGGGGGGGGGGGGGGGGGGGGGGGGGTAAGGGGGGGGGGGGGGATGGGGGTGGGGATCTTCTGTACTTTTTTTTTTCTTTTGCTGTTGTTTGAAGGGGAACAGAGATGATGAGTTGTGTGTGTGTGTGTGTGTGTGTGTGTGTGTGTGTGTGTGTGTGTGTGTGTGTGTGTGTCTGTGTGTGATAGTTTGTGTGTGTGTGTGTGTGTGTGTGTGTTGTGTGTTTGTGTGTGTGTGTGTGGTGTGTGTGTGTGTGTGTGTGTGTGTGTGTGTGTGTGTGTGTGCGTGCGTGCGTGTGTGTTGTATCATAGTGTGTGTGTGTGTGTGTGTGTGTGTGTGTGTGTGTGTGTGTGTGTGTGTGTGTGTGTGTGTGTGAACGATTTGTTGAAGGGAGTTACATACACAAGATAATTCGCAATGTGTCTAGCTTATCCCTGTAGCGAGGAATGTCAGAGGCGAGGGAAATAAAGAAAGGGGCGCAAGACCAAGATTGAAATCAATAATGTGACTGCTTCTTCAAGCTCATCTCGCCATTGAAGGGGGCTGCATTTTGGTTGTTTTTAGGTACCACTCACAGAATATGTGCACCAATCACAGGACGCTGCGACTGTCAGCTGTCCTCTCCTCACATGCGATAGAACCCCCAAGACAGTCAATGAATTCTCGCCTTTTCCTAGCTCCAGCCACCCGCTAGAGTGTGCTGTGTGAAACTGACACTCGCCAAACAAAGCCAGAATTCTCGCCGCCTCGCCTGTATGAAACGCGCAAGGGCTTTGCCCTGTAGAGCTCTTTCCCGGTCCACTCAGCAAAGTCTGTCCGCCTCTTCGTCTGCCCTGCCTCCTCTCGTCCCCTGCACTGTTCCTTGGAGAAGGGTCTTGCAGGAGTCTTGCTTGATCTTACCACGTGTCCTTACCACTTCAGCTGTCTGTTCCTCACTGTGGTCACTAGGTCTGTGTGGTGATTCACGTGCTGCCTGACTTCGTCATGTGTGTTACGCTCTGCAGAGGTGGAAGGGGGGGGGGGGGGGGGGGGGGGGGGGGGGGGGGGGGGGGGGCGAGTTCTCTTTTGAAGGGAGTCGTCTCCAATGCTGGGATTTTCTCTGCAGTCATGCTAAGGTATTAACTGACGAGAGAGAGCAGTCATGCTAAGATTGGAGAGAGAGGAGAAGAGAGAGAGAGAGAGAGAGAGAGGGAGAGAGAGAGAGGAGTGTGTGTTGAGGAGAGAACGGAGAGAGAGAGGAAGAGAGGGGGGAGGAGGGAAGGGAGAGAGAGGGTAGAGAGGAGAGAGAGAGAGGGACAGAGAGAAAGAGGCGAGAGAGAGAGGAGAGAGACGAGAGGAGAGGAGAGAGGAGAGAGAGAGAGAGAGAGAGAGAGAGAGAGAGGAGAGAGAGGGAGGGAGAGAGAGAGAGAGAGAGAGAGAGAAGAGAGAGAGAGAGACAGAGGAAGAGAGAGAGAGGATAGAGACGGAGAGAAGGAAAGGGAACGAGACGAGAGAAGAGAGAGAGGAGGAGAGAGAGGAAGAGAGAGGAGGAGAGAGAGGAGAGAGAGGGAGAGAGAGAGAGAGAGAGAGAAGAGAGAGAGAGAGAGATTCCAATGAGAGAGAGACTGAGAGGAGAGAAGTGAGAGAGAGAGCGAGAGAGAGAGAGAGAGAAAGAGAGAGAAAAGAGAGAGAGAGAGGACCCCTATGAGAGACAGAGAGAGAAAGAGAGAGCGAAGAGAGAGAGAAGGAGAAGAAGAGAGAGATACGAAGAGAGAGAGAGAGAGAGGGAGAGAGAGAGAGATAGAGAGACCGAGAGAAGAGAGAGAGAGAGTAGATTTATGATCGAACAGAAGAAGACAGCCTATTTTGAAGAAGATAGAATGTGCAGAAGAAGACAGACTATGCAGAAGAAGGCAGACTATGGACCGCTTACTACAGAACAGATAAAGATAAAAAAAAAAAAGACAGAATGTGCAGGAGCAGACAGACTATGCAGAAGAAGACAGACTTTGGACCTCTTACTACAGAACAGACAAAGATCAGGAAGGTGACCACTGACCACGGTAGCCATGGCGGTGCCGGCTCTGGCCATGGTGCCATGGTGACCCAGGTGGTACAGCCTCTGAAGCCACAGGCCCGGCAAGGCGGCGATGAGGTAACACAGGGTGGCGGGGCTGACCCTGAAGGGGAAGAGGACACTTCCTGGGCGTCAGTCATCTCAGACATCTCTCTTCAGGGGCACCTCTGAGTGTGTGTGTGTGAGTGTGTGTGTGTGTGTGTGTGTGTGTGTGTGTGTGTGTGTGTGTGTGTGTGTGTGTGTGCGTGTGTGTGTATGTGCGTGTGTGTGTATGTGCGTGTGTGTGTGTGTGTGTGTGTGTGTGTGTGTGTGTGTGTGTGTGTGTGTGTGTGTCCGTGCGTGCGTGTGTGTGTGTATGTGTGTGTGTGCGTGTGTGTGTGTGTGTGCGCGTGCGTGCGTGCATGTCTGTATCTGTGAGAGAGAGAGAGAGAGAGAGAGAGAGAGAGAGAGAGAGAGAGAGAGAGAGAGAGAGAGAGAGAGAGAGAGAGAGAAAGAAAGAGAGAGAGAGAGAGAGAGAGAGAGAGAGATCGAGAGATTGTGCGAGAGTGCGTGTGTGTGTGTTATGTCAGTAAAGGTTAATAATAACAATAATAATGGTTTCTTAAACAGCGCTTATTCAAACGAATTTCTCTACGCGCTTTACAAAATCATACTACATTCACCCTTCTCATATACAATAGTACACCTTACACCCAACTACAAATACTGTTACTACAATAACTAACAAATCCTAATCTTACGAGTATGACATTCACTTATTTTTCAAGTATCATTACAAAAGCTAAATCCTATAACGTTCAATCATACAACAAATGTATGTAATAGAGAACATACATATACACTACATTTGAAAAGGTCCAGAGGGCTATGAGTTAAGATTAATCTGAAAATCAACTTATGTCTGTCAGGTGGTTCCTTACTTCGTACAGTTCATCGTAACGACACAGAGACAGACAGACAGGCAGACAGACAGACAGACAGACAGGCAGTCAGACAGTCAGACAGACTGACAGAGACAGTGAGAGAGAAATCGAGAGAAACAGAGTGAAAGAGAGATAAAGTGAGAGAGAGAGAGAGAGGTGGGGGATGGAGACAGACAGACAGGCAGACAGACAGAGAAACAGACAGACAGAAATACACAGAGACTGAATGAGACACAAAAACTGACGACAGACAGACAGAGACGAAAGAGACAGACAGGCAGCGAAAACCCCTCGCGTCTCACCAGTTCCACTCCTGGCCATTGCGCACGATGACGGTGACGAAGTACTCAACGATGATGCAGGCGACGCCGATGGTGATGAGCCAGTACGTGGTCCCCAACAACACCACGGTCCGCAGATGACGATCACCGCGTGCATCAGAAACATGCAGCGGGCAAACGTCGCCTTGAAGTAGTTCAGGTATTCGGCAAGGATCTCCCTGACAAGACCCATGGCGGCCAGGGGTTGCCCCTCAACAACCGTTCTGTTCCGTCCCGAGCTAGAGATGTATGGATGTATAGAGGACTGTGTGTGTTGGTAGTTGGATGGTGGGGTGTGTGTGTGTGTGTGTGTGTGTGTGTGTGTGTGTGTGTGAAGAAACAGCCAATGTTTCCAGGCCACAAATTGCTATTGACCGTCTTACTTTGCCTCCTCTCTTTCTCTGTTTATTGTTGTTTATATACTTGTTTACTTCTCTAATATCTCACCACCAATAAACAACTAACGTCAGAGCAAGGTCTTGCTGACAGTGAACACATTGTTTTGTTGTTGTTATTGTTGTTGTTGTTGTTGTTCGTCGCGCAGAACACTATGAATAACTTGTCTGCTCTTTGAAACAAACAGGCCAACGCGGCCCGGATTTGGCACACAGAAGAATTCCAACCAAACGTTTCGTATTATGCCCCGCGCTGTATGAGTCCCACCTCGTTTTTTTTTTCCAACCACAAATACACCAGAAAGATGCCGCCGCCAGTATTTGTTGCAATATTGTTTCTCCCACACCAGTCAACACTAGTTATAGTCTTCTAGTTCGATTTCGTACCAAAGTCTACCAGCTCAGGTTTTGTTTCTTATTTTTTCAGCGTAGGGGGTTATTGTAAACTTAAGACACCCGGCAGATTTTGTATCAACGATCAAAAGCTCTGAATTTGCCTCTCACTCCAAGGTCATGAATTATAGATTATTGTGAGCTTCAACTCGAACGGAAATGGACCGTTTCGTTGTTGTTGTTGTTGTCCTAGCTCCTTTGAAGCATCCAAGAAGCGCTAGTCAGAGCAAGCTCCTGGGTCAGGAGAGTCACAGTCAATGTTAGCATAGAATGCATCTCATCTCCAGATTTGTTGACGTCTCCAAGACACGACCATGGTTGTTGTCGCAAAATACCAACCGCGCTGACACAATCCCTGAACAGAACAACATAGACTAGGCGGAGAAAAAGCCGGCTTGAAAGTTACAAATCAGGTAGGACTAACAATTACTTGAACTTGACAATTAAGGAGACCAACACGGTAGCAACCTTCGCCACAGGTACCGTGCGACTTTACCCCGAAGTCTGCTCGTCAAAATGGTCCAGGAACGACAATCCATGGTGGTCTGGTAGGCTTCGAGCAGGCTGTAAAAGTACAAAGGACAAAAGCTGTTGTATATCGGTCTGCGGTGGTCTTGTACTTTTCGGTCGGGCTCTAAAAGTGAAAAGGACAAAGGCTGTTGTACGTCAATGGAGAGGGTGGGACCATTGTAACAACTGTTTGGCCAATAACTCGGTGATTTGCTGTACAGGTGTGACTTCTGGTTCAGGCTGACGTCAGTCTCCATGAAAACGTTAACCCCGTGCTGGTTTCCGTGTGGTAGAGGGACAAGGATATAGATATAGGTGTTTTAACGGCAATCATGCACTGACATTCTCTCTCTCTCTCTCTCTCTCTCTCTCTCTCTCTCTCTCTCTCTCCAGCCAATTGAAATTACGGAGCAATTCTTCCGGATAGCGGGATTTCTTGGTTTCGTTTCCTCCAATCCTGTTCCCCAATCCCTCCGCTCCCCCCCCCCCCCCCCCCCCCCCCCCCCTCTTCCCCCCATCGGGTCCGGACTAAAGCTCCCTCCTTCGCCACTGCAGCATCTTCTTAAAAAAAAAAAAAAAAAAAAAAAAAAGAAAAAGGCTTCGCATCTTCTCACGCCACCGCAGTATCCTCGCAACTATAAATAAATCACAAACTGCAGTGTAACCAGAAAGGTTCTGTAGTTTGTTAGCAAGTTACCAACAATAAGATCATTTTTTTTCAGGTAGTAGGTCATGCTATGACAAAAACGTTCAACGGACATCCGTGGTAAAACAAGCTATACACAGACACACGCTCTCTCTCTCTCTGTCTCTCGTACACACATAGCTCGCACACACACACACACACACACACACACACACACACACACACAGAATTATTAGTGCAGGGGGTCTTGTAATGTAGCTCTCCTGGCTGTGTCCACAGCAGTAACAAAGACACCAGGATTCTCACAGCCATGTCGTCACCGACAGACCGAATTTCACGTCTCGGCATTTTCTGTGGGTTGCACACCACGAAAACACCACACCAGACGGGCACCAATCAGCAGAAAGTTGACAGTATCCAACGACTGACGAAGGTGTCTACCTTCCTTATGTATGCGTCTGTCCTCAGCTAATACGGGACGGATGAAAATGGAAGAGAAAGCTGAAAGAGAGCACTCTTTGATCCAGTTCATTTCAGTTTATAACCCATTTCATCATCGAAGTAAACAAGACATATGTTGTCTTTAAGAGAAATTGAAACGTCTTAGAGACACTATATCCTAATATAGTAAGTCTGCTGTTCTTGCCTTTCCTTAAATGCAATATAAACTTTCTTTAATTGGAGCCCATTTGGTTTTGTCATAATTTGAGATGAACGCGGGAGACGTTTGTTGTATTCCTGCCACCGTACGTTTACATACTGACCAATGTTACTATGTTCTCAGAGTTTGTACGTTAAACAGCTTTCTGTTACGGCTGCTGCACCAAATCACCTGATTTTCACAGTCTTACGTGTGTCCCAAACGTTACTTTTTTTGTTGTTTTTGGTGGTGGTAAGAAAAAAAAAAGGATGTGTGGGGGGGGGGTCGGGGGGGGGGGGGGGGGGGGAGGTATCTGTTCCTATTTCCAGTACGTCGAAGGGAGCAACAACAGAGTCACGTGGCCAATTATGTCGCTGGTGTCGGAACGTTCAAACCAGCATTTCAGTGACAGACACACGGACAGCTGACGACGTTGCTACTATCTGAACGTTCACATCGACAGTTTAGCGGCATATACACGAACACCGGTGTTGCTGCTTCTTTATATATTCATCACAGACACGTGAGATTAAAAAAAAAAAAAGCGTTGTGCTGTGTAAATGTTCATCGCGGCATTTTGATGACAGACTCAAGACCAACGACGTTGCTGCTGTCTGCGTGTTCAATACAGCAATAGGCAAATTTTAAAACACACACACACACACACACACACACACACACGATGATGTGCTTTTATCTGAGTGTCCATCGCTGCATTTCAATGACAGATTCATGACCAACGACGGTGCTGCTATCTGCGTGGTCATTTCAGTGACAGACAAACAAACAAACAAACAAACGATGTTGCTTTTCATCACAGCATTTCAGTGACAGACGCGTGAATGACGATGTCTCTGCTGCTGTCTCGTTGTTCATCCCGGCATTTCAGTGACAGACGCGTGAATGACGATGTCTCTGCTGCTGTCTCGTTGTTCATCACGGCATTTCAGTGACAGACGCGTGAATGACGATGTCTCTGCTGCTGTCTCGTTGTTCATCCGGCATTTCAGTGACAGACGCGTGAATGACGATGTCTCTGCTGCTGTCTCGTTGTTCATCCCGGCATTTCAGTGACAGACGCGTGAATGACGATGTCTCTGCTGCTGTCTCGTTGTTCATCCCGGCATTTCAGTGACAGACGCGTGAATGACGATGTCTCTGCTGCTGTCTCGTTGTTCATCCCGGCATTTCAATGGACAACGAGGAATGTTCGGCTGATGCTGCCTTCTCTCTAAGTGTCTTGGTGCATGCTGGGTTTTTTTTTTTTTTTTTTTTTTCCAATCATTCCACAAACCGCCGAACACTGAGCTGACATGGGTTATAGTATCTTTAACGTGCTTGCCTGATCTTACGCATGCGTGTAAGAATGAACGGGGTTCAGCAAGTATAGTAGCTCTCTGTACCTTGGTTGCCTAGATGACCGGGGAGGGGGGGAGGGGGGAGGAGGGATCCTGCTCGACGCTTCACCAAATCAACCCGCACCCCCACCCCCCCCCACCTTCGGGTGAACTAGAATGAATTCTACTTCCAGTCTCTCTCTCTCTCATACACACACACACACTCACACACACAAACAAAAAATAAAAACAACCCTACGTTCCCAAGAGACCAACTGATCCGCCCCTGCAGTCTACTACACCTTACAAATGCCATCCTTTCTTCATTTCTCCGCCTTCGGCTCGCACACCCCCATCACCACCTCACCCCACACCCCACCCGCTTCCTTCTTCGGGGTAGCAAACAGCTCAAGTCCTGTCCAGCGTGATAAGGTACCCCTGTGTTTGTCCAGTTCCACCCACCCAGTTTCCGTCAAGCAGGCTTCTCGCAGTACCGCCAACACCCTGCCACTACCCCGTACCCGCATGATTAGAGCTATGACAAAGCACACCCACTTATCCACGTAAACGTACATGACCTGTTTTTCTTTTCGCGTATTCAATCACTGGCTATTTCCTGTGTTTAGTATTATGAATTCCGGACTGCGTTCGATGACTAAATGATTCCATGCCTTTTGCATTGGGTCTACTGGTATGAAATAGTATACAGCTTCTTTCCACCAAACGTTAAGATCGATGAGTTCATTTACTTAGTGGACACTTCACATTTGATGGAATGTTTCTTTGAGGAGGAGTTTCTGAGGTGTCTGAATCGTATCTCCTAAACGGCGATTTACGACGCTGCTGTATTAACTTTAAAATAAAAAAAGAGAGGGGGGATGAAGGAGGCACAGGCCGTGGGCAGGAAGGGGGGGGGGGGGGGGGGGGGGTATGAAGAAAAGGAGAATGAAATGACGCGATGTGTAGTTTGATTAAGTGTTTGAAGTAGAGCAGTGGAACCTTCTCCCTAAACATATTTAAAACAACAACAACAAACCTGTGTTTAGAGAGGTTCTTGAATTTACTACTATGGCAAATATTAGAAATTATCAAAATCACAAATACTAAGTGTACAATCTTATCACACACACACACACACACACTCTCTCTCTCTCTCTTTTCAGTTCATACGCCTTTGTTTTCACACGCCCCACATTCAGCAAGCCTGGTAACCGTCTGCCAATACGGGCGGAAATGTCACGAATGTAATCCGGGTACAAATTCACACACACACACACACACACACACACAAACCAACAACCCAAATCCCAAATTTCATAAGTTCTAACCCCTAAAGACAACTTGTCTTCTGTTTGTACTGAAGATCGAGAGGGCTGGAATGGAAAGGAGTGCAATGCAGGTTGGTTTATTCAGTATTTATTTACTTGTCTATCTGTCTCTTTATTGTTAAGAGTACTTATAGAGCGCCTATTCTCGGTTTGAGGCACACACACACACACACACACACACACACACACACACACTTTTGCTTGAGTTCGGCTCACTCCCGACCTTCCTCTCCTCCACCCGCATTTCTCTCTCATTCTTTCTGTCTGTCTCCCCTTTCCTAATATCTGTTTTCGAACTTTTTTTTAACATCTCATCAATATAGGACTAAAAAGCCGATTTGTGTTGGTCTTGCATGATTATAATACTGTTGATAACGAAATCTATACGTGAAACTGGAGAATCTATGACTGTTATAATCTCTCTCTTCAAACCAAAAGCACAGCAGTCTATCTCATGGCGACATTTCGAACAGGTACTGTCCGACGTTTGAACTGAAATCATGCAGGTTGATAAGCTTTAACGTAAGTTTAGTACAGTTTTCTAATGCTTCGTCAGTCTCAATTTGTTTCTTTTAATTAAATCAAACCCTGAGACGTGTTTCTTCATGCCCACAAATCACCTCAAAGTCAAATTAAAAAGAAAACAGTGCATATTCAACTCCTTAAAACAGTTTTGTAAAAACACGTCGGAATTTCATCAAAATCTTTTTTTCTGTAAAATTGTAAATCAAAACCAAAAATGTTGATCTCTTTCAGAAACTCCACCTATCAGTAAATGATTCAGTTCAAGGAATGTTGAAGGCGGCGGCATGAGAAAGATGGGCGCCGCTTTCCATCATGCGGTGCTCCAGAAACAGTGAACTTCCGACAGTTCACTGTCCCTACAGCCTTAGACTATGGGAGTTTTATCTTCATCTTAATGTATGTCTTTTGGATGTCCCCATAGTCCAGTCCTCATTCAATCAACTACACAAACACACACACAATTCAATCAACTACACTAACACACACACACACACACACACACACACACACACACACACACATGTATATATACACACAAGCGATGTCTCCCGTAGTCCAGTCTTCGTTCAATCAACTACACACACACACACACACACACAAGCGATGTCCCCCGTAGTCCAGTTCTCATTCAAAACTGCACACACACACACACAAACACACAGCGCGCGTGCGTGCATGCATGTGCATGCACACACACACACACACACACACGCACAAGCACACACACAAAATCTTAAAACTACTCCTGAGGCAGGAAAATTAGCTTGCCATTCTTTTGCACGTCGTCGTTTATTCCCGCTTATACCCTCTAATACCCCATCCTTCTCTTAGCCCAATATGTTGATGAACGCACTATCCCTTTCTCCAAAGCGTCCACCTGCAGAACCATAATCACTATACAATACCCGTTTAATGTCAGTCTCGCACAATCTTTGATAAAAGACTGGAATCATACGGCCTGTCAGTCTGCTCTGTTGGACAGAAACTTCAAATGATTGCCGTTTTAAAATCAGACGGACCGAAGGTAATCACAGGAGTCTGACGCGAACTACTGATGTCTTTAGGAGTAGGGACCCTAATACAGACATATAAAGGCTTTATGTAGGATTTACACGTCAAGATTATATGCATAGAGATCAAGATGTGATAATGTACTCCTCAAAGCTTACTAAAACTGCAATAAAAAACACAGAGAACTGAGGAACTCTCACAAAAGAGGCAAACAATATTCTTTGCAATTTGGAGGGGTATGTGTCAGGTGTCGATATTCGGGTGAACAAGAACCAAGGTTATCTATGAAACGGCGCAAGCTTGCCCAGTACCGTTACGTATCCTGTCATTACTCCATGCATATACAGTGGAGGATGCAGAGACAACCACGAGTAAGCGCTGGATGACAATCACAGTGTGAAGAACTAACTTGCGATGACAGCTCCGCCCTAGAGCGCGAAACAGAGGACACAGCTCAAGCGGAGTTCAACAACTGTCCAAGCATGCCTGTTACAGTTCTCAAACCAACAACTACAGACCGTGATAATGGCCGGATTTTATCCACTAATTTCGACTCCTGGTTGTGAAATGTTAAAATACAACCAGTCAGCTGAAAGGCGTTTCCCACCAGTGGTGGATGCTCAGTATTGTAAGTCTACACTCTGTACTAACCTCTCTCGATTTCAGTTTATTTATCAAACGCACGCTTTCGGGAGTTATACGCCCATTAATGTTACGTACTGGCATGCAAACAGCACAGGCGATAGAAGGGGAACACCAAGCTAAGTGGACAGGACAACGACTGGACAGTTCAACAACTAGGACAGGAAGATCTAGCTTCTGGACAGTCCGTGTGTCGTTCCCACAGCCAATGGTCATGGTCATGTACAAATATCACGTGTGTGCCAGCTGCGTGATTACAGCACTGCAATGTGGCCAATCTACAGGTCTTGGGGTCAGATTTTGAAGGCACGTGCGGAGCAGAAGGTTCAGCCACATCTGACGTAACTCCCAGAACCTGCGGGAGTCCCGAGCACGTTAAAGATTAGATACACTCGTACTCCATTTCCGCATTTAAAAGGTCCTGCACTTGGACATTTAGAAAGGAAATGAAGATCAAACCGCGTTCCACCTTCTTCTTACTGACATGCGATCAGTCATTTGGTAAGAACAACATGCTTTCCTATTACTGAGGAAAGCGCTTATAACGTCAGACCCAAGTCCAACGAGTGAAGACATGGTCACACGATGACGGCACCACAGTTTGCTGGCATGATGATTGGCCTGATGGAAAAAGAAGCGGTCTCTTGATCCAAGAGCCCCGAGTTTTATTCCTCTTCAAGACTGCCAGCTTAGAGATTTCCTTTTCAGAGTCAATATCTGTGCAAACCCAAGCCCCTCCCCGTAAGCTCTTTGGATGAGACATTGTGGTGAAGCTCTCTGTATACAATGCATGCGTCCTGTACATGAAAATATGCCACCACGTGCCAGTGACAAAAAAAGGATATCTCTCTCTCTCTCTCTCTCTCTCTCTCTATATATATATATATATGTACGTATGTGTGACTGTGTGTGTGTGTGTGTGTGTGTGTGTGTGTGTGTGTGTGTGTGTGTGTGTGTGTATGCCTGCGTATGCGTGTGTGTGTGTGTGTGTGCGTGTGTGTGCGCGTGTAACCCCAATATTGCAAATGGGATCATGGAAGCAAAATCAGCCAATCGAGACATTTCCACAATGGATGAACCTGGGAGTTCTAGCCACGGAACAAAGCAAGAGCTGGCGAAGCGAGTCTCCTCCAGACGACCAGAGGGTCTGACATAACACGATGATCACATCACAATCTGCCAGCAAAGGTCAAGAGATTTAGAGGATAAGTACCTCGCTTCTGTTCCTGCTATTTCGTTTTGCCACCCTCTCGTTAGGTCGCGCAGATCATACCCGCTTCTGGCATAACAGTCACAGCATGCTGCGAGCTCATTGTTCAAATGGCTGGCCCTCCCTCTCATTTCAGGTAACACTGTATGCCAACTTCTCCTCGGCTTCTGTTCAGCTAGTCTGGTTGATTGCCTGTATGTGCCCTGGAAGCATGCGAACCACTTCGTGTGTGCTTCAAACGTGACAGTTCGACTCTTATCAGCATGATACAGCAGGCAAACAGACAGCCAATCCAAAATCAGGAGGTAGACAGAAAACCAATCTGGAAGAAAATCAAACAGGAAGTGTTAAAAGCCTCAATACGCATAGCGAAACTCCAACAGGCGACAGGCAAAGATACTGATCCTCTGTGTACTCTTGATCCATGCTGCGAGGAGGCCCAACAGAATGTCCTGTCCTGAGCTTTACCAAACTTTCACTCTTAAAAACAAACAAACAAAATATAGAAAAAGAAAGAAAAACGAAAGAAGAAAAAGAAATACAAGATGCAAAGCGTATAAACGTACTCCCAGTTCATCTTGATATGCGCAAGATATTCGATATAGAGGAAAAAAACCGTTTTGGGCCGTTACAGCCCTTTGCAACGGCTATTCTGGTAAACATCGGCCATCATCTGTGATCCATAATGAACATACCTAAAAATTTTCTGAAAAATCGGCCAAGTACTTTCTGAAATTCTCCATAAAGAAGAAAATTGTTATGGGCCTTTACAGCCGTTAGTAACAGCTATAACGGTAAAATAAAACTTCAGGCATGATCCGTGACCCATAATGAACATACCTACAAATTTTCAGAAAGACCGGCCAAGTACTTTCTGAGATATTCCATTAAAAAACCATTATGGGCCGTTATGGCCTTTAGTAACGGCTATAACGGTAAAATGAAACATCGGACATGATCCGTGACCCCATAATGAACGTATCTACAAATTTTCAGAAAGACCAGCCAACTACTTTCTAAGATATTCCATAAAGAAGAAAAAAACCCGTTATGGCCTGTTATAGCCGTTAGTAACGGCTATAACGGTAAAATAACATAGCGGGCATCATCCATGGCCCATAATGAACATGCCTACAAATTTTCAGAGATCGGCCAAGTACTTTCTGAGATATTCCATAAAGAAGGAAAACCGTTATGGGCCGTTAGTGACGGCTACAACAGTAAAATAAACACCAGGCATAATCCGTGACCAATAATGAACACACCTACAAATTTTCAGAAAGATCGGCCAAGTACTTTCTGAGATATTCTAAAAAGAAAATCGTTTAGCCCATTAATAACGGCTATAACGGTAAAATAACACATTGGGCATCATCCACGACCTGTAATGAACATGCCTACAAATTTTCAGAGAGATCGACCGAGTACTTTCTAAGATATTCCATAACGAACGAAAACCGTTTTTTTGGCCGTTATGGCCGTTAGTAACGGCCATAACGGTAAAATAACACATCAGGCATCATCCGTGACCCATAATGAAAATACCTACAAATTTTCACAAAGATCAGCCCAGTAGTTTTGTCTGGAACGAGTGGAACACATTTTGACCACAGATGGACAGACCGACCGACAGACACACACACACACACACACAGCATTTCTTCGTTCCCATTGTAAAGTACTCCCTGTTCCGTAAGAACTGGGAGTACAAAAAAAGAGAGGAAACACCTGAAAACTTGCATCTATCTGTGGATTTCTGTGTCACCACAACAAATCAAACAATGCCCTTCATCCTTCCAATACTTTACTGACACAAGACCAACAACAAAACATTTCATATCACATTTGGAATTCAAACTGGCAATTTCTATTAGAAAAAAATCCATCTTAATAAATTCTTAACATTATCCGCATGCAAAACCACTGAATTCGCATGGATAAATTCTTCAGTCTATAGTGCCACAAATGTCTTTGTTGAATCATATCTACATTTGATGATGTTCGATGATGGAAGTTGACAATATTTGGTCACAATTCTCTTTGCTGGCTGAACACATGGGTTCGTATGATGAGACCAATGATGTCTGATTATGATGCTGACTACAGTCATCTTGTATGTGTTAACATTTCAGACAGTTAGTCGCAATAATTTGACAGTCATACAAAAAAAACTAAAGCTCTTACTACAAAATGCAACATTTTTCGAGTTTTTGCTACCACAATAAATACAGAACAAGAAATAACTGGATGACTTCTGACCGACTTTCATGCTTCAATTACTTTCAATGTACATAATATCCAATCAAAAGGGTCTTCACACGTTTTGTTTTTAAATACAGATGTCACAGCAACATTCATACATCACCCAGGAGTGTTTTTGGTCCATCATCTTGGGGTTAAAAAACAAATAATGACATCATGCGATGAAACAAGCTATTGCAGCACACATGACACACATAACACATCAGATGAGCACCATTGTTTTTCTGGTCCAGTTACAGTCTGATACCTTCTGAATAAATACTTACCGTGAAAAAGGTGACTGCTACTTGAATATGCTCACTTACTGATAAGATATTACAATAAAGTTGTCTTTTTTTTTTTCTAGCAAATTGAAATGGATATGAAAGACGGACTGCTGTCCTCCGCAAAACAATCTGGCGGACTGAGCTAGGCTGGAGGAGGGCCTGTAAATGATGTTCCGATTTAAAAGAAACAAAACTATGGTGAGGTCGGGTTGGGGTTGAGAATGGAGTCTGGTGGAGGGAGATGGGGAAACAATGTGACCTTTTCTCAGGGGAGAGTGGGGTGGGATAAACAAAATGTCCATTTCTTTGAGGAGACAAAGCCAAATGACTTCTTAAGGGAGGAGCATTTCTGGAGGAAAATGTTCAACAATAAAAAGAAAAAGAAGAAGAAAGAAAAAAACACGCCCAATCTCTTTTATGTTATACCATGCTCTTTAACAATGAAAAAGAAAGTGAATAAAAACAAGTCAACCTACATAAATGTTCAAAAGATTCATTTGTAATGGACTGATATTTCTTTTTCCATATATATATATTACTGCTTAAAGAGTGAAGGTGGGGTGGGGATGGAAAAAAGAAAGATGGATGCTTACGACATACTTACGTGCATGCGTGTGTGTGTGCACACACACTCACACACACACTAGCATGCACAACCTGATAAGCATATGTACACCCATGGAATGTCCCATCCTTTGTTGCTTCAGTATTTTAATGCAGATTGACCATATATCTGTACATAAATACTATTTGCTTTCCAATTTGTACTTACCCTTAAAACAAATACATCTGTACATAAATCTACTATTTGCTTTCTAATTTGTACTTACCTTAAAATAAATACAGCTAGTTTTCCATCTGTTTTGATCTGTTGCAATGATGCAACACTGGCACAGATGTTGACCAATAAACCAGTAACCCACTGGATCTGGACAGATCCCACTACACAGCTTGCCTTTCAGTCATAATGCAATAAAGACACATAGTTTACAATAATAACACAGTCTTCACCCAACAGCTTTCAAACAGAATACTGATTAAACAAGCCTGTGTTAATGAAACATATTTTTTTTCCCTTTCTCTCACACTTGTATTCTAAGTGTGAATGATATTGAAAGTTTCAAGAATTCTTCTTATCTCTATCTTTAACATTCATCCTTAGAAGCTCCTACATTCTCCACTTTCCATAAATACATTTTAATACATACACATGGCTTTTTACCTTGCCAATCATGCAGCCGTCTTCTGTTCAGGAAGGAATAAGGGAAGTGGGGGAGAAAGGGTGCAGGTGAGGGGGGAGGAGAGTAACTATGGCAAGAAATACTGGACCGCTAGTGAAGGTTGAAATCGTTTTGCTTCTAATGTTCTTGGGGAAAATGCATACTGGATATTCAAATGCTTCCATATTCCGCAATCTCTTTCTTGGATTACAGAACATCCAATGCTCACACCTCAAGTTTTATATTGTTCTTCTCTATGTATATTCCAAGCTGGGAAAAATTGTTTAAAAAAAAAAAAATGGGGAGAATACACCACAGACAAAAAACTAATGTCACACAGCTTTTCTGCCTGTTCCCCACCCCTGCCACATTAATCCCCCCCCCCCCCCCCCCCCCCTCACCTCAAGCACCCTCTCCCTCTCAAATTTCCTTTTACTTTTAACTGTTCTTTACTAACTTTATGAATGTTCTATGTCTTCATTAAGTTAAACGGATTACACTAAAAGCTTGAATACTTTATTTCAGAAACACTGACAACCACAGTCAACAGAAAAATTCCCCGGCTTGATACACAGAAGCAGGAGATCCAGGCACTGGCAAGTTGGCACATTATGCTCACATTAATTGAGATCAATCAGAAAATCTCCACACTTGCCCCTTTCAGGGAATGACAGGATCTGAACACCAGGCCACCCAAATGTTAAGATCAAATGCATTTTAACCTTCCCATCTTGTGTGTGTGTGTGTGTGTGTGTGTGTGTGTGTGTGTGTGTGTGTGTGTGTGTGTGTGTGTGTGTGTGTGTGTAATCTCATCAGGGGGACAATGAATCAAACCTAAAGGCAATTGGGAATTCATGCAAATTCATTGATTAAAATCATCAACAGTTTCAGGCCTAATTAATATTACATTCTATGCATTGTCTTTGAATTTACTGAAAGATAACACAGCAATAAGCAATCTACATGAGTACAAGTATTTTCATCAACATGTAAAGAACAGTAGTTTGAGAGAGATTTCAAACAAAATGTGAATTGCCATTATATAGTCTTACAGATTGTGATGATACCGACAAGTGATCACAGTCATTTTGTGGGGACAAGAGGGTGTTAATTTTCAATGAAGACACAACAAGATGGACCCCTTTAATTCTGGAACTGAACTAACACTGTGTCAGGATTGCAATTCCCACAGCAATTCAAGTTCCACAATGTTTATTTCTCTCTCTCTCTCTCACATGCACACACACACACACACACACTGAGTTTCAGTCATAATATTGTTCACAGCATACCTCCTAATTGAAGTATATCACCTCTCAACACACATTAGATAAAAGTGACAGATTAAAGTCACAATAATTCCATCTGAATCTGATACTTCATAACTTTAGACTGCATGCTCACTTCCTCACTCGCCCTTCACTCTGTATTTTTTCAAAACATTGTTCCCACAATCCAATGCATACTACTTTTGTTTGTTCCACACAGGACAACAAACTCACCAGTTCCATAACCACCACCTGCCATGATGTAATGATAATTATCATCAGAGTGCGGGGAAAATTAGTGGGGTGGGGGGGGGGGGGGGGGGGGGGGGGATGAGAGGCTGTTAACCCTTTCACTTCATGTCATCACCCTTCACAGCAATCATTGCCCTTCCCAGCCTTTTTGGCCCCTTGACTGCTACTGAGTATGTACACATCAGCCAAAGACAGGACACTTCTTGCAATGGAATGAGGCAGACAGATCAGGCGACCACTGTCTGTTTTCTCTTACTTACTTCACAAGTTCATAATGGCCATTTTAATTTGAACAAGCCATTCGTCCATGATGACCAACTGTAGTTTCTCTCTTAACTGAAGCCCATGGTACTTGGGTCTAGTTTGCAGTGTTACGATGATGTAAAATCTGATTCTTAATTGAAGTTAAACACAATCTTTTCTCAGGGAACATGACCTAAAAGATACTGCTTGCTGTTGCATAACCAAGGTATACTGCTGGGTTCAATGAACTTAGCAGCAGTTTTGCATCGGCTGTGAAATGATGTTAGCAAACCCTTTGTCCAAAATTTAATTTCTAAAGCATTGTGGAATTGAATTCTCAGCTGTACAGAATGAAAAAGTTTTTGTTTGTTTGTTTGTTTTTAGATCTAATATAGAGGTTTTTTGTTGTTCTTTATTTTTTTTTTTTTTTCAAAATTGATAACAAAAGAAATATTCAACATAACATCATACAAATGAGTACACTAAATCAGTAAGGGGGCAAAACAGAGGTAAGGAAAAACGTGATAAACACATGAAAAAAAAAAATCAGATAATTCCATTCGCTAATCATCAAAGAATATAGGAAAAGAAAAAGGTCACAAACGTGCAACCTTACAGAATGAAAATGTTTACTTACTAACTGAGAAAAGGACATTTTGATCAACCAACCACAAACTGATTTCCATCACAGCAGAGCTGTCTAAATTCATTTCTATTACAGGAGAGCATGCATACCCTTATTCCCTTTTACATGAACCAAATAGTTCCCATAACATATTGAATGATCCTTTTTCCTTTGGCAGATTTAGGACTGGCAACATCAGCAAACCTTGGACCATAAACAAGAGGTTGGGCTTTTAAGAAGAGAGAGAAGGTTGCCAAGACTGCAAACCAGAGGAACTAGGTTCGCAATTTGAAAGTTTGTCCTATTACGTATGGCCTTTAAGGTCAAACAATTAACACTCTTCATGTTTACATCAAGTATATACACTTTACTCTCTTTTCAATTCCCTGCCTACCAACCCACACCTGAAATTCAGCAGTCAACAGGCTAAAAGAGACTCAAATCTTATTTCACAGCTCTGGTTTAAATTAAAAAAAAAAAAAATCATCTACTCAAGAAACAAAATGAAAAAAACTTTCATTCAAATCTGAGAATTTTCACTCTGTTTTATATTTAAAAAATATATCATATACTCAAGAAACAAAACGAAAAAAACTTTCATTCAAATCTGTGAATTTTCACAACTAAAGCATTCTAGCTAAAAATGATTCAGGCCCTTAAGCTGCTTCTTTTCGTGAGATTGGCACAGAAGGAGACGTCCACATGAATGTGAGGTTGATGGTGAAAAAGTGAAAGAGAGCAGTGGTTGAAGCAGACTGCTAAACCTGAAAAGAACATGAAATAGGATTCAAACAGACGAAGGGATGAGAGATACATATAAAATACTTGCGACCATCAACGGCTGTTCACTGGTTTATAATTAGTCTCACCATCCTATAATCTGGTCAAGTTCTGCTGGTAACAGCTGAATAAGCCTTTTTGGGCCTTTCCTGGCAGTCACCACACGGGGGAAAAAACAAGAATGTGCTCCACCTTGAAAAGGAAACAAAGAAAAACAGTATCTACATACTGACAACAATTAATAACACAGCAGCTCAATGATCAACTCCTGTGTGCTAAACAAGACTCAGCATGCTGATGGCGACAACTGTTCTACTTCATTGCTGGCTCTCAGATAAAAAAAAAAAAAAACTGAGTTAAAAAAAAAAAAAAAACGAATTAATGAAAGGTATTCAAATCTTAAAATACATACCAAAAAATCCCTATGAGCAAACAGACAAATGCACAGGGGACAGCTAGCGTTATGTGCACAGCCTCATTATCATCAGTTTACAACTGATTTTTTTTTAACTGGAATGCTGTAAACTGCGACCTAAAGCCAAAAAAAAAAAAAAGACAAACCATATTCTAGAGCTGTAGAATTGTTGATAAAAAGCAGAAAAAAACAGATGAGAACCCTACAGAATTATGAAATAAAAGAAGGTGAAGTTACAGAAAGTGACAGGACAAGAAAGAGGCTATTGCTAACCCACAATTACAAGGTGGGGAAACGATTTGTATTGAAAGAACCAGTTTCCCCACTGAAACTGCAGCCTAGTAAAGAAAACTTCTGGAAGGTTCAAAAGTGAAGGTAAACAAGACCTGACACTATATATACACATGTATGTCGAGTCAATATATATATATATATATATATATATATATATATATATACCCACACCCACACATATATATATATATATATATATATATATATATATGTTTTTTAACAGATGTTGCTCCCCAAGGGGTCGAGCATTTTAAGAATTTTATTAGGCATTTTAGTGGTATTTTATATATATATATATATGTGTGTGTGTGTGTGTGTGTGTGTGTGTGTGTGTGTGTGTGTGTGTGTGTGTGCATGCGTGTATAAAACACTTTTTTTGGTATCATGATAAACTCTTTACCTTAATAACTGTTTTATACAAGATCCCTCATAAACTTTCCAATGTAATTCCTCATTTTCTTTTCTCTCTTTAAGCTCAATGATACTGGTTTGTTCCTTGCTCTGCCACACATGCTGATAAACAAAGATAAACACCTGGCAAAGTCTTTCGTTACATTCACTATACATGTATCTACATAATAAAGCAGCCAACAGTTGAAAAAAAAAACAAGAAAGTGGTGTATGTCATATGTTAAGATATGTGTACACATGCAAACCTGTTCATATGCAACACATTCATGCATGCACATCAGTCTTACACACTGCATGTAGGAGAACGCACACCCATACTAGCATTCAAATTACATAATATACATAAATAAGCACAGGTCTTCAAAGAAGCAAAACAGTGACCATACCAAATCAGCTGTTGTAAACATTATAAACATTTCAAAATGTGTCCCTTTCTGCTCCCTTTTGGCTGTCGAGGAAACTCATGGAAGTGAGTGATAATTTTTAAAAAAATAAATATACAATATGGCTTCACGCATTGCCCGTGTACCAAAAAACAAGAAAAAGTTACTCAGCAAATTTGTCTCACTTAAATACATCTCCAACAGTTTTCCCATGGTTTTCAATGCATTTTGGCTGTGGGCACTCCACCTCCACTCCATACTTCCCCATTCCCCTCTTCTTTGAGCTTAACAAAATTCACTGAGTGCTTCACACGCTGATGGTAAGAATGGTTCAGTCAACATGTACAGTACCAACATAACTGTACTTTTAAAAGGCATGCATGTGTGTACATTATATGTGTGGTGAAAATGCCTGGATTGGGTATAATGAAAGTATACAAGTAAACAGCTGTGTACTTTTCCCCCCTTCATTTCTAAAAATGACCCAAATACCAGTATGTCTATGCTAAGAAGGAAGTATCAGATAACTCAGTCATGATCAAGCACCATGCACACGCGCATACACACTCGCCACACAGACTTACATGCCCATGTCCTCTCCAATGTGGCATATAGCTTACAACACTGGAAAGCCAAAAAAATCTCATACAAATAACAAAGATTAGTGTTCCCAACCTTTTCCTGCCAAAGATGACGTGGAACACAGCATGGCTACACATACACCTTACATGTAATACTGATTTCAGCCCATTGTACATGGAGTAACGTCGTCAGATCACATTAAGCTGTCATCAGAACTGTGGATCCCCCATCCCCCCATTCCATTCCTATATCATGACTCAGACATTCCAACAGGACATTATCAATTAACAAAAATCATTGAGAAAAACTAGCCGATGTCTTTTCTATCATCTCATATTATCTCTTTTCTTATGTATGCATGCAGATTCTCTTTTCATGCATGCAGTTGCTCTTTACACATGCAAACACCTGCCCACTCATGCTTTCTCTTACAGATTTAAATACAAATTTCTTCTAAATTTCATACACACATACATTTAAAGATTTACATAACTCCACACATTCACAAATGTACACATGTAAAAATAAGTAAATAAAAGTTTTAAAAAATCATGTGTCATTTCCGGACATAGCAGTTGATGGCAAAATGGGGGGCTCCTTTGCATGACACAAAACACATGATCAATGACAGCAGAAAACAGGCTAATTGTTAATTAGCGTCCAATTCTAATTTAGGCCCAAAGCAAGCATAAACATATACATTCCCAATCATTTGTAAAAATCTTATTTGTAGATCAGTAACAGACTTTTCAACTTTCTTTTCTGTCTTTGTTATTGTTTGATTTAACCATATGCTATCATGTCTTCGAGTTGTGGCACAGCTGCTGTGTTCATCATAGCCAGATTGAGAACTTGACAACAACTCTTCCCTCTCCTTACACACTGAAAACAAGCTTCTCTTTCCCCATTCACACTCAAGGTTGCTCACCGAAGTTCCTTTGTTCTGGTTCTCTGACCTACAGGAACGAATGCCAAACTAAGCTTAACTCACTCGCTACCAATGTCCGCAAATGTGGACATCGTATGACGAAGCGTTTGCTACCAAGGTCCACATATGCAGATTCGGATTATGAAAATTCGCGCTGTCCGAGTGACGTTTCGGGTACGAACCTCAAGAACGGAGATGGTTCCTTAGTTATCCCCCTACCAACTTTTCATTCACTGAGCCGTGTGTGTAGTGTGGTTCGCTCTAGCCCGACAACAACAAAGAGCACTGTTGGTCAGCTCTGCTCCGTGATTGAAAAGATGGTGTCGCGACAAAGTATTCAACACAATAGGGCTGGTGAATTGTTAGTTAGTGTTGAAGACACACGGGAAATGATCCAGACTGAAGGGTCAGATGTCGAAGACATCAGCGATTCTTCTGATTAGGATTTCGACCCCTACAGTGGGGAGACAGACGTGGATTCAACACTGAAGAGCTGATAGTGGCGAAGAAGCAGACAAAACTGTGCCAGCGAATGGGCCTTAACAACAAGTGTTTGATTCGGATACCGACGCTGAAATGGGGGGAAGTAGTCAACGATTCGGGGTCTGTTTTCACTGACAATTGGACTGATAATTTTTATATTTCTTTCCTCTCAATCATCCGTTTAGAGGCACATCAGGTTTACCGAATGACTGCCCAGTCAACACTCGCTCAGCCTTTGCAGTTCTTTTGAGTTGTCCATGCATTCCACAGAGGTGGGTAAAGAGAAATTATTACTACATAAATTGTGCTGTGTGTAAATGTGTCATGTATGTTTTACACACTGAGTGAGTGCATATTTTTCGCAGTGATCCACTCATGTTTTAGTAGCCTAGGGGGAGAGATAGGAAGAGGGGTGGGGCAGGGAGGGGGGGGGGGGGGGGGAGGGGGAATAAACAAAGGGAGTGAGTGATTATATGTATCGAGTATTTGTGCATTACTGTGTGTGTGTGTGTGTGTGTGTGTTTTTGAGAGAGAACAGCTACACATGTTCATGTTTTGTAATTCTGTACATGGGTATGCTTGTGTTTCCAGGCATTTTTACTGATATTTATTGTGAAAAAATCCATGATTTGAGCATTTATAGAATAAACTGTTCAATATAAAGTAATTTAGGTAATTAATGTATTATGGTGCTAGTATTTCATAAAAAAAAATCCTGGTTGGTTCTACTTTATAGCTTGTACAAGCACCGAACTATGCATCCATGCACATGAAAGTTTATTACAAACAATGGGATACACAGATACATAAGAAAAAGAACAGAAAAGCTCATATGATCATTTTTGTGTGTATGGCTGCAGGTCATGTTGCTGTGCTGAGGTGGCAGGACAAAAAACCTGTCTATGTCATTATGTGCTGACAACAGTGATGCTGCTGCCAACCACCATAATGAGCCTCACAACACGGCACCACCCAGAGAGACAGAAACCAGCAGCAGTGCAGGACTACACGGCAGGAGTAGACATGAGTGTTCAGCTCATGGCCTACATGCCCCTGAATAGGAAGACCCTGAAGTGGTGGAAGAAGCTGGTTTTTCATCTTCTGACCTTGACTCTTATTCAGGGGTTATACAAACCTCGGCTGTTCAGGATTAGCAAGGGGAAAAACTCATGGCATGGAGTGAGTTAAGAAGCAACAGTGTGCAAAAGAATGCACCAGCATTACAATTTCCATGCATTCGTATCACAGATCTGTATCTCCAAAATTTG
Organism: Conus betulinus; assembly: GCA_016801955.1. Taxonomy (NCBI): domain Eukaryota; kingdom Metazoa; phylum Mollusca; class Gastropoda; order Neogastropoda; family Conidae; genus Conus; species Conus betulinus. Next base: position 226,213 of record JADBJO010001040.1, on the reverse strand, counting down.
ATGCTGTGAAGAATTTTTTTCTGGAATCAGGCATGTTTTAGAAGTCTTTAGCACAGGGTAGTTTCTTCACTGCAAAGTTTCTTCAATGGAAACTGATGACTTCTTCACTGAAGAGAATTTTATTTGATCAGCAGTAGAATAACTACTAGGATGTTATCATTTTGCAAAAATGACAGTATCTATTGTTAAAAAAGCAAAACAAACAAACAAAGAGAAATCTGCTAGGACATAAACTGTGAATAGACTATACCACGTTCTTATGAGATTCATTTTTCGCAACTTCAATGTACTACATGTATTTTTTAGTAAAATGGTGAACAAAGTACTGCTACACCATATTAGTTCAAAGGTTTCACATCATTCATTTCCACCCAAAGCTTTTTTTCATCTTTTAATTACTAATCTTCCACTTTGACCTTTTTAACCTTTATTACCAATCTTTCACCCCTAACCCATTTCATCTTTTATTGTTTTAATCACCAGTCTTCCATTCCCCTATTCTTTTTGCACATTTAAATCATTGATTTCCCAACTTACCTTTTTTTTTTAACCTTTCAATAATAACTAATCCTAAGCATTTACAGCTCTTAATAATCAATCTTCCACCTAATCTTCCATCTTTTGACTACCTCTCTTCCTGTCCACCAGTTTCCATTATCTTTGATCTGCCCCAATATGCCCATCAAGGGTGACTACTTTTCTTCTCCATACAAACTCTTTGGAAAGGCCTGATCATTAAAGCTTAATGCTCTGAGCCATCAGCTCTAGCTCTTGCAGGCGCCGTTTGCATTATGCTTTGATCCAAGCCAGGAAGAATCTATAACAGTACAACAATTTCATGAGTTTGTCTGATGCTTCAGAAAATCAATCTGTATACAGGTGCATTTTTTTTTTCTCAAGTCAGCAATAAGAAGGTTAAAAGTCAGCACTGCTTGCCGTATACTTTCACTCCCATCTTGTTCCGTTTTCTCCCTCCAACATGAAACGGGACATTCAGAGATGGTGTTTACATCACCCTTTTCCACTCTACTCTCCTTTCTCTCTCTGCTACACCAACTCTGCCCTACTCCCCTTGAAACTCATGAATAAGTGCATTACTATTTGATGGCATTCCAAGAAAGGCGTCTCTTTAAATGGTTCTTGGTTGTACACCTTCAAAAATGTAATAAATTACTAAACTATTCCATCTGCTTCATATACCCCGCATGAATACAAAATCTGATACGTGTGTAAAACCAAGACAGGCAACTTTTTCTCAAAATGTAAATAATCCATGTCATATACTCCACTGTATGTGTTGGGTGTTTGTTGAAGAAGAAATCCCCAGCAGCTGATCCGTCTATGTGCTGGAAATATTTCAGGAGATCGATCGACGACCGGGCCTTGCTGCTGCTGACTCTTCCCACGATGCAGGACTACCTGAACCTCAAGCTGGGGCAGGCCATCAAGCTGAAAATGAGCATTCAAAGCCAAGAGTAAAATAACCAGTCACACGAGTTGTACACCAGCACCTGGCTCATCAGCCTAACAATACACCACAAACAAAAACTACATAAAATCACAAGTCATTTCAAACACCCAAGCAGATTCACATACACAAAAAATCCACCAGTACAAAAATATAAGCAGTCCGATTGCGTTTTCTGGGCAGTTTGTACATGAGGATGACACGGCAATAGCCACAGTCAAAGATACTGAGACCCCCTTTGCCTCGTGTCTCTCAGATTAGTCTCTTCCGGCAATCACACACCCAATTGGTTGGAATGCTACAAGCTGAAACACAGAATCCAACACTCCGTCCTGTAAGAAAATCTCACACTGGTGGGCAGGGTTGACATGTCTTGTGAACTGAACTCCTGTAACAGATCACAAACTGTCAGGTAGGACTGACGTCTCCTGGAAACCGACAGGCCTCTCACAAAAACTGCTGAACAGAGTTGATGTATCCTGTAACTTGTGTAAGCCTAGGTTTCTGTGAGGACTGAACACTCAGCCTGAAGATTCTCAGGGCTGGTGGAACCTGAACAAACGTGTTGAGGTCCACACATAATCGTCAGTGCCACTGGTTTTCTTATGGTTCAGCACTGTCTTTGGGGCGCAGTTTACCCTAAATCTTCCTTAAACTACATATGGTCAGCTCCAGGCATGCCCATAGCCACCCATGTGTCACTTATACCACAGTGTTGTGTATAGAGTTTTTCATTGTCAATGGTATTCATGTCTTCTGTGCTGCTCCTATCCATGCAGGAAATCTACATCTTCTGATCCATGCTGGAAATTTACACCTTTACTGTCTGTGTGTACTGTCTGATTCACTATCCACTGTTACAAGACTCTGGAGAGGATGAATGTGTGTGTGTGTGTGTGTGTGTGTGTGTGTGTGTGTGTGTGTGTGTGTGTGTGTGTGATCTAACCTTCCCTTGAGAAACTGACAGAATCATCAATGTCAAGAGCATATTCTGGGTTTACTGTTTTCTGTCTGTAACCACACCATGCCCTTGTTTCCAGTCTCTTCTCTGCAACTTGGACACATGTCGAAGGCTGGACCCGACACAAGACAACCCTGATATCTTGGGAGGTCATTCACCCTCGAATGACCCTGTTCTGTTGGGCAAGGCTAAGAAACACACAAGCAGTTTTACCAGAGTGGACCCCAGTCCCGCACAGGGTGCCAGATCACAGCTGCTGGCCAGGGCGGGGTCGAACTGGGTGTAGTAGGCCACCTTGACACGTTGGATCTCATGGCACAGCTTGATGGCCGGCCCCAGCTTGAGGTCCAGGTGGTCCTGCACCGTGGGAAGACTCAGCAGCAGCAAGGCCTGGCCGTCGATCTCCTGAAACATTTCCAGCACATAGACAGGTTGACTGCTGGGGATTTCTTCTTCAACAAACACCCACCACATACAGTGGAGTCTCACAATGACCACACTGTGGATCTCAGTTTTGTCAATGGTAATTCAACAAAGTGGAATAAATAACAGGACAAAGTATCAAGCTACTAAGAATTGACTAAATAACTGTTATCTTATGTTTTCTTTTTGCTCTAGTTCAGCCTTTTTTTTTTTTTTTTTAATCTTTCCAGCTTTCCCCACCACTACTGTCACCATTTCCTTCACTTCCTTTCTTCAGTCATTTTTTTTTAATCTTAAGCCCGCTAACTAGCATTATTCCTGTCTCATTCTTAAAGTTCCCTCATATACAGTCACACCCATTTTTTTTTTCCCCCCTGCCTCATCTTCTGTACCACCTCAGTGGCATTGCATCCACACTGTTCATTCCAGTTCCCTGTCCACAGCTACTGCCCCACTTGTCCTGCCACAGGCAATCCACAGGGAGTAGTCACTGTCAAGTCGTCAGGAGGCAGCCCACAAGAGGAGACACACTGCACTGTTACCAAGTCATTCTGGTGGTGTTTAGTGGCGCCTGTTCTGATCTAACATATGCTGACAGGGTTCCTACAGACTCCCAGAAACAAAATTCAAGGAGTTTTCAAGGAGTTTTCAAGAAGAAGATATTTCTTTAATTCAAGGCTACAATGCAAAGTTACAAATTATCTCCCTTGGTTAAATAACGACGACAATCTGGGATCACAATGATGCTGTAAAAATGTGTTTTTTTAATTAATTTTCAATCAACCTGAACGCAGAAAAATCAAACTGCCACTTCTTTTTGCCACATTAAAAAAATTTTGGAGCTGATGGCTTGATTTTTAAAGGTTTTCAAAGAGGTTTGGTCAACAGAACCACATTTGATTGATTTTCAATGGTTTTCAAGGCCTTGAAATTAGCTCTCAGAATTCAAGGAGATTCAAGGAGTTTCAAGGAAAGTATGAACCCTGTATACAGGACACCATCTACTAAGCCCCATACTGATAACAGTGATTGCTTAGTTGCGGAGCCAGGGTGAGCTCTCCCTCTCTGGAGGGAGGGAGCTATCACGTCCATCCTACAACAATCCCATAATATTGCATATACCGGTGACCCTAACAAAATCTCAGCTAGATGTGGAGGGAAAATTGAAACTATGGTCACCATGAAAGCAAGGCATGAACGGACACAGGACTTTGACACTTTCTTCTTCATGTTGATTGATGGCCATATGCGGATAATGAAAATCATGCTACAGACTTCCATTTTTCTCCATCACTGCCTGACAAAAGTGTACACTTATTTTCATAATTTATCGCGGTGTCAACCAGGCCCAAGAGATCTCAACCTTTTCACCCCACACATAGCGCATGGCTATGTAACGTTCCCAGCCTGCAATGCTCAGGCTATTCAGTTGGAAGGCATCAGTTTGCTTTATACTCTGACTGTCATCACTCCAGACAGACACATCAAAGAGGGCTATAACTCTGTATTTTTTTCTGTGACATGTTAAATTTTCATTCTGGCCGCACAGTTCAATGATGCATGGTTAAACAGGGGACCAACAGATTATCCATCAGTTCATCAACTCTTCTTATTCCAACCAGCCAATTTACTGCATTTGTGATCAACTACTAAATAGAACTAAGTATGTCACATGTTTTGTTCAGTGGTGCCTGTTCCCATCCCACATGCACAGGTCATCACTAAGCCCCCTATTAATGACAACAATTGCCTTTGCCAAGGAGCCAGTTTGAGAGGGATCTCCCTCTGATGGGTGCCACCATGTCCAAGCAACCACAGTCTCCATGAATTCGTCAAATATTTTACACACACACACACACACACGCACACACACACACACACGCGCGCGCGCGCACGCGCACACACACACACACACACACACACACACACACACACACACACAGGAAAACAGTGTGTGTGTGTGTGAGTTTTCCTCTGTGTGTTGTGTGTGTGTTTTCTTCTAAACTTTTTCTAACAAAAGGAATGGATATTTGAAAAAAAAAACATATCATCAGCTGAACATAAGGACAATGCAACAGCCCTGTTATATTGTGATTTATCACAGCACATACGGCAGGTTTCAAACTTAAGTCACAGGCAAATTCTTCAATGTTCCAAAGTACTCAGACATACACATATATCTACTCTCAAACACACACAGGCCTGAGAATAAGTACTTGTTTCCAAACACACACACACACACACACACACACACACAGAGGCATACCTGTTCCCGGAAGATCTTGGCCACATGTGCACAGTCGGTGGTCTTGATGAACTCCACAGTCTCACTGACCGTCCAGTGCAGGGGGTTTTGTTGAGAGGCAGGGGGCTGTAGGGAGGGGGAAGGGTGAAGGTGCTGCTGGAGCTGGGGAAGGACAGAGAGGTGGGGGCGGTGGTGATGGACAGAGGGGTGGACAGAGAGCGCGAGACGTGGGAGTTCCCATTGGGCAAAGGAGGAGTTCGATAGGGCTCCGGGCTTGGGGAATGTCTGAACTTGGTTGGTGAGCTCAGCTGTAGGTTCTGGAAAAGAAAATGAATGGAATAATGCATCCTGAAATCAAAATGACAATGCCAACAATAACAACAAACAATACTCCCCTCATTAGAAGATACAGAGACCACCCTCCACTGGCAGCTGTCCTGTCATTTTGGCACGGTCTGTTCCAACCCCTGAGCACAAGGCACTACACCCCAGACAAATGACATCAGCTGTCTAGGTCACATCAGTGGAAATCAACTGTGGTCTACAGGAGAATGCCTCTTGCTGCATCAGCACTTGTGAATCGCTGTATGTGTCTATCATGTTACTTATATTGTTAGTGAATACATGTCATTTCATAGCGATTTTATACCAAGCAAAATAACATTGCTTACTGCTTTAATTCCTTGCAGAAATCATAAAGAATTGTTTGTTAATGGTGGCAAGTAATGAGCCACTTTTGCTCTGTACTGGTGACATTAACCCTCACTGCTCTATTTCACAGGAGAACAGTATTTCCAGCACAGGAGGTCTGAGAGTCAACTGCAAATGTATGGGTGCCCTAATAAATCCTTTACATCTCAAGGACTACAAAAAAAAATTTACTTGTATTTTTGTTAGCTTGTTCACAAATAAATGTTTCATCGTATGTATGAAGCTCAGTCCATTTCATTATTTTTTGTCTTTGCTTATATTTTATGGATATAAATAAGAAACAAAAATCTTGTTTCATTGTCAATTATGTGTTAACAATCAAAGAAACACGACAAAATCATAATAAACTCGAGGCCTGATAGCAAATGGAGTGGAGACTGACAAAGATCCACCCATTTCAGTAGCTGAATTATCCATTTCAGGGTCATAATCCTTATCTCCATCCAGTGAGACTTTGTCCATACCTTGTCTCACAGTGTCTCAAACCCGTTTCCTTATTTTGAGAACAATACACATGCACACACACACACACACGTGCACACACACAAAAGCTATTTTTTAAAAAGGTGAGGGGGGTGGGGGGATTAAAAAAAAAAAAACACACCATGAAAAACTGCTTCAAAATCATCAAGTACAATTCTGTTGAGTCGTGGGAAAGGAAAAAAAAACAAGAGAGTAGGCTCCCTTGCATTATCAATATTCATGCTATTCAAATCGAAGCTTAGTGGGTATGTTTGGCTGACAATTTGCCAGGTCCAGATGCTGAGAGGTAAATGACCACACTACAAATATTGTACAGAGGATTCAATAAGTTAATGAATCATCTTCGTCTATGAAAGAGAATGTACTTGCAGATGAAAATGGATTAAAACAGGCAACAAGCAGTGCAGACAGTGGCTGACACATCTGTCTCTACAGAGTTGTGAGGCACTGTTCAGTCATCAGTTACTAAACAGAGGTGAAACTCTGTGATCTCTGGAGGATGAGACTTGCAACATGGAGTGAACAAGGTAAGCTTCAGGTCAGAGCTGCAGGCAGCACACTGGCCCAAGGCACCGTCTGTCCTGCTTCTTTCACACACTGACCGGACCACACAACTGCCATGATCCTACTTGGTGTGGACACTCCCTTGCTAACATGCTGCACAGATTTTTCAAATGTTACAATTCACACACATACAAGGAAAAAAAAGAGACAAACCCAGTAGTGAATGACGATGCATGACTCACCTGAATGGACTTGCTTCGCAGCCCTGATGTTCCTGAGGGAACAGGTGACAACAGGATCTCTTATGTGTCCGGCGCGGCAAAGCTGTATCGCGGCAGTTTAGCTCCTCGCGTGCGGATCTCCGAAGGCGGCGGATATGATGCGTGTACTTCCGTTTGAGGCGTTTGGAAGCGGCAGCCGTGGCCGTGGTGCTGTGAGGTTTGTGATCAGAGAGGCGTGACACGGCCATACTGCTGCTGCTGTCAGCTGTCAGTGAGTCACTGGTTTCGCTGGTTTTGTCATCTCCCTCCCTCCTCTTCTTCCTCCTCTTCGTCACGCTCTTTCTCCTCCCCTCGTTGCCAGGGTGAGACTTGCGCACCACCATCCCCAGCCGTCGTCGCTTGCGTCTCTTGGTGGGCTTCTTGGGGCCATTCTCCAGATTGGTGTGACCACCTGGGGTCTGCCAATCTTGCGCTTCTTCTTCCCATAGTAGTAGGCTGTGACAGAAATACAGTATGACAAGTCTATTCATAAGTTAGAACACAGACTGGCAACACTTGATAAATAAGTGAACTGAATCTTTATAAAGTGTTGCCAATTATTCTAAGTGTTTAGTCATTACTTTTATATCACATCCAATTTCTTAGTCTGGTGACTATGATAAATGATTTCTCAAAGCATATTCAACTATACACAAGCAGCATGATCTGTTCATCCCAAGTACAAAAACACATCCCCAACAACATGCAACTGGTACCAAACTCTGTTGTTGTTTAAAAGCAGATGGTTTGATGCTAACTGGGTCAAGTCAACTATCCTTCAACAATATTTCAGAATATCAGAACCACAGCTGCTCGTCAACAAGACTTACAATGATGTATCTGGGAATGGCTGGAGAGCATATATGGCAAAATATAAACGAAATACAAAGCATAGAGCAAAACAACACTTACTCAATACACAACACAGCACAGACAAGTGAATTTTCACACAAAAAAAAAATCTTCTTCAAACATTAAAAACAACAGACATTAAAATGTACAAAACAACACTCCACAGACTGCAATCAGCACGGGAATGGCCATGGTGTTTACATGGAAGTTTGAGCGGCAGTTTGTTATGTGATGTCCTTTCTGTTATGATACTGTTTTCTTCAACCCATCTACTAAACAACAACAGGAATATAAATGAAGCTTGACAAAAATGACTGAAAATCAAATCACCAGTAGAGAGCAATTTCCAACCCTCCTTCAAAACTTTCAAGCAGCAGGGAGGGTATGGGGCCAAGATTTGTACTAAAATATTGTGTTATTAATGTTCAAACCAGACTATTCAGGGGACATTTCACATCTTGCTGGCTTTTCCCAAACATCGCTCAGCCGTTTGGGGTGGAAAAAACATAAAAAGGCAAATACTTCAAGAAAAAAAAGACTGGAACAGCAAAAACCCGCAACAAATTTTTGTCCTGCAATATGCAACATGTTTTAATAACTTTGCATGACAATAAGGAAACATATCGATATGTGTATGTCACTCTTTGTGTGCTTGATAAAACAATTAATTTGTAACAAATAAACAATAAACCACACACACGAAACAGCAGTACGAAACTACTGCCAAAGGGTGGGTGGGCACAGAAGATGAAGCCGACATCCAAAACAAGGGCAACCACTCACTGTACTTGGTCTTGGTGAGGCGGGAGCAGTGTTCCGGGCAGTTGTCACCCACAAAGTGAGGAGAGATGAGGTTAGGGCAGCACTCAAGTTTGATGCACACCTGACGACAGAAGTCCTCCAGCTGGCTGGTTGTGCGGCAGATCTCCACCACCGCACGGTAACTCTTTGCCTTGTACCTGTCACCATAATCACACTGTAATTGCTTTCTGTCCTCACAGTGAGTGCTTTCTGTCTACAACTGCAGGGTAACTCTTTGCCTTGTACCTGTCACCACAATCACATTGTTAGTGCTTTCTGTCCACACAGTGAGTGCTTTCTGTCTACCACTGCACGGCAACTCTTTGCCTTGTACCTGTCACCACAATCACATTGTTAGTGCTTTCTGTTAATGCTTTCTGTCAACCACTCAACAGTAACTCTTTGCCTTGTACCTGTCACCACAATCACATGTGTTAGTGCTTTCTGTTAATGCTTTCTGTCAACTACTCCACAGTAACTCTTTGCCTGTACCTGTCACCACAGTCACATTGTTAGTGCTTTCTGTCTACCACTCCATAGTAACTCTCTTTGCCTTGTACCTGTCACCACAGTCACATTGTTAGTGCTTTCTGTCTACCACTCCATAGTAACTCTTTGCCTTGTACCTGTCACCACAGTCACATTGTTAGTGCTTTCTGTCTACCACTCCATAGTAACTCTTTGCCTTGTACCTGTCACCACAGTCACATTGTTAGTGCTTTCTGTCTACCACTGCATAGTAACTCTTTGCCTTGTACTTTTCACCACAATCACACTGTTCATGCTTTCTGTCTGTTAAAAAAAAAAAAAAAAGGAAGGAAGGAAGGAAGGATAACAATATAGGTGGCACACTGTACAATGACGACCTGCTTCCCTGGATATAATCTAGTCCAATCCAACTCAATGCACTCATATTCTCACAAATACACTCCCACAAACAAAAAGATACAATATCAAAGTGACCATCCATAATTTATCACCAAAAACTCTCTCTTACTTAGCCTTCAAGATCTGCTGGTTCATGGCGTGGTTGGGGGGCCCGTCCAGCTGAATTCTCGCAGCAGCACACGGGACGACTTATAGGCCACGCTGATCAGCATCGACAGCACTTCCTTCATCACCAGGTTCAACGGCCCCGGACCCACGCTGCATGGGAGCTCTGCGATGCGCCCTTTGCTCAGGTGGGGGCCAGAGAAACATTTGTGGTTGAAGTAGATCTTGGGACAGTACGTGCTTCCTGTATGCACAGACATACTACATGAACAAATGAATGACTAAATAAACCAGTAACACTGTTATGCCAACTAACAGTAATCATGTCATGTACCATAGTTGTACACCTTCTAGGAATCAAAATTTGGGACCCACACAAAGAAGAGAACAGCTTGGCTTTAAATTAAACTGAAAGCTTTTTTCTTCCTACTGCTTTGAGCAAGCACTGTCTGGCTTAAAATTATTTTAACTGACCACTGCATTGAGCTGGCAACTATTGTGGATAATGCTGGCTTCATTCGGCAATACTTTACTACTGTCTTCCAAAAACATCTCCAAACCCCAATTTTTAACAGCTTAAAATTCCAGCTTTTCAACAAAGCCAGAACTTTGGGAACACTTTTTTAAAACAAGGGAATTCTTGAGAAATTCTGGAGGGCTGGCAGATATGATGCAATTTCAAACTGGAATGCAACTCTGAAGCATTATTTCCAACATCGCCATCCTCACAGATCATCATGAAAAGTCCAGGATTGTAGCCCTTCATGCTTACATGGTGACCTCAGTTTCCATTTCCTTTCCCCCTCCATGATTGTGATGAGTTCATGTCAAAGTTGTCAGTACCGGCGAGTTCATAAGGATGTCACTGAATCATGAGGTGGTGCACTCCTAAAGCGGACCGTCATTCAACCTGGCTCTGACTAAACAATTAGAGTCATCAGCAGGGGACTTTATAGATGTCCTGCCTATATGTTGGATCAGAACAGGAGCCATTGAACATCCCTGAGATGCCCCACCCCCCCTCCTCCCAACAATGAAAAGTCTCCTCCTCTGAGCTGCCACTTAATGACCGATTGTTCTCTGCGAACTTGTGGTACTGAGGGTGCAAGAGACTGTGTAGTTTTGCTATGGGTGGTGAGAATGACTAGCAAAGGACTTATGCCATACTGTGGCAACACTAAAGATGAAACATTAAAAAAATAAATGAATTAAAAGAAGTAAGTAAAATAAATAAAAGCATGCACACACACACACATACATAATAAAAAAAATTCAATGACCAGATTGAAAATAAAATTTTCATTCAACTTTCAGCATAGTACACTACTATACACATACAGAGAAACTGATTTTGCCAGATTTGAATTTGATAGCACCGAGCATCCAACATACACACACATACACACACCCATATGCACACACACACACACACACACACACACACACACACACACACACACAGATACACATACCTTCAGATTCATCTTCTCTGGCTTGATTGCACTCTGCCACTCTGAAAGTAAAACCCAGATCAATGTTTCAGTAACATTTAAACACTAAGATACTTACATATAAGAAAACCACACTTGTCGAGCTTAAAACTAAATAAACGTATACATCCAAGAACTGAAAATCTTCCACAGTTCGTCCAGAACATGTTGCCAGTGAGACTTCACTTTAACATTAAAACAGCTTCTAAACTTGTGAAAGCAACAGTTTGAGTCCAATAGCAGTATGCTACACCATGCTTGGAATATGACGTCTTCCAAACATACAGCTTATGTGTGTTCCAGCGCTTTATGCCCGCCATCCACTACGTGACCTGGCCCATGCCTGCAGTCTGACTTCATGAAAAAGGAAGGAAACAAAGTCAACATGAAAACATAAATGCGCATACGCACACAGTGAAAACAGAGTGCACAATTACACTATTTTGACATACCAAACAAAACGGACTAGTGAATTTTCAACAAATATGTTTTCATCAGATGTCACATATAACGAACACAACAAAATGCAAAGTCAATACTCCCAAGATGGCTACCAGCAACAAACAAATTAGGTGAAAAGTTGGTACTGTTCAAGGCCTTCTACGCGATTCTCCGCAATCTGTAACATCCATGGCTTTAGTCTTCACTCAATCGTTTGAAGGAAACTTGGTGTGTGAATGTGCCAGCTAAAATCACCTTAATGTGAGCAGACATGGTGGAGAAGTGAATCACTCACACAAGATTGGACACAACATGAATAAAATTATAATGGCCTGAACACCCATCAATGATTGTTTCGTGCTCCCCACCCCTTCTCTCTCCCTTTCCTCTTTCTCTTCCTGTCCTGTCCTCCTTCCCAACAATTTTCCGAACACCCAACCCCCCTTCTCCAGTAACCATCCACCCAGTCTTTCCATCCACTCCCACACCAATCCATGAAACTACGATTTATTTGCTGCTAAGTGCATCACAGATCTGTGCTCCTTGTTTTCCATCCAAGACGCGAGACACCAACAGTACTGAGAAAGAGCTACACCTCACGTTCATGGTTCACCCTCTGCTAAGGGATCCCATAACCCCTCCACCAGCTAGGTGAGATGGGCAACATCTGCATCCTGCAGTCACCAAACATATTCTTCATCAATAACAACAGACCACACAAAGCTGAACAGAACAACAAACTTACTCAGGCTGGACCACAGCCACTCTCCGACGCATGGACCCAGCGTGGAACCCCGTCCTATGTGGAGGGCGTAACTGGTAACCATTGCTCTCACACCAGCCAACAGGAAACAGGTTATGCGAGCTCACGTGCTCCACGTGGGAGGCGACGATGCGAGCCGAGGAGTCGAGGGTGGACCCACATGAGGTGAGCGGCGATCTTGGTGATGGTGGCAGCACAGATCTGGTTGGGGTTCTCTGGGTTCACTGCCTCCAACTTCATCCCCCTCGCTCAAACTCATGCTCTTCATGGTCCTTCACCCACAAGAATTCAACATTAATGAAAACTAAATCAACAAATAAATATGAACGAAAACAAACTTTAATATCATCTTCTATGCCCCTGTCAGTGGCGTTTATCTATGCCACTTTACATTCCTGCTTCCCATTACACAGCCCACATCTAGATTCATGCTACGCCAGTTTCAGCCCACAAGGAGATATCAGTGTTAGGCTGTCGTAAGACCACCAAAGAAGACATTGTACAGCTACTATCATGCTAAACTACTTTGGCGGCAGTCAGAAGCGTCTGTTCGGATCCATCATTCACACACCACCACCTACTGAGCCTCCTACTGACGACAACTACTTAGTCACAGACCCAGCGTGAGTAAGCGTCCCCCCCCTCCTGAGGGCATCAGCGTATCAAATCAAAACTTTCTCAAAACTTTTTTGAACAAATGTGAATAAAAAAAACACACAATCTTTAGATTCATACAATATACATGCCTGAAAAAAAAACATTCTTTAAAAAATACTGAACAAGCATGGGGAGCACAGAAATTACTGAATAGGGAAATGACATGGGGGAAAAAAAATCATGATGGCTGGCAGTTACTGCATGAAAAGAAAAAAAGAAATCCAGAGTGTGGCTACCTATGTGTTGAGGTGATGAAAAAAAAAAGGCCCACTATGCACACTCTCTCATCCTGTGGAAGGAACTCGGTGAAATCACACTGGCTTGTAAAGGAGAGGGGGAGGCTAGGGAGAGGGAGGCTGGGGGTGGTGGTGGTGGTGAGGCATGGGGAGAGGGGGGCATGTATCAGGTGATGGCCTGGGTGTCCTAGTGGGGGACTGAAGCATAACCACCTGCATCACACTTACCAGAAGGAAGCAGGTTTCTGGGGCAGCCAGTGCTCTGCAGTGGTTCAGGTACTCTGTCCAGTTGAAGTCTGGTTTCGGCCAACCTGAAAACAAACCATATGTGAAACAAGTCTTTTTGCTGTATTGTGGTATTCAATTTGTGTTCTCCTCTATAGAACAATTTGAATATTAAAAAGCATGATATTTCATATAACATGAACCCTCAATGCTTTCCTCATATCTATCCGACTGAAAAGACACCACACATACGTTTTCATTGCAACTGCACAACTGTGCACACACATACACACACACAAAAAGGATAAAGCCTAGTCTTCATTGCTCAGAGAGAGACAAAACACAAACTGATATAAGAACAGCATGGTCAAAGTAAAAATTGGAGAGATGAAAGGAAAGCAAACAAAACAAGTGTGAAAGCAATGAGGTCTGTAGAAAACACAGGGTTTTCTAAGTTCAAATGGCCACCATTCTTTTCAAATATCCTGAAATCTTCAGACAAACCCCACACTCCGCTTGCAAACCACAGCCACTACCCAAATGCTTCTGAACAAAACCCTCACCAGGTGGCACCGTCAATTTGATCCCCTTGAAGGCGGTCCACTGGATGGGAAAGATGGTAGGCGTGGCGCTATGGCAACAGAAACGCGTCTTCTTCTCCGGCTCTTGCACCTCCAGGTTGTCCATCTCTACCACGAAGTAGAAGTCGTCAATGACCTCGCTGACGGTGGCTGGCCCGATGTGATTGCCACTGTTGGGACTGACAGCTTCCAGCTTCATGCCCCGCTTGAAGCGATGCTCCCTGATCGGCTGCTGGTCCTGGGGCGGAAAAAAAGAAACGATTCTAAGCTTTTTTTTTCCCCACTTTCTGCGTGTAAATAAACAATACATTAAAGGACCCAAACCAAACCAAAGCAAAAAGATTCAAGTAAGTGTTAAAAACATCTGTTTTTTCACCTTGCATCAAACAAGATCGACAATAGTAATTAGCAATAATGACAGTTCATTTAACATGACTGTTGGCCATGTGCCACTACTAAACTGATGATATGCAAGATATTATTAGCGCTAATACATGAACTTGACTCAAATCGATCCACGCTTTGGTGACCCAGATTTGACAAGATGGGGCAGATATGCAGAATCATTGAAGTGCAGGCGAGTGACCCTAAGGGTAATCACTGGTAACATAGAGAAACATCACACATCAAGTTACATTCTCTACATGTAAAACAACACTAGGTACCATTTGGAAAGGGGGAGAGGTGTTTAAAACACTAGCCCATTATGTCTGCCATTCTAGAAAATCAGCTTGGTAATTTGGTAAATTAATGTGCTGTGTGAAAGTTTAAAGGAACTGTCAAAGAACAAAAACAAACATACACACAACTTGCGAGCATATACTTTCATTTGACAGTAAAAAGACACACACTCTGTGTGTGTGTGTGTGTGTGTGTGTGTGTGTGTGTGTGTGTGTGTGTGTGTGTGTGTGTGTGCACACATGCGCATGCTTTTGCACGTGTATACAAGACTGAAAGAGAGTTTCAGTTTTCTCAACTGGCCATTGGAAGCATTTAGATTAACTCAGATTCCAATTTTCAGCACTTTTGCTCCACCATGGTATTAAAGTGCGCTAAATGAGAAAGACAAGCAGCAGAAAGATCTTCCTACAAGCAGTACAGCTTCTCTTCTTCACTCAAAGGCTAGAAGTTGAGATTCACAACTGGAAGATTTTTATCTATGTGACAGTTTTTACTCTCATCATTTACAAAAGCCATCTTCTGTCTTCAGGGATATCTAAACATGACATCAGTGCATACTTTGAGTATATACAAATTATCCATCCCACCGTAGCACAAATGCAAGGGGATTTAACTCTCTTGACAAGTGGGCGCCTGCTAGCGCCCAACCGGAAATCACACAGCCAAAAGGCTGAGCGCCTGCCAGCGCCCGGTGAAACACCTGGCAACAATGGGCGCCGCCAGGTTTCTCGTAGAAAAGGAAGTCTCGCGAGAACGTGATTTCCTTCTTCCTGTAGCCATTTTCTACCGTCTGCAAAAAAAACGCGAGTCGATGCGTGCCATGGTTCTCAAGTTACGAATTTTTTAAGTTTTGAAGTCGAAATGCTGTTTTCACCATGGCTAACCTTGATTTCTGCCGTTCTATAATGAGATTTAGTGATGGAGATACTGTGATTTGTAGAATTTACAGCATAAGACTTAGTGAAAGTGCTGGGTAATGAAGCTTAGAGTGACCTAGATTTCGATTGGGATGAGGTTCCAGGTATGATGAACAACGATTCGGAAGAAAGTTCTGAAGAAGAAGATTTTTTTTTTCCCCGAGTAAATGGCTCATGTGACATTCTTCAAACTTACGATATAGCAACATATATTTGTAGGAATTTTTAAATTATTTTCATTTCATTCTTTCCTTTCCTCTCTTTTAAATTATTTTTTTAATTGGGTAACCATGTTCAAATTACGGAGTTACCTATCTTGCCGATGGTTTTCGGTGTAACTAAGCTCAGATAAGTGCATACTGAAGAGGGTTAACTTGCATGCGAAGTTTCCGTGGGCTGGGGGGTAGTGTTATTTTTCTAATGCAAGCATTTAGACAGCAGACATTTTGAAAGTTTATTCGAATGTCTTGGACGGGGGCAGAGTCTACTGCAAGATCAGAATCTCCTCTAACCTAGCTGTCTAATGGATACCTGGAAATCCTTGGATCCAGAGAATACTGCTGTATTCACCAGGCTACTATCAGCCCCTGAACTGGTTGGATTCACTGTTACCTTTAGATGCCTCACCTTGAAGATATCAGAAGGCAGGTTCTGCTCTTCTGCTTCCTTCAGGGTAGACTCCAGAATGTTCTGATTTCTGATTCAGACAGGCCTTGCTGAGTCAACACTGAAACAAGACAAGACAAAAAAGCCCTATCAGTAGTCATCATGAAACTTCTTGATGCTTTTACACTTTACGGCAATGTTCAGGTCACATTCTGTTGAAAATATAGCAAAATATATCAATAATACCAACTGTCTCAGGGGAAGCTCCAGGCAGGTATACCAATAACTGCCCAACTGCCCAAGGGGAAAAATAACTGCGTGAACCAACAGAACATGACAATGACGTTGGTACAAGCAAATAACACATCACCATTTAAATTGATGACCAAGAAGGGAAGAAGGAAAGAGTAAGTTTTTTTCCCTCCCTACTATCTTTGATTTTCTATCCTGTCTATCCTGCCATCTTTGTAGGACTTTCCAAAGATATCCTTTTTTTCAATCACAGTAAGTTTTCGCAAAGTTGTTGGCCTTTTTTTGGGAAGGGGGGTTGGTGGTAATCATGGCTATCATTCCCAAACTCTCACCTCTTGGAGGCACATACGAGTACCCTCTCTCTTTGGCCCAGCCAATGGGATGCAGCAGTTCATGGAGGTAGAATGCCCAGAAGTCGGCCACCCCACTGTCCATTCCTTCCACCCGCAGGTACAGCCGTCCACCCACATTCTCCATGATGCGGGCCAACCACACATGGGCTGGCCGATCCGCATCCTGCAGCTCCAGCCGCATCCCCTGCTTCAGCTGTTCGATGGGACTGGTGCCCGTCGTCTGCAGACAGTCATACAATTCCATCATCAATCCATCAGAGGGCAAGGAATATCATATATGCCTTTTATCCATGAATATTGGTGGCATCACATTACCTCTTTCTACAATTGCAAGTGTACATATCTTTGTTCATTTTCTAGTTTCCTGTAATCTTGACTGATACCATTACCAATTTCATGTAATTTGTTTTTCTTCATTAAAATCACACGGATTTCAGAACTGTTTTCTTTTTTGAAGCAGGCTTTTAAATCTGCTGAAAACTTTTGCATAACGTCTGATGTAAAGACTGAGGTGATGATGACCATCCGGATATTGAGGTTGCAAAGCATTATTTCTGAACAAGGGCTGGGATTTATGCCATGCCTATGGGTGACTAGAAGCCTGCCTACGCAGCACAGGAGATATTAAATAAACTACATCATACTAAAAACACCCTCTGAGCCTGGCAACTTCAAGCAAGTAGATAGTGAACACACTGAAACTGTCACTCTCTGTTCATGTAAAGCTACCCTGGCTCAGGATGATGCTGTGAAACAGAATGGCAGCTTCTTCTGTGAAAGCAGTTAACTTTGCTGCCACAAGAGTGCTCACCTTATCCAGCAAGTAACTGGGAGCGGCAGGAACAGTCTTCAGAATTTCTTGTAGTTTAGCCGTCCAGTCCTTGTGTGCTTGTTTTTCAACCCTGAAAAAGGACAAGACATACTTTTATTCACATATATACAAGCATGTGAACATATGCACACATACTGAAAGTTGCTTAAACATGTACTTGCTAGCTTACTCAACCTATCTGCTTCAGTTCCCTACACTCATCTATGCACAAAAAAAAATAAGTCATGTTGTTTACACCTCAACCGACCATGGAAGCCACAGGGAGCAAATTAAGATCAAAACTATGTATGAATTATAACAGCGAGTAAGTTAAGATCAAAACTATGTATGAATTATAACAGCGAGTAAGTTAAGATCAAAACTATGTATGAATTATAACAGCGAGTAAGTTAAGATCAAAACTATGTATGAATTATAACAGCGAGTAAATTAAGATCAAAACTATGTATGAATTATAACAGCAAGGTAAGTCCTGAAATTTAGTACACACAAGTCTAAAGCAATATTGTCTACCTACCATGTCTCACACACACTTGCAGACAAAAAGAATGTCTTCAAAGCATCAAGAGCCCACAACGTCCTTCACACATCCTAAGAGACCTACCATCAGGCGGCAGCAGGGCCACCCCATTCTCAGCACACCAGCCCACAGGGTGAATCTCGCAGGCTGTCAAGTCACACCAGAAGTCCTCAGAGCCATCCTCCTCATAGCCTTCATAGCGCAGACGCAGCAGAGGTCCACAGGTGAGGACGACAGAGGCCACCCAGTATGTGCCGGGCTGGGACTTGTTGGCCACCTCCACTCTCATGCCTTTGGTCAAGCCACTCTGCAGACTGCACTCCACCTAAATCACAAGCAAACTCTGTGTACTCTGAAGTAACTTTATGCCCACAAACTGGCTCACAATGGTGATAAGTTGAATAGTTCCATGTGACAAAGGTGTCACAATGAATTAAAGAGGCAGCTGTTGCTCATGGGCGAATTCGCAGCATATCTCCAGTCAATCTATGAAAAATTCTCTTTTTTCTGTCTATTGCTGAAGACAAGAAAACTATATCAAATACTTTCTATAAGGTCCTAGACAATGGAAAGTGTTCTGTTACAGAAATGACCTTTTTGACACTAAAGGTCTAGAAACACGGACAACCCTGTCTGCAGCTGGGAATTCTAAAACAAGGCACCCTGGGAATTTCCAGGCTTGGCAATCTGTGACCACAGCAAAATACTGTGCTGGAGATGCAGCGTTTTATTTTTGGAGTAGATATTCCACACCTCTTTTTTTCCATATCTGTTACAGGTAAAATTGGCATTTTCCCCCCTTTTTCTCTGTTTTGCTGTTGTCATTCTAACTAAACAAACATAAACAAGACTGTTTTCCCTATGTCTTGATCACGTTGGCTCTGTCACAAAAGTGCTGTAACAATAGCTATAACAGCATACAGAGGTCAAGAGTTCCTATTTCACCCTTTCTGTTGACATACAGCAGCAGGCCACAACACCTGTGTTAAAGATGCAAAACACATTTTAAATCTACCAAAGTCACAAAGTCATGTGCCTGCAATGGGTGTAAGCATGCGCAGAGAACACGGCACTGGGAGATTCTGTTGATAGGTGGGGCTCATTAATACAGAATTAACCCTGCAGCACCCATTACACTGCAGCAGGGATCAGCCTTCATGCTGCACTGCTGTACCCACTCAAATGGTGTTACCATCACACTGATAACTTTTTATCACGGGAAGAAGAAAGACCACATTACAGCTTAAGGTTACAATCCTGAGATCCGTTTTACACAAACAAACCAGAGAACTGCTTCACCAATGATGAGGTGAGAAACATTTACAGAGAGTGACTGTCAGATCCATTTGTGCTGAGCCATGCTGACATGCCAGAACATCTGAGCTGAGAGGGTTAAACAAAGTTTCTATAAGTTAAACAGAAAAAAGGAAACAAAAGGAAAGAAAAAAAAGGTCATTCACAGTTGTCCTGAGCTACTCTGGATGGTGCTGACCATATCTGACCACAATCCCAGTCGACATTTTCCTCTGTCGAAGGCATGTCAATTTCAACAGAAGAAAAATTGGTCACTTTTCACAACAGTAAAAAAAAAATCTTACAATAACCTTGCATGAAATAAGAGCCAATTTATCTGAAGTGCTGATGAACTACCCACCATGCAGGAATGCTGGAACAGGTGCCTGATGTTCAGTACCTATGAGTGCAAGTTAAAAATCTTACTCAAACCCAACCATGATGCAGTTATGCATCACATAGCATGTCATGTTGTTTGTATCTTAGCCAGCCAACAACAAAAAAAAACATCAGTGCTGGAATATTTCTCTCTCTCTCTCTCTCTCTCTCTCACACTCACTCTCTCACACACACACACACACACACACACACACACACACACACACACACACACACACACACACACACACACCACACACACACACACACACACGCATGCACCCACACACACAACACACAAAACACATACACAAACGCACACAAATATCAAAACACAGACTACACAAAAACACATGCACACACGCACACACTAACACACACACACACACACACACACACACACAGTGTGCAGTACGTACATGTTTAAAGGCAGTTGGGGGGACGGCAGTGGCGCCAGTCTCCTGCAGATAATCCTCCCACACAAACTCTTGTTCCTCCATATCCATCACCATGCTCTCTGCATTACCCACAGAACAGAACAACACCATGGCATAAATAACCATTCTGTTACTGTACTTCAAAATTATTCACCACTTTCTAACTCAACTGAACACCGAAAATAAGAGCTGGCACCATGTTAGAAACAAACCCACAGAGCACTAAAAATGAAATCTAAAAACTAAACACAAGATCAATCTTCCCAGTATTAAGACTGATTAAACCTTTCATTCATTTGTCACCACATACTGACAATAGTGCCTGCAACTGCTGTTGCCAGGAAGCAACTTGTGCAGATGCAACTGCTGACACTGATTAGTGACCTGGTCATAGGCAGTCACAGAACTTGCTCACTCTTCCATAAAGTGTCTGAAATAGCCTATTACTGGGGGTGAAAGATACAGGAAAACCACTGAGCATTTTTTTGTAAAAAAATTGTAAACTTTGTTGCAACTGTTTGTTATGCACTTAGATGAAGTTTCGCTTTACACTTTGGACAACAGCAATCCATATGTTACAGCAATCCATATGTTACACATAGTGACTCAGATGAAGAATCATAAGAGCCTGGGGGTTGGAGCTACAGTTCATGAGATACACTGCAGACTGGACAGAAGAAACACCTGCTGAGACCCAGGCCTTGGAACACAAACAAGAAGTCTGGAGGAGGCTGGTGAACAGTTCTTCAGTGCAGCCTTCCTCCAACTCTTCACATGGTCCAGTGAAGAAAAGAAGATTAGGAGACGGTCTCTGTACAGCTAGTGTAGTGGGGTGTACTGAATCAGTTTTTAGTATAATGGGGGGCATGCACAAGCCAGCAATAAAAAGATAATCCTTTTCACTATCAATCTAGATTAGCTCCTCTCACTATTGATCTACTTACATCCTTCATTCTATTCCCATGGGAGTTGTTTGGAAGGCTTGAGCATTAAGATGCAGCATTTGGAGACATCTGCTAAACTGCTTGTGGCCATCATTTGCAAAGCGCTTTGCTTTCAGCCAAAAAAGTTTGAGCTTTTTTTTTTTCAGCCCGTATCATGTGTGAAAATGAGTGACACTGATAGAAGACTGCCCATTTAAAATGACTAGGAAATTTAGTGGCAATGGCATGGCCAAACCAATACCACAGTTCAGAGGGCAATGTGGACTGTATGGCTGAGAGTCATCATCCATGTATGCATCACTTTGGGATTTTCAAAATGCAGGTAACAAACCACATGGTACAGTACTGGACATCAACAACTTGTGCAGCAAACTGAATAAATCAGCAAAATTTGTGTGTGTGTGTGTATATATATATATATATATATATATATATATATATATATATATATATAAAATGCTTTGAACTTGATTTTTTTCCCCCAAACAATACCCCAATTGGTCTGGTGCTCTAAAAAAAATCAGTTTTGAAACAATGTAACAGTTTAAACACAATTTGACTGCCACTCTGAAAACTGATTTGGTAGTTAATTTTTAACATGTTTGGTTTTCACATAAAAACTTAGTATTTAAAGAGCTGAAAATCTTTTCAAAAACACTGTTACGAATCCAACCTGATAAGGCATTTGCTTCATTACACAGAATGAAAACTGTCTGAGGTGATACATCATAAAAAAAGAAGAAAATCCAATATGATCTTACCAGAACCAAGCACCTGCTTGATGTCGATCTCCCCATCATCCATGCGGGGCCGGACATAGGCGGCAGAGCTGGTGAAGGTGGTGGTGGTGTCGGCCCGCGTCAGCTGCAGGCTTGCCATGGGGGAGGGGCTATGGCGCTGGTAGTAGCTGTCCAGAGAGTCCTCCGACCCGCCCGGGGTGCTGTCAGGCAGCGGCAGACCCATCTCCTCCTCCTCCTCCACCTCCATGGCTTCCTGTTTGACACTGGGCAGCAGCTCACTGCTTACCGACACCTGCAGGGAGCTGCTGGGAGGGGAGATCTCCGAGGTTCGGTACAGGTCATGGAAAGAGGAAGAGGAGGGGTCTGTGCCGTCCTGCGGCTCAGCTTCCATTTTGACAGGAGAGGATGCAGGGGGACTCACACTTTTGGGGGTGCGGCACATTCACTCAGGGGTGGGGAAACCGCGTCTTCTGTCTCCTGCACAATATAATGAAATGTTCCAAAATGGTGAATTGTTCCAAATGGTTCTAAAACGGTGAATTGTTCCAAAATGGTGAATCCTTCCTATCGGCCTGATTGGACTTTGCCATCAGTAAAGCAATGTTGGCAGTGCAAAGTAAATCACTGGAAAACAAGCACAACAATCACAGCAGTTCAATTTTTATCACACTATTCTAAAGATAAAGAACATGAACTGCTGGAAGCTCTAACTTGATATTCTACTAGCAGAGAACTGTGGAAAAGAAGTAAAAAATTTCTATGACAGTTTTTTTCACTGACACTTGTATGGCCCCAACAATCTTTCCTGCTTTGTCCTATACAGGACACATGTTTTCAGGAAATGTAGTTATTCATCCATTCATTCAACTTGTTTTCTTCACTTCACTACCCTCTTGTAGTGTGGTTAGTATATCTAACTCTAAGCACAAATCATAAATCAACATCACTTTCCTGTAAGCATTTATAATTCAAAAGAACAACACTATATCATTATCATGCCAAAATAATCATATTCAGAATCAGACATACATAGGCAGATTCTTGTTTTACTGTCATTATCAAATGTTAAGGCTTTTTTTCTACTGCAATAAGATCATTTCATTCAGATTTTTGTTTAACCACAGCAAGCTTGTGTGTGTGCGCAATAAACCTACTGAGGAAAAAGAAATACTCGAAATATCCAATAATGAAAGTGTCAATGGAGCAAAACCTCTACAGAAGCTTTATGGACATTAAATGACAATAATTCAGAGTGTGGTAAAGAGAGTAAATGACTACTTAGCATAATGGCCCTCCACTAGTGAAATCTTTGAACTGTTTGAAGGAGGTCAAGCTAAAGGCTAATCACACAGCAGGTCACACTGATCACCAAAGACAGAGACAATTCCTGAACCTGAACATTTGATGGTCAAGAGGGGGCAAATTTTGAACTCAGACCTACAAGAGTCAAGAATGGTGCTTGGGGCAAAGTTAGTTGAGATTTGTTCAGTACTAAAAGTGAACAGATTGAACCGATGACAATTTACTTGAAGAATAAGCGTCTTCTGCTTGTTCAGCTGGTATTGCTGTTAGGCACTGTGCTGATGCTGTAGTCATGGTGGTGTGAATGCTAGCAGACGATGTGGTTGTAGTTTTCTAGAGGATAATTACTGTATGAAAGTTACCTCAGAAGTTGTTGGAAGTTCTCGATGTTCATTTGGCAAGAAGTGGTTGTTTGTTAAATGGGTAGGAAGAAAATGTGTGTGAATGCTGGTGTGTGGATCAACGCAGTTAGATTCACACAGTGGATGTGAATATCATTTATGACTGTACCGAGGCCAAAAGTGGATATGGACACAACCCAAGGAAGATTCTTTGTTTAAATCCTAATATAAACTGGATGTTGGAAAAGACAACAACACAAAAACATGAGAGAGAAGCTCTAGTGAGCAGAGCGGAGTAGGTCTCGAAGAACAAGGTCTGGGCAACTGAAGGGAAAGCAAAGATCTCTAACATTACAGGCGATGGTGTCAAATAGAGACTAAGAAAGACCACCTCCCAAACCCAAAGATGGGGGAAGAAGAAATGAAGAAGACTTCTACACTGAAAAAGAGTCCCCAGAAATGACCGTGGAGACCCAGTCTTGGACCTGGTGCCAGACTATCTGAAGCGTTACTATTACCTGGTGCTTAGGCATACTGTAGAGATCTGTAGGAGACCTGTGGTATGGTGTACAAGTGTGTGTTTATGTGTGTGGAAACCTCACAACGCAAGAAGCCTTTCAGCATTAACAAGCAATAAGGAAGTATTGATCTCTTGTGTTATGATTACATCTTTTTTTTTTTTGTGCATTTGAATTTCTCATGCGTATATTTATAAACTATATTTCTTGTGCTTAGTCATGTCAGGAGAGAAGTGAATGCATGACACCTTATTCCCAGAGTGAAATGTCTGGTGGGTGCAATAGTGACCATTTTGCATCTACGAGTGCAGAGATTATAACCTTGGTGTGTTAACCCCGACTCGTACATCACACTTGATTCACTTATGCGATACCATCACGATTTTCTTATCCTGAACCTTTTTTTTTTTTTTTTTTTTTTTTTTTTGCTGTCCCATCTTCCTTGCCATCCCAATGGCACTGCACCCACACAGCTCTTTCTGACCCCCATCCACAGCCACACTAGACCCGTCCCACCACAGCCCCAGCACCGGCAATCCACAGGAGCTGTCACTGTCAAGTCGTCAAGAGGCAATCCACCAGAGGAAACACTGCACTGCTGCCAAGTCACTTCGGAGGTGTTCAGTGGCGCCTGTTCTGGTCCAATATATGCAGGACACCATCTACTAAACCCCCAACTGATGATAACTGCTTAGTCACGGAGCTGGCGTGAGTGAGCTGTTCCCCCAGAGGGAGGTACAATGTCCATCCAATGACAACACCCATGAATTTGACAATACCAGTGACCCTGACAGAATCAAACCAAGGCCATAGACACGGAAAGGAAAACAAACTGAGGTCACCGTAAGAGCAGAGCATGAAGGGCCACAGAATTTGAGACTGTGTGGTCCCAGTCTTCCCAAAATGAGACCGTAAAAAACTCAAACTCTGTTTTTCTGTGCCCTGGCCCACTCATACCCAGAGTTGAGTCTGCTATGGGCTCAAATAAGAAGACTGAAACCACACCACATCAAGTTTCATTCACTTATTGAATGTGATTCTGGGAGTGTTGCTCACATTTCCTGACCAACACGGCAGGTGTCTGTGTCTCTCAGCCTGGTCGACACCATGCTATTTCATGGAAAGGAGCATAGAAAATACATCCTTGTCATGTATTCTGTGACCTTCATGGCACTTCAGAGCATCGTAATCATCACCATCACATTGATCAGCATTTTTTTAAAAAGTCTTCTCTTTGCAGCCCTTCATGCCCTGCTTATGTAGAGACCTCAGTTTAATTCCATCTCCATGTCCATGCCCTTGGAGTGTTCACGTCAAAATCGTTGGTACTGGCAAATTCATGGACACTGTCACTGGACACACACGGAGGCACCCTCTGGAAAGCAACGCTCATTCATGCTGGCTCTGCCACCACACAATTACTTTTGTCAGCATGTGGCTTCCTAGGGATGTTGGATCACAACAGCCACCACTGAACACCATGACCTGGCAGCTGCTCAAGTCTCCTCTGGAGGACTGCCTCGTGGCGACCCAACACTGACTGCTTCCTGTGAACTGCTGTGTTGGGGCTGCAACAACACACAAATCTGGGTATGGCTGTGTATGGGGGCAGGGACGAGCAATGTGGGATAATGCCACCAGGGTACATAGAAGACCAGACAACACACAAAAAAGCAAAAAACAAAACCCCTCTAAAATTCACTCTTTTCAACCATTTTTATTTTCCTCTCATTGCATTACTTGTTATGACAAATACTTATGTTAAGAAGAGTTACTACTCTATTTCTATTGGCTTTTCTAAGATTTCAACTGAGTAACTTCAATGAAAAATTTGAGGGGCACTTGGAGAAACACACACTTGTGGTTGAACAATCCTCTTGAATTCAATCAAACCCTATCCACATCAACCCACTGTTCATCTCTTGAAATTTTCCTACATTTTCAGATACATCACATTATTCCTGTTTCCAAGTCCTGTCTCAGCAATGCTTTACATGTAATTCCCTGTTTCTAGCTCAATTTGTAATTGTTCAGTGACTGAATAGTTATTTTCCCCTCAATCCCCATACGGGACGTTACTTTGCTCACAAGATCCTGACCGTAATCTGCTTTACTCCAAACTTTAAAAGTCTGTAGTTACACATCAAATACCAAGCATGTTTTTTCTTTCACAATGATCTCTAATACATGCCCTGCAATGTGAAACAAAAGGAGAAAAAAAATCATGGATCTGCCTTTTGATCCGTGTGTGCACCAAAATGTATGGGTTTCATTCTTTGGCCACATTCCCTCCTTCCAACAAGTTTGGTTAAAAAATCAGTTCTATAGTTTTCATGCAACTTAGCTGTCAGACAAACCGACCAACTGATGATGCATACAAATATACTCCCTGAGGGAGGTCCTTAACTGAGTGACCTGATTCCACACTACAACCCTCCTCAGTTCCAGTTCTCTAGAAGTTGTCCCAGAATATGACACATCCATAAGTGTTACAAAACATCCACCAAACATGGAAGCAAGTAAGAAAACAAACAGAACTGAACTTACCATCACTTCTTGCTTGATCTCCTCCAGGCAGGTATTCATGTCGCCACTGTCTTCCATGTGCTGGTCCTCTCCTACTTTGGCTGCGGTTGGTTCTGAGCTTTCTTCCACAGTGCACACTTCTGCATTTTTGTCCTCATCTTTTTTCTCTTCAACAGCATCTGTACCACCAGGGCTGGTGTTCTCGGGCCTGTATCTTTTGTTTTGCTGCTGGGGGTTGCTCCGCATCTGGTGGAGCAGGCTTCAAGGACAATGATGATGAGGCTGGAGCTGGGGATCCCTGCAGCTGTGGTTCTGCTGCCAGTGAAGAACTCTCTTTCGCAGCAGGTTGTGATGGTGACTGTGACAGAACTTCTGGATCAGGGGGGGTCTCCCACAGCTTCCTGATCAATGGCTTGGGCACTTTGTTGTTCTGGTGGATTAGGTGGTTCATCTTTCTCTTCTGAAGCTGCTGGTGCTTCTTTCAGCTCCTGTTCTGGCTCTTTGTCTACCTGACAAGTTGGTGATTTCTCTGGTGGATCTGGGGGATCAGGAGACTGAGAAGGATTCGGCAGACTGGCAAGGGTGTGAGATTCCTGAACAGAGTCCAGAACTATTGGCTGTGTGTCTCAGAACCCTGCTGACTGGACAGGGTCTGCGATTCTTCCCACCTTGTCTGCAGGAGCTGGGGGATGCTGGAGAACCTGGTGTGAAGCATCAGGGATTCTGGAGAACAGCCAACAGCTGACAAAGCTCCCTGAGCAGGTTCAGCGGGCTGAGAGCTGGGAGGCAGCTCTGTAATGACTGGCCCTGTGGTGAGGGGGAAAGACAGGGGCTGGGGATTCAGTGTACCGATTGTCTGTAGGGGAGCACTCTGGCCTGTCGAAGAACTGCCCATCAAGGTGCCCTGAAGAACCGACTGCTGGCCGCCCATGATCACTGATGGCAGGCCAGGGAACTGACCTAAGCTGGACAGGAAGGAGTGCCTGATGCCCCTGCTGTGTTGGACATGCCCAGGAGGGCCTGGCCAAGGGGGAAGTTGAGACTCTGGGGTAGGGAGGCACAAATGGCTGGCTGCTGCCCCATGGACAATGACTGCACCAGCTGCTGGGACAGAGGGTTGCCAGCATTGAGGGGGATGGGGTTGGAGTTCAAAGGATGGTATTGGTGTTCAGCTGCAGACTGCTGGAGTTTAAGGGAATGCTGTTGGTGTTCAAAGACACCGTGTTACTGGTCAGACCTGTGGCTGCTGCCATGGGAAAACCCAGCGTCACTCCTAAAGTCGGCGTCTGGTTGGCACCAGACACTGTCGTCTGCGATGGCTGCGAGGGGAAGCAGAAATTCTGTGGCAAACTTACAATGCCTGTCATTGGCTGGGAGGCGAGGAAAGGCTGCGATGAAGGGCTGCCCGACGGAGCGTTCAGAGTGTTCAATGTCTGGGCAGGCGTGTTGAGAGCGGCCAGAGCCTGATTGGTTGTGCTGAGGGTGTTTAAGGTCTGGGAAGGATTGTTGAGGGCATTGAGGGTATTCAGTGTGCTGGCTGAGAGGTTCAGTGTGTGCGCTGTCAGTGGAGAGGGTCCTAGTGACTGAGTAGGAGTGAGGGGAGATGCCCCAAGAGGCTGGGTAGGAGGAAGGGGAGAGGCCCCCAGGGGCTGGGTGGGCTGGTGAGGGTGGAGAGGTTGGAGGTTGTCAGGCTGAAGGAGGGTGCACCCACACCATGGACAGGGTGGGGGCAATGCTGGTCAGCTTGTTGTTAGACATGGTGCTGGACGTCTGTCCTCCAAAACCTGTGTCTGCAAAACACAAGTCATACTCTGTTAAACTTCTGTAAAACGCAAGTCATACTCTGTTAAACTTCTGTAAAATGCAAGTCATACTCTGTTAAACTTCTGTAAAACACAAGTCATGCTCTGTTAAACTTCTGTAAAACGCAAGTCATACTCTGTTAAACTTCTGTAAAACACAAGTCACACTCTGTTAAACTTCTGTAAAATGCAAGTCATACTCTGTTAAACTTCTGTAAAAGTTAAAAACACAAGTCATATTTTTCGTTTCCCTTCTGCAATACAGGATTCATATTTGTGTTAAACTTCTGCAAATCAGAGTTCATTCTACTTTACTAGATGTCGAACTCCTGCAGAAGAGGGTTAAAACTATGTGTCAACAAGGTTCATATCATGCATCAAACTCCACAAAAATATGGTTCATGTTATGAGTCAAACTCCTGCAAAACTGAGTTCAAACTATGTGTCAGCAGGGTTCATACTATGTGTCAAACTCCAGCAAAACATAGGTTCATACTATGTGTCAAAACCTGCAAAAAAGGGGTTCATCCTATGTGTCAAACTCCAGCAAAACATGGGTTCATACACTGTGTCAATAGGGTCATACTGCGCGTCAAACTCCAGCAAAACATGGGTCACACACTGTGTCAATAGGGTTCATACTATGTGTCAAACTCCAACAAAACATGGTTCATACTATGTGTCAAACTCCTGAAAAACAGGGTTCATACTATGCGTCAAACTCCAACAAAACATGGTTCATACTATGTGTCAAACTCCTGCAAAACAGGGTTCATCCTATGTGTCAAACTCAAGCAAAACAAGGGTTCATACACTGTGTCAACAGGGTTCATACTGTGTGTCAGCAGGGTACATACTATGTG
Organism: Conus betulinus; assembly: GCA_016801955.1. NCBI lineage: Eukaryota > Metazoa > Mollusca > Gastropoda > Neogastropoda > Conidae > Conus > Conus betulinus. The sequence goes on along the minus strand of JADBJO010001040.1, from coordinate 196,814 downwards.
TAAAACTCCAGCAAACTAGGGTTCATACTCTGTGTCAAACTCCTGCAAAACAAGGTTCACTGATTGTGTCAACTGGGTTCATACTACTGTGTGTCAGCAGGGTTCATACTATGTGTAAAACTCCAGCAAACTAGGGTTCATACTCTGTGTCAAACTCCTGCAAAACAAGGTTCATTGATTGTGTCAACAGGGTTCATACTGTGTGTCAGCAGGGTTCATACTATGTGTAAAACTCCAGCAAACTAGGGTTCATACTCTGTGTCAAACTCCTGCAAAACAAGGTTCATTGATTGTGTCAACAAGGTTCATACTGTGTGTCAGCAGGGTTCATACTATGTGTAAAACTCCAGCAAACTAGGGTTCATACTCTGTGTCAAACTCCTGCAAAACAAGGTTCATTGATTGTGTCAACAAGGTTCATATTGTGCATCAAACTCCAGCAAAACATGGTTCATACTATGCGTCAAACTCTCCTGCAAAACATGGTTCATACTCTGTGTCAAACTCCAGCAAAACATGGTTCATACTCTGTGTCAAACTCCTGCAAAACAGGGTTCATACACTGTGTCAACAGGGTTCATACTGTGCGCCAGACTCCAGCAAAACATGGCTCATACTATACTAAGTGTCAAACTCCTGCAGAACTGGGTTCATATTATGTGTCAAACTCCTGCAAAACAGGGTTCATACTGTGCATCAAACTCCTGCAGAACGGGGTTCATATTATGTGTCAAACTCCTGCAAAACAGGGTTCATACTGTGCATCAAACTCCTGCAGAACGGGGTTCATATTATGTGTCAAACTCCTGCAAAACAGGGTTCATACTGTGCATCAAACTCCAGCAAAACATGGTTCATGCTATGTATCAAACTCCTACAAAACAGGGTTCATACCACGTGTCAGCAGGGTTCATACTGTGTGTTAAACTCCTGCAAACATGGTTGTAACTATGTGTCAAACTCCTGCAAAACAGGATTCATATTTATGGGCTAACTTCTGTAAAGTAGGACTCATTATGTGTGGAATACTGTGTCAAACTCCTACAAATATATGGATTAATCATGTGTCGAACTTCAGCAGAACAAGATCCACAATATGTATCAAACTTCTGTAATGAGCAACATAAGCATCATTAACATTCATAGTATGGCAACCCTTTGTCCACATTCTGATGAAATTTCTAATATGACCAAATAGTTGTATCCCATAAAACTGTTTCACTTTCTTTTTTTCACTACATATATCATATCTTCAGGAATGTAGCTGACAAACATCAATATCCTCTAAACAACCAATCAAATCAAACCCGTAAAACCGTACACATTAATGCTCCCTTTCAGTTGACATTCATAACAGTCATTACCATATACAACATGAGAGAATTTTATTACCTCTGAGTTGGTGTATGTGTCACTGTGTGTGTGTGTGTGTGTGTGTGTGTGTGTGTGTGTGTGTGTGTGTGTGTGTGTGTGTGAATCTCTGTTTTTCCGACATGCATGTTAAGTACATATATAAATGTACACATACACTGTCATATCGATTTCTCTCTCTCTCCCTCACACACACACACACACACACACACACACACACACACACACACACACACACACCTCTCTTACATGCATGTGTATGCTCACTCACTCACACACACACACACACACACACACACACACACACACACACACACACACCCATCCCCCTGAGGGATTATTATCCTGATCATCCCCAGTAGACCTGGTATCAAGAAGCTGTGAGTGTGAGGCTTGACATTTAGCGAGGGCTTTGACCCCCTGGGGCTAGGCAGTGTCCGCTGCCAGTCAAGCCAACATGAATATTTCACAAGGTCGGCTCAAGAAACCATTGACTCTTCCAGTCTTTCTCACAGGCACAGGGGGCATTCAGCATCAGCAACTTAACCCTTCCACTCCCTTGACATAGTAGTAGTTTTTGGAACTCTGCTGCACTCTCTCTCTCTCTATCTCCAATGCTACCAATTTTGATTTGGGTTTATCGATTAAGAGCTCTACTGAACTGTCTTTTAAATCATGCATCAAACTTATTCCTGATCATCTTCTTGGGTTCTATTTTTTCTGTCTTTCCCCACAACCTCTGAACTTCAGCATACAAGCAGCTGGCAGTGAAGGCTTAAAGCATATCCAAAAACATTAGGGATAAAGAGATCGATTCCTCTTTAGATGCTGAATCAATTCACCACCACTCAGTCAACAGAGAGAAATTCTGGTCACAGTTTAAAGACAGATACTTCTCTGGACACCTTACAATAAAAGTTTGTTACGTCTAGGTTTGATGTCCACAGCTACCTACAGAAATATGGTTGATATGGACCACCATCCCATGAAAGTGAGGGAAGGGAACCTGTCTTACATTACACACACCACCACAATGAAAACACATTAGGATGGACAGCGAAAATAGTTCTTTTCATGTTGGGCACCAGCATGATTCAAACACATACTATTTGTCTGCAAACTTTGTGCTCTATCCAACTGCGCCATCAAAGCACCCTTCCACAGAGATCTTCGGAAAGCCTTACAACTAGATCCACAGGCATGGAGTCAGTTCATCTAGTAGAATGGGAAAACAGACCAGAAAAACAAGTTTTTAACATAGTGGAAGTCCTTCCAGTACACGATGGAAAATAGTCCCCTCCCCAAAATAAGCCTTTACATGGAGCGAGTTCATATCACACAAGGCGGAAAATGAATCTTTACACTGGGGAAGTCCATTTGGTACAAGGCAGAAAATGTTCCAGAGAAATGAATCTTTACATTGGGGAAGTCCACTTGGTACAAGGCGCAAAATGTTACAGAGAAATGAATCTTTACACTGGGGAAGTCCATTTGGTACAAGGCGCAAAATGTTCCAGAGAAATGAATCTTTTTACACTGGGAAGTCCCATTTGGTACAAGGCGCAAAATGTTCCAGAGAAATGAATCTTTTACACTGGGGAAGTCCATTTGGTACAAGGCGCAAAATGTTCCAGAGAAATGAATCTTTATACTGGGGAAGTCCATTTGGTACAAGGCGCAAAATGTTCCAGAGAAATGAATCTTTACATTGGGGAAGTCCATTTGGTACAAGGCGCAAAATGTTCCAGAGAAATGAATCTTTACACTGGGAATCCATTTGGTACAAGGCGCAAAATGTTCCAAGAAATGAATCTTTACACTGGGGAAGTCCATTTGGTACAAGGCGCAAAATGTTCCAGAGAAATGAATCTTTACACTGGGGAAGTCCATTTGGTACAAGGCAGAAATGTTCCAGAAAAATAATCTGTACACTGTGGAAGTCCATTTGGTACAGGGTGGAAAATATATTCCAAAGAAATGAATCTTCCCACTGGTGAAGTCCATTTGGTACAAGGCGGAAAACGTGTCAGTAAAAAGCCTCTTTACAGGAAGGAAGTCTATTCAGTACAATGTGAAAACAGTTCAGAGAAACCCGTCTTTACTGGGAGGCCTTCACTGAGAGGGCTTTGGAGATGTGACAGTAGCAGACAGTATTCCAACAAAATGCCCTTGCCCAGGCACACTTGTACAAAACATATAAAAAATGCACTGCATATGAATATATGGATTATCAAACAAATAAAAGACCTATACAATTTCTAACCTCCTTGACTTTGGGCCACATAAAAAAACCAAAGAAGGCTGGTCTAAGTGCTTGTTGAAGAGTTTTACTGATTCATTGACGGCAACCTCATAGGGCCATTTCATGGCTTTTTCTTCTTCTTTTTTTTTCTTTTTTTTTTTTTTTTTTTTTTTTCTTTAAGTTACTTAAGCCCAACAAATCACACAGGGCCTTTTCTGGCTGTCACCACATCACTGGACAGGGGTGGAAGTGGGAGTAGAGGTGGGGGCAGGGGTGGGAGTAAGAGTTGGAGGGATCCTGTCCTCAAAAGAAAAATCCCAACCAAACACAGTTTAACTTCACAAATTACATACATTAAATTCATCACCTGATAAGCAGTCTATTGGCTCCCTTTAAGCAGATGGGATCAAGCCATACTGGAGGGCAATTGAAATTCTCAGCAATTTTTCACCCTACGCTGAAAAAAACTGATTTAAAAAAATAATGATAACAAAATTTTCACGTGAAAACAGCCATAGGTGCAGACAAACACCGCAGAACAGACAGCAAGCGCTGGCTCTGGACAGTGTACAATCTCACTACCCAGAAGCCAAACTACAAAGGGAAAGCTGACATGTTACTAATCATATGGGGAAAATGGGGCAAAAGATTTACTACTACAAACAGAAGAAAAAAAAAAAGAAAAGAGAACAGAGCGGGCAAAAGGCAGAAGCCATCAAGTGAAAAGACAAAGCGAGATTTCCACCACACAATCAATACCCACCACAATTTACAGTGACAGGGACACTTGCATCCCCATGAGGGCTCAATGGCAATTACACACACACACACACACACACACACACACACTATTGTCCCTGTAATGACCATTTGTTTCTTACAAGCCTGTTTCCCTACTGACCGCTTAGACCTTCAGTCTCTGTTTTGTGCTAGGAGAGACCTTGTTTCAATTTACCAACAGCCCTTAGGGGCTCGCACAAAGCACTCACGGTTGGCTGTCAAGCCCACATAAATTTTCACCAGTGTCTGGATGCCCCACTGACAGGGGGGTCTGAAAATGTAATTAGTCAACTCCAGGTTTCATCCTTCAGTATCAGCAGATCATGCGGGTGTTTAACAGGATGAGGATGGGCGAGACTAATGTATCTCTAGGCCTGGAGTTCCACCACTCAGCATGACGGAATATGACCCACAGCATAATTTAAAGAATGAAAACAAAACAAGCTGATTCTTTGTGTGTGTGTGTGTGTGTGTGTGTGTGTGTGTGTGTGTGTGTGTGTGTGTGTGAGTGTGTGTTTGCTGAACTGCTTGTTTGTTAAGCAGACAAAAGAAGTATTGCATTCTAAATAAACTATAAAATACTTAAAGTTCATTTTGCTTGTGACAAAGTGTTTGCAGGCTCAAAACAGGTTACACAAAGACAAATGAAAGAATTGAACTATAAACAAATACACAAATTGTAGATTTTTATCTAAATAATAATAAACTGTAAGCAAATAAATAAACTGTAGATTATTATCTCAGTAAGCTGAAGTTTTTGACCTTACACAAAGGCTTTCCCTGATGTTCCTAGGTGTTACACAAACAACAGGATTTTAATTTTTATAACAACTGCTTAGATACATTTCAATATTTCCATACTGAATGCTTAGATATGTAAACAGCCCTCATTTTGTGTGTGACAATAAGCTTAGAACTAGTTTATTTTTTCCTTTACATTTATTTTAGGCTGACAAAAAATTTCTATCCTATGCACCGCTCACACTATCTGAAATTGCCCCAAGTACTTTATCATCATAAAACAGAACATGTGCATGCTGGTGTATGCGGAAGTTTAAAAAAAAAAAAAAAAAAAATCTTGAATACATTTGCATGTCAAGCTGGACTTCCATGTAATTTTCAAGGCTTTCTACTTCTGTTTCTGCTTTCTTTCTTTTTCTTTCTCTCTCCTCTCTCTCTCTCTCTCTCTCTCTCTCTCTCTCTCTCTCTCTCTCTCTCTCTCTCTCTCTCTCTCTCTCTCTCTCTCTATCATTTTGTTTTCTTCCATCTTTCAGGCGTTCTTGTTTACCCTGTCTTACTTTCAATATGTCTGTGTTTAACTTTTGTTGCATAAACATGATCACATGAATGCCATAGAACACATGTATACATACACTCTAGACCAGCTCAAAACCGTGATATATCATCACTCGATCATCAAATACAACAATCAAGATAATGTTCCTCAACTGGATGACAGTGATGACATACTGAAACTGAACTGGCATGGTTCCAAGTGTTTTTTTTTTTCTTTAAAAAAAAAAAAAAGGAAAAAAGGGAGGGAGCCCAACAAAAAAACAAAGCAAAACAAAAAAGGACCAAAAAAAAGTGTTGTCTTTTCTGACATTTGTAAGGCTGTGACAGCCAAGAACAAGGCACACAGTCCGTAATATTTCACACTAACCAGCTTGGGT
>JADBJO010001040.1:160748-185748 GCA_016801955.1 Conus betulinus | reverse complement strand
GCAGAATGCTCTTCAACAGCATCCCTTAAATGAAGCCAGGAACAGAGTCTTAGAAGCAAGTGTGTGTGCGTGCGTGTGTGCTCACAGGCGAGGCAAGGTGAGGTGATGGGAGGTGTATGTTGTGTTGTGGTATGGCATAGTGTGATGTGGTTTGGTGCAGTGTGGTGTGGTGTGTGTGTGTGTGTGTGTGTGTGTGTGTGTGTGTGTGTGTGTGTGTGTGTGTGCGTGTGCGCGCATGCGCGTTATTTCACTGGAGATCTCGTCACAATCTGGTCATACTTTCTTATATAAATAAATAATAAAACTTGCTTCCACAGATCAGAATTACACGAATTTTGAATGCTTTTGCGAATCAAGTGGAAATAATGAACCATTTCCTGATACACAAACCATTGTGAGCCAACAGTCAGGGCCTGCCCTCAACCAGGTAAATCATGGAGATTTGACCCTTCTCCAAACCAATTCAGCAAACAAACCAGAACAGTGACTGTCATGATAATGATGCCAGTTCAAAGGGTGTCTAGTATCACCACGTTCATCCTCTGTTCAACATGATACTGTATAAAAGAGTTAATACTTAGGGGTGAATACACATTCCTCCAAGAAGACAATCACAAAACTCTGTGCTTGTAGTCCTTGACTTTTCATCAGTACACTAACAGTCGTGTTGTTACCATTACTAAGAGCATTTGCAAGCCTGATCAACTGAATGCCCTAGGCATTTACATTAAAAATAAACACACATCAAATAACAAGCCAAATAAATTAGACCGAAGCAGGCAAGACCCATTCCACCGTCACAAGCTCGCTCCACATCTACGCGCACCACTATGCAGCCACCCTTCTCACACTCCCTCTCACCCCTGCTCCACCTCTCAAACAAAAACAATTACTATCAAATGAAGGAGCACAAGCATCCAAACACATACTCGTGAAAACAGCACCAGCACCTATGTGGATATATCTGTCAGATGGGAAACAAAAAGTTTTCAAGTTTGATTCAAAAGGGGACACACAGGCAGTCCAGAGTATCTGAGCTGAGGCAGAGTACCTGAGGGGAAGGACCCTAGGCACTGATGAAAACTTGACATTTATGGACAGTTTACTGTGTTCTCCTTTGATACAAGCCATGAATTTTATAATTCTCAGCAAGTATAGTTAAAACTATTTCAAAACAAAAACAGATATGTATCAGAGAACCAGAACATGCATCCATCAAAGTGCAAATGAGCGGGGGGGGGAGTGTGAATTGCCAAAATGCCAATGTGGAAATCCATATAACATGGAACTACTCCCACCAATGGTAAGGGCCTGACAGGTAAATGAACGCTGACCACAAGTTTTAGTATGAACAGTGGGAGTGTGGGAAAGACGAGTATCAGAAGAAGGACAGAGTCCATATGATGGGGTCCATATGATGAGGTGTTCAAGTACAACAGATCAGTCCCATATTGAAGACAGGATGATTCAAAGGACTTACAGCAAACAGATCCAACTTCATATGTCCTTTGCAGAACAGGGAGCCAGTGACTTACACCTGCATGCTCAAGAACATTTGTTGTATATGCATTCACTTTTTTTATTTCTTGTGTCAATTATTATTTCATACCTAATAAAGGTGTAGTCATGTGGTCAACTCTGCCACTTGTTGAAGGTACCACCAGGTTTGTTTTATCCATGTCGTGGTCACTTCAAATTCACAATCATGACTGCTTGTCATTTTGGTTGAGTAGTCGCACAATTCCTCATGAGACAGACCACCATTTTTTTTCCCCCTAAGACAAAAGGGTCGCAATGACTCCACCTAAAATGTCAGCTAAACATCTGTGGAAGTAGGCAAGGAGGGGAGATAACTTCTAACTTCATACAGGGAGAATACATGTGACCCTGATACCTTTAACTGGTAAATCTACAACTGAAGCTTCCTCTCACACATATGCTAAGGAAGCAAGCTGTTATCATGACTGAAAGATATACCTGGCACAGATGAAAATAAAAAAAAAATAATCCTGGAAAACAAGGAAAGATTATGACTGCAAGATGAAATAAGCAGAGATAAAAACAGAAATATTACAGTAAAACATGTATTTAGATGTAAGAAATCTTTATCATTACAGTAAGACAAATATAGTGCAGATGAAGACTACAATGTTCTGGAAAAAAAAAAATAGCCTTTAAAGGGAGTCTATCATTACACTAAGAAATTAATTCATTAATGTTCAGGAAAATCAAGTCTTTGAAGGAAGGGTTTTATCATTACTGCAAGATAAATCTAGTTCACTGTCAACAAAAAAAAGTCTTTGGGGGAAGGATTTATAATTACTGCAAGCTAAATGTAGTTCAGATAAAAACCCAAAATGTTCAAGGGACACAAATCTTTAAAGGGAGGGAATCTAAATACTACAAGATTAATCACTAAATGAAGATCAAAATGTTATCTAAAAACAAACAAAAACAACAAAAATAAGTTTTTAAAGACGGGGAGATTCATTATCAGGGTGAGATAAATCTAGTACTGCTGAAGTCGAAAATCTTTCAGAAAATCTGCAAAATCTTTCAAGAAATCAGCAAGTCTTGAAGCAGATGTGTCTTCAGTAGGATGTTTGTATCAGTGTCATGGTTTTATGCTGACTGCCTTCTTCCTGCCTTTTTTCCCAATCCTGTACTTGTACTTTTTTTTTTCCTCTTGTACATATTATTGAGGATCAAAACAGCTGCATGCTGAGTGGATGAAATGTCAGCTGTGGATCTCTTCCCAGACACAAAAACAGGTGCACTCCTTTGTGGGTCTATACTTCCATTGTTTGTTTTTTCTTTTTGCTGTTGTATTTTGTTTGGTGGTAATAAATTAAAATCGACAGGTAAGGTAAGGTAATGTTGCTTATAGCCCAGCCGACTGCAAAGGGCCATATAAGGGCTGTCACTGCATTAAAAATCAACTCGCAACTCACAAGTCGTCAAAGAAAAAAGAAAACAAAACAAAACAAAAACTTTCACACATCTCTTTAAAATACACATACCGGAAACTTCTTTAAAAATCTCTCTTCCATAAAATCTTAGATATGATGAAAAATGTTAATCTTTTTCAGAAACTCAAAGATCACATCAGGTGGGACATCTCTGAACAGGGTATTCATGGAGTCTGCTGTAAAGTGTTTATGTCTCACATTCTGCAAGTCCCACAATCTAAAAGAACATGTTTCACTGTGAGTGGAACATGACATGGAATGCACCAAGGAGCTTCTTCACCTTTTAAAAGATAAGATGGGTGTAAAGCAAGTGGCCTGTGTGCAAACAGCACAAGACTTGTTTCTTTTTACGGCCGCCTCGGGAACATGGTAATAACTCTTTCAGGTTTGGACGGATTTTGAATAGTTTGTTATTGGGCTGCAAGGTCCATTCCTCTTGCCAGAGGTCTTTGACATAGGTCTGTGTTTTGGGTTTCAGATCAGTGAGAGGAATAGACAACCTGTTCAACTTTTCCTGTGTGGCATTCTTGGCTAGCTGATCAACCATCTCATTGTCTCGAATGCCCACATGGCTGGGAACCCAAGCAAAAGCTATGTTGTATCCATTTGAGTTTAAAGAGGTGTACAGTTCAAAAACTTTCAGCAGCTGAGGGTGCTTGAGATTACGGCTGGCAATGGCCTCCAAAGCAGAAGGGAGTCTGATGAAATATGGAAATCTTTATGTTTCGATCTGCAGATCATCTGAAGTGCCAGGACCAAGACTCAGCAGTGTAGATGGAGCTGTCTATTGGAATGTCTTTGGTACATCTCTGAGGGGGACCTGCTGCACAAAACACAGCACAGGCAACTCCTTCCTCAGATTTGGAACCGTCAGTGAAAACTCTTTTGTAGGACCGAAAACTTAGACCACAGTTCAGCAAAAAGGGACTTGTATGCAAAGGAACAAGTGGAATCTTTTCGGTATGAGGCTAAGTAAAACCGGATCTCTGGAGTGAAGAAAGTCCATGGAGGGTCATCCGGAAACTTGGAAAAATCACAAGCTACTCCAAATTCTATACTTGCTTTGTTCAAATGAAGAATAATACGAATCCCAAAGGGTGGAATGGAACTGGGTGGTCATCGAATTTCTTTGGAACTTGGGCTCAAAACACAGTCATAATTCATATGCAGGGTTTTGAGGTTCAGAAGAGACTCAGACAGTAGTTCAAGGCTAGTTTCAGTCAGCGATTTGATCGGGATGGTTCTTCTGCCTCAGCATACAAGCTATAAACAGCGGTGGTGCAGAATGCACCCAGACACAATCAAAGTCCTTGATGGTGGATAGGGTCTAGGCTTTTCAGGTAGGATGGTCTGGCCGAGACGTACACTACACAGCCATAGTCCAGTTTGGAGCAGATCAGAACCCTGTAAAGATGGAGGAGAGCTTTCCTGTCAGTGCCCCAGTCTGTGTGCACCACAACTCACAGAAGGTTCAGTGCTTTCTGACATGCAGTTTGTAAGTGGCTGATACGACTTTTAAAGTTCAGTTGTTTTTTTTTTTTATCAAAAATAACTCCCAGAAATTTGGCTTCTTTTACAGCTGGAGTGGTGGACTTATCCAGATGAATCTCAGTGTCAGCAAAAAACTGACGAAAATTGTGGAAATGGATTGACTGAATTTTGGTACTAGAAAAGGTGAACTCGTTTTCCTTGGCCCAATGTTGAATCTTATTGACACAAAGTTGGAGTCGACTCTGTACGCTGGCATACGAGGCTCCAACTGCTTACAGCGCTAAGTCATAATGAACAGAGAGGACTCAGAACCCTGGCTTACCGATTTCACAATGTCATTAATCTTGATGCTGAACAGGCCAGGAGAAAGAATGCTCCCTTCAGGCACACTCAAACTCCTGTCCATGGATTTCAAACAGTGTGGTGCCACCACGCACCTGGAACTGCTGATCAGCAAGGAAGTTTTGAATAAACAGAGGCAGATGTCCATGAAGACCAAGTCTATGCAGATCCATAAGGATTCCCTGATTTCCAGGTGGTGTCGTATGCTTTTTCTAGGTCAAAAAAGATAGCAACCAAATGCTGCTTCTTGATGAAGGTGCCGCGGATGGTGGTTTCCAGACGGACTAAATGGTCAACTGTCGAGTGGTACTTCCAGAACCCGCACTGTTCACTGGCTAAAAGGCCATCGTTTTTCCAGCTTCCACATCAGTCGAGAGTTGACCATCTTTTCCATTAGCTTACAAGGGCAGCTGGTCAGAGCTATTGGACGATAGTTTTAAGGGTTGGTAAGGTGCTTTCCTGGTTAGGGGGATTGGAATGATCAGGGCTTTCCGCCAGGACGGTGGAAAGCACCCTGTGGTCCAGATATGGTTGTAGACTTTGAGAAGGGTCTCAGGACAGCTTTCTGGGAGATGTTTCAAAATCTGATAATGAATATCATCCAGACCTGGGTCAGAATCATTGCAGGTTTGCAGAGCTGATTTTAGTTCATCGATTGAAACGGGTAGATTGCAGGCTTCAGAGTTGTCTGATGTGAAACTGTAGGAAGATTTTTCTCTGACTTGTTTGGTTCTTAAAAAGGCTGCAGATCTATTTAAAGATGATGAATTCTGTTGAATGGTGGAGGCCAGCAGATTGGCAACAGCTAAAAACAACCCGAGTACAAAATGAATACAATACAGAAAGAAGTTTTACAGTGAAGGCAGGCAAGAACAAAGCAACCCCTGTCCTCAGGCCCCACCCCCATCCCCATCCGTTCTGGAAAAAAAGATCATCAAACCATGTTGGATACTAGCAAAATAATAAAACTATCATATTGATTTCCCTTTCCATACTTATTCATCCAATATTATCCTTCATCACTCCATAAACTACTTAATAATGATGATACACATCCACAACACACCCTCATTTACATCCACATGCACACAGAAGCTCGATTTATTCATAAAGAAAAATTTGAAGCACACTGCAAGAATGATCACCTAATGCAAAAGAAACTACCCTAAATAGACAAAAAAAAAAACAACAAAAAAAAAATCATCTATCTATAACTGCCAATCCATGTTTTGCGACCTATCACGACCAAGACTCACAACCCAAAGAAACAAGAACTACCTCCAAGTTCACACTTCACCCCCAGAAAAATCAATACAACTCAATTATCTCCAAATACTGCATGGTCTCCCCTGAGGGCAACATGCCTGCCTGGGTCAAACAAATTCAATTTCCCTCCTGTAATTTGTTTCATGGAGTCAAGTTAACGAAGGAGAACATGCAATGTCCTCTACCGAGCCACTTCATTTGGATGAAATCCGAAACTGTTATTCCATTGTGGTGGACGGTATGATTTTTATTTCTTAACTGTAAACAAAAACACTGATTTGAATATAAACAAAGGGGAAATACTGAAGGGGCAAGTGTGCATGTGTGTGTGTGTGTGTGTGTGTGTGTGTGTGTGTGTGTGTGTGTGACCACTGACCGTGTGTGTGACCGTGTGTGTGACCCGTGTGTGTGTGTGTGTGTGTGTGTGTGTGTGTGTGTGTGCATGCTCGGGAGCATGTCAATTGAGGGACAAGGGAGCAAGATGTTTGTTGAGATGGAGTTGGTGGTGGTGGTGGTGGTGGTGGTGGGTGGTGGTGGTGGTGGTGGTGGTGGTGGTGGTGGTGGTGGTGGTGGTGGTGGTGGTGTGTGTGTGTGTGTGTGTGTGTGTGTGTGTGTGTGTGGTGTATTGTGTTTGGTGTGTGCGTGTGTGTATGTGTGTGTGTGTGTGTGTGTGAGAGAGAGAGAGAGAGAGAGAGAGAGAGAGAGAGAGAGAGAGAGACAGAGAGAGAGAGAGAGAGAGAGAGAGAGCGAGAGCGAGAGCGAGAGCACATGTATTGCGCAGTAGCATGTTCTCTGGTGTAGGTACATTCATAAATCTCTTCACCAAAACCTATCTCACTCTCCATTCATTTCATACACACACACACACACACACACACACACACACACACACACACACACACAAACCCACTCAATATAATGAAAACCAACAACAATAAGAATACAATTAGGGAACTATGTTCAAGCTAAAAGAAAAAAAAAACAACAGTGACAGAATCATGTAATAAACTCAGACAAAAACAACAACCAACCAACAACAGTGACAATTATGCATCAGCCCTCAGAAAAAAAAAAGTAAAGACAGAATTACCTACAACCCCGGTAAAACCAAGTCAGAATCAATGGCAATAGCCTTCACAAAAACCTCCAGCAATAAGTTGTGGCAAACTCCACAAAATCCCAACGACAGAAATCAATACCTAAGCAAGGAACACACAGGTTACCAATTTCAGGTGTAGGGAATGGTTATATAGTAGATTTATCCCCTTTCCTCCTCAGCTGTGCCAAGTGGGAAACAGCTGTACGCCCAGCAGGGGTCCTTGCCACTTACACTTCTCTGTACAGTGAGTCTGCTACACTCTGAAGCCAGAGTGTGCGACCTGGAATGCTGTTCCCTGTCAAGTTAATGGTGCACATGCCAGCAAAAACACAGGAATGTTGACTTTAGAGGCAGGCTGCAAAATGAATAAAAAATATCAATTACTTCCACTTATTATTAAGTCGTGGTCTTGAAGGGAGGGGGGGGGTTGCTTCTGGGTCTGAGCTGCTGCTGTTGTTTGTTGTTGTTGTTGTCTTTTTCTTTCCTAAAATGAAGATTCAGACTTTATTTTTATAACAACATCACTTAAGTTTGATTTTGTCATAAAAAATAAAGTCTGAACCTTCTTCATTTCCTTATTTGCAGCAGAACCTCTTGTTCATCCTCAATTGTACTCCAGCTGATTTTTTTTTCCTCTCATATTTAACTAGCCAGAACAAGCAATAATTGTTTCCCTTTGAAAAGGGCATGGGAAAATGGGATGAAAGGGGTGGCAGTGGAAAGGGCACAGGCACCGTGAACACACTCTGTCATGGGGAAAATGGTTGAAAATCATACAGAACTACACACTGATTGGCAGCACCTTTACAAAGCGAAGTTTTGCCCATGTTAGATGCTGAACTTCTTTTTCACTGTAGTTACACAGATCTGAGGCTGTAGAATAGTTCTGAAATCAAAATCTCACATTATTGTGAAAATTAAACATTAATTTTATTATGTGTCTGCAAAAACTGCACTATATAGAAGAACCCAGAAAGTGTGAGTAATATAAGAAGAACACGCAAAGACAGAAGAAAAGACCAACCCAGAAACAGAGAAGACAAAGAGGAAAAAGGGGGAGGGGCAAAGAGAGAAAGGGGGAGGGGGAAGGGGGATGGAAAGAACAATAGGAAAAGGAAAGAGAAAACAAATGAGAGAAGGAAATTCCCTTTTGTCTGCCTACATGTTGCTTATTTCTGTAGACTATGACACACATGTACTCATACACACACCACCATCATCACCACCATCCAGATCCCCAAAATCATCCACACAGACCCCTGAGACCACAGCTGTGAAATAAACCATGCCCATTTAAATGCAACTTTATACAGGCGCTCAGTCTTCCCCATATCACCTTCTGACCATCCACTCTCATTAACCCTTTGAACTGAAAATTATCCAGATCCATTCCACCATGTCAGTGTTTGTGTTTATGAAAACTACTCCAAGAAAAGCAAACTCGTGTGTGTTTGGGTTCCCCAACATGGAAAAGGTCTTTCAATTTTCCCATGCCATCACTGTTGAACTGAAGTTGTAGACAAAACAAACAAAAGGAATGTGAGAATTTGATGTGGTCATTGCTTACCGTAAATCCAGATAGATGCAGCAGCAGAGTTGTCATAGGGTTCAAAAGGGTTTAAAAACATGGTGTTGTCTGCCTCTCTCTCTCTCTCGCCTTCTCTCCTTGTCAACAATACTTGCAGCAATCACAACAACAGACAAGCACCGCCAACGACAGAGGTGGCATCCAGTCTCAACTACATCACGACTCCTGCCTACTCAATTGAAGGAGACACTAAAAAAAAAAAAAAAAAAAAAGCAATCGGAAGCCTCTCTTCCTGTCACCCAGACGAAAAGTTTCCCTCAAAGGCGGTGACATATCTTAACATAGATCCATGGCAAATAGGTCAAATCAACTGTCTGGGTCTACCGAATCCTTCAGGAAAAGCACAAAACCTCCAGTAAAGCCTACACCCGGTTCCAACATCAGACTGAGAAAATGTTACAGACAGCAACCAGAAAAGCGTGGAGGAGGAAAAAGAGATGTGGCAGTGGCAAGGAAAGCCAGCAGCTGATCAAGTGGGAGGAAGCCTTCCACGCCACAAGACACAGGGTGTTCAATAATCCACCACCCTCAACTCCCTGGCATAACTCCACACCCAGCAGCCCCCAGGCTCTTCCAGCCACACACATGGGGAGAGACAGAGACACCCAGACTGGATGAGAGACAGAGAGTGCACGGCCGCTGGCAGACAGACAGGGAAGGCCAAGCAGCAGCAGCAGCAGCAGCGGGCGTGGTAGCAAGGAGGTGGGCCTATTCAAATGGTGAAGTCGGGGGCGGATCAATACTCCAGCAGCCTGGGAGTTAGCAGGAGCTAATGGGAGGCAGGGCCGGCTAGCCTCAGCCTCCCCCAGATCAATAGATAGAGCACATCACCCCTTTCCTTCCACTCGCTTGTCTTGTCTCTGGGGCTCCTGCCCCCAACCTACCACCCCCCTCCTTCCACCCTTTCCTTAGCCTGCCCCCCCCCCCCCCCCCTTCACCCTCCCCAACTCCCCATCCCCTTCCCCCTCCTCCACATTACTCCAAACACCTCCATGCCTTTCTAATTTGATTCTTTCCATTCCTCCTTTGCAACTTAAAAGCCCAAACTTAACAACATGGCAGAAGAAAACTGGTAAAAGAAAAAAAAAAGTCATAAAATGAATGAACAAAAATTTGAAAGTACAAAACAAAAGAAATCTTGCTAGCCCTCTCTTGACAGTTAAAAGCAAAGCTTTAAGACATAAGGTAGGCGAATAAAACACTTTCAACAACAGCAATAACTAGCAGAAAATTTAAATACCGGGGGACACACAGCACAAGCTAACAATTCCTCCATCATTTTGAAACAATAACTCTGCAAAGACTTTAAAACCATAGGACGGGTGGGCACCAGATTACAGAACAAAGATACGAGAATGATGAAAGTGAGAGTGACAGAATGTCATCAAATCCTTCACAAACAGCTTTGGGGGGGGGGGGGGGGGGGGGGGGCCACTGATGTCACCTGTTCTAGAGTCCACTTTCCTCTGCTAAATCAGACCCTTCAATGAAGCTCCACTAATTGTGTCCCTCCTTCCGCAGCATCAAACTAAGATACACCACCCATAGTGGCCCTCTGCGGTCGGCTGGGCTATAAGCAACATTACCTTACCTTACCTTACCATAACTCTGTGGCATTTTCACCAAAAAGGGCTCAAAAACAAAATCTAATGGCATCCCACAGCAACAAGTGAACAGCAGAAATTGAGAAAAGCAAAATGAGAGGAAACCACTGCAAGGAAAATAAGCTGCTTAAAAACAATCATTAAGTAAAGAGTAATAAATACTGGGAAACATTTTAGAGCCTATGCTTGATGATTTGTTTCAGAATACAAGAGAGGTCGAAAAGTTTCAAAGTTCTGGATGGTAAGCTCTCATACATTTGTTCTATATATCATATATGTTCATGAGCGAGTGTGTGCACTCACACTCACACACACACACACACACACACACCACTGCCACCACCACCATCACACTATTCACACACACACACACACACACACACACACACACACACACACACACACACACACACACACACACACACACACACACACACACACACACACACACATCCCATCTTACCTTCCTTTTTGTCATTGCTGTTACTGCAGTGCAAGTACAAAAGGGAATACACAACACTCTCTCTCTCTCTCTCACACACACACTCACACACACACACACCACACACACACACACACACACACAGAAAGCAAGTGAGAAAAAGGAGGGAGAGAGAGAGAGAAGAGAGAGAGAGAGAGAGAGAGAGAGAGAGAGAGAGAGAGAGAGAGAGAGAAAACACATTTGACTGCATGGAAGATTTTGTGGTGATTTATCATAAGGATTAAGTTACCCTACTTGTGTATTTTGATATAAGATAAGTTTGAAATCTTTTCTCTTCAAAAATTTCTTCAAAGAGAAAGAGAGAGAGAGAGAGAGAGAGAGAGAGAGAGAGAGAGAGAGAGAGAGAGAGAGAGAGAGAGAGAGAGAGAAAACATCTCTGGCTGCATGACACAGTATACGATGACCTATCATGAGGATTAAATGCATACTTCCCTTAAAAACTCCTTTCTGCAGAGACAGAAAAGGAACAAAAACAAAACATATCCATTGGCTTTCACTGGATGAACTTCTTAGACTATCCAGTATGTTCCCCCCCCCCCCCCCCCCATCTTCTTTCTCTTCCTTGTCACCTGTGTGAATGAGACAGAGAGAGGAGGGAGAGAGAGAGAGAGAGAGAGAGAGAGAGAGAGAAACAGAGACAGAGACAGAGAGACAGACACGGAAAAAGAGAGACCACCCTCTTCCTCTTTCTGATCCTTTATGACGGAAATAAGAGAAAGAGAGAAGAAGAGAAGAGAGAGAGAGAGAGAGAGAGAGAGAGAGGGGAGAGAGAGAGAGAGAGAGAGAGAGAGAGAGAGAGAGAAGATGAGAGAGAAGACAGAGCGAGAGAAGAAGAGTGAACAGTGAGACAGCTCTGCAGTGGCTTTATGTGGACCCCATTGTACAGCAGAGCTGTGCGCGCTCACACTGGCCAGCATGGCAGGCATTCTTAAAGGTAATAAACAACACACGTAGTTCTAACAGCCAATAACATTGTTCACCTAAGGGCTGGTAAGTTATGCAATCTGCACAAAGGCACTTAACACAAATGTTCACAAGATGACTGATTAAACTAATTTCTCAAAGTTGGACAGTTTCCTCAATTAGAAAATGTAAGAATGAGCCATGTTGGGCTGCGAAGATCCTCATTCAACTGAGGTCCAATAAATCTCAGTAAGACCAATGGCATTCACATATGTAAGACATACAGGAATGTTTGGCCAGATGTAGCTCATCTACCACAGAATTAACTTATTGTTTCTTTTAAAGTATTCTCAGTATTCATACCTTTTCCTTTCTAATGATTGTGCACACACATACTTGCACTGACTCACACACACACACACACACACAGACACACACACACACACAATGTGCACATATGCAGAAACCACAAATCACGAGTGTAAATGAATAGTTGTTAAACAGATTTTACACACACACACACACACACACACACACACACACAGTGCACACACACACACACATGCACATAAGCATGCATGCATCCATACACACGTGATCACGCACATGCACAATTACACATACTGAAAATGCATAGCCAGCATGATCTCAAACCTGGAAACCGTTGAAAAGTTAATCACGTACAGTCCATGGCTACAACAAATCAATGATTGTAATACTACCTTGGACAACAGATGTTTGCAAATTATCCTGCTTATGCACAATTTCATGTACCATGCTTTAAAAAAAAAAAAAAAAAAAAAAAAAAAAAAAACAACTTCCATTTTCCTTCCAAAAAGTGTCATCTGTGATGTATATTATAAACATATCTCTCTGTGTGCACGCATGCGTGCGCACCCGAGTGTGTGCGGGCATGCGTGCATGTGTGTATGTGCGTGCCTGTGTGTTGCTAAGCACAAAAACATGGAAAAAAGACACTGGGGTGTTTTTTCTCAAAGTCCTTGTTGGGCTAAATACACTTACAATGTCAAACTCCTGCAAGCTATGAATTATGTAGAACTACTATAAAAGTAATGCATACAAGGAACAGCACTGCATAAAACGACAAACTAGATTCTTCAAACTTGACTTTCTTGTTTTCCTTGTTTTAATCTGCAGGAGTACATATTAAGGCAATTACAGCAATGAACAAAACACATCACAAAGCACACACACACACACACACACACACACACACACACACACACACACACATGAATCTAATTTTCATTTTTAGAAGAAAACATTATCAAGCTTTAGTCACACCTCCCCTACACCTTCACTGGACGTTGTTCTTCACTACACATTCCTGTCAATTCCTAACACTCCAGTCCCTAAACATTTTCCCACAGACTTTATTATGTGTTTTTACTGTTTACATCCCTCTTCAGATGATGCAGCTTGTACCAGATTCACACTCGTCAAAAAGTTCTCAGCAGTTCATGCTGTAATCTCTCTCTTCAGGGCCGGAATAGCTCAGTTGGTAGAGCACCAGATCTGTAATCATGGTGATCCTGGCGTTGCAGGTTCGAATCTCCACCAGGCCGTTTCGGTGCAGGGGGATTTTTCCCTCGGAGTTAACATTAGTTCTGATTCCATTTTCCATACAGTCCTTCGAATGAGACTATAAACCGAGGTTCCGTGTGTGAACGCACACAGAATATCTTGCACACATGTAAAATCCCATCAACAACTTTCCGAAGAGAAGGCCAGTTTGGCCGTTGGTATGGATGAGCATGCACCCTGCATAAGAAATGGAAAGAATGAAGGAAGTAAGGAAATTTAAGAGAACAGAATGATATGGACTGGATGACACAGGACACGACTGAATGAAGTGCCAGCTTATAGCTCTTCAGTCGGCACTACCCAGGTAGGCGAGTGTAAACGAGTGTGGATTGTAAAGCGCTTAGAGCTTGGTCCCTAACCGAGATTAAGCCCTGTGTAAGTATTCATTATAATATAATAATCAAGGAAGCTGGTCCAGCAGGATCCACACCCTAATGTGCTGCCCTGTCCTATTTCCACAAGTATGGGTCCCAAAAGACCTGTTTCAAGGTGAAGTGTAAAGTTCATGTGATGCACAGCTGATAAGTCCTTTCCCTTTTGATGTACAGACATCAAGAACCGCTGACGTAGAGCAAATTATGTTTTTTTTTAAAAAAGGCATGTACCTGACATTTTATTAAAAAAGTTCTAATGGTTGCAGACATAAGACACATTTTCATGTATCCAGGCACTGGGATACCCAGGAAGCAGGGTAAAGGATAACCAGAGGCAGCTGGCAAGTTCTTTGATTTGGCGCTCCACCACCACATTTCACTCAACTTCTCATTCTCTCTCTTTTCTTCCTTTTCTTCTTCCCAGGAACCGCTGATCATGAGCAGTTTTTACAAAAATACCATGTTCACTGTGAACAGACCTGCAATGAAGTTTGAAATTCACCTTGCACCCACAAACTCCACTCTGCTGTCCAGCAGATCAGGGAGAATTTGTTTTCTTCAGCATAAGGCTACTTTCAGTTTTTACTGCATTGGTCTACCTCCTGTCTGAGGTGTCAGGAGTTATTTCTCTATGCCACTGAATCCATGATACACTCTGTTCACAACAAGGAGATCCCTTCAGAGCTATGTCTAGCTTATTTTTTCTTTCTCTGTCATTTCACCCAGCTTTATTTCCTCCTCATACAGACTTTGTGGGGGTTGTTTATTACACAACTGAACACATTACAGTACAGAGCATTCTTTACAACAACAGTGACAAAAGAAGATGTATATAGGTGTATTCATGAAAGTCATAAATGCATCTAAACTTACATATGTATATGTTTTATTCAAAGGCCGGGACATTCCTCTCTGTGAATGAGGAAAAATGGAAGAAAGTACTGGGAGGAGTGGGGAGTGGCCATGGGGGCAGGGAGTGGAGTGAGGGTCAAAGGGATGGGGGGGGGGGAGAGTGTGGCGAGGAGGGGGGGGAGGGTTGGGGGCACAAAAACATAGCACATCAGTCATGAACTCCGGATGCAAGAAACTTGACCTGTGTATAAATTCTAAACCTAAATACAAAATGGAACAGAATAGACAAACTTTCAAAAATTTAAAAGGACTGATTGAAATCAAATTGTAAACCAATACATAAGGCAATATTCACACAAATACAAGAAAGTTACAGACACATGAAGATCACACCACACATTCCTATATGAAAGTGTCTCCACTGTTGCATTGCTCCTACCGTGGCCTTTCAATTCCATTGGAGGAGGAGGAGGAAAGGATGGACTGAGAGGTGTCATTCACCAACCAGGAACCATGATTTCTCCTCCACACCCACAACCCCAACCCTACCCATTCCCTGCCTCCTTTTTCGCCCACTTAACCTCAACACCTCACACCAGGAAACTCAAGCAGCACTTTCATTCAATTGAGTCCGTAGGTTAAAAAAAAAAAAAAAAAGATTTTTTTTTAAAAAGCGGTGGGGAGGAGAAGGAGGTATTTAGGCATTTCAGTGCTCCATACACTCACCAAAATTCCTTACAACAGCAAACAAAGCAAGGGGGTGGGGGTGGGGGGGGGGGGCAGAGGGTGGTGTGGGTGAGACAGGAGGGAAAGGAAGAGAAAGAAAATGTGTACTACCAAATTACACAAATATTTTGTTTCAGTGGGGGTTATCTACAGATTTATTCATCTTATATGCATCCAAGCATTAAGTTCATATCCACTACTGCTGACAAATTAAACATGTAAATATGGAACTGCATGTGGTATAACAGTAATGTGTGTGTACACTTGTGTGTGTGCCTGCATGCACATGTGCGCACATGTATGCATGTGAATTTGTGTGTGTGTGTGTGTGTGTGTGTGTGCGTGTGTGTGTGTGTGTGTGCATATGTGTGTGTCTGTGTATGCTCACATGCAAATGCATGCAAGTGCATGCATATGTGGGGAATACATGTGTGTATGTATGTTAAACTTGGTTCTGTTGACCAAAACAAAAATTCAAAGGCTCCATATGCTGTCAGAAAAGGATTTAATGATGACGCTTTCAAGCCAACTTTTTCATCCACCCAACACCCCTCAGCTTCTCCCACCCCCATTCCCCTCCCCCTTATTTCCATGACCTATACATCCTCCCCCATTCCCTTCTTTTCTTATTTTTTTTTTTTTTTTTAATTACGGAGGAACTGTTTGCCTGCACTTGTTTTTCCCTATTATTCATCACATTTATGTGTGTGTGTATAATTCTTTTCAATACAAGTGGCTCTAAGTTCCCTCACAACTCCGATCATATGGCCACCTCTCTCCACTGCCAAATTGAACTCTAGTCCACGCCCTGTCATACCACCCAATGATCAATACCACCTTTCAGGCTCGCATAAGTCAGCTAATCCCATGTAGGTGAGCTGCCCCAACGTTCTCATTAGGCACGGTTGCCATGGATTTTCCTGCACATTTCCTGAGACCAGACTGTCTCATGACAGAAATTGCCTTCGTTCTAGAAAGGCATCAGATGCTGATGAGTGTAGAGAAGGTCTACCAGCACTTCCTCTATTACCCCCCCCCCCCCCCCCACCCCACCCCCCTTATTTTTCTATACTACCCCCATTACTAGCAGCAGAAAGAGAAATCAGCATTGT
Organism: Conus betulinus; assembly: GCA_016801955.1. Classification (NCBI taxonomy): domain Eukaryota; kingdom Metazoa; phylum Mollusca; class Gastropoda; order Neogastropoda; family Conidae; genus Conus; species Conus betulinus. Next base: position 169,315 of record JADBJO010001040.1, on the reverse strand, counting down.
TCCAATTAGGCTTTCTCCAGACATGTCAAACACTTTAACAAGGTTCATACAGACTTCCAAACAAATCCAAGGACTTTCAACTGACTTCTAAAGTAAAATTCAGAACTGAAGTAAAGAAAATATAAACCTGCATGTGCACTTTGTTCCACACAGTCACATTCAAAGAATCCCCCATTAGAAGTACATGACAAGAAAGAGGATACTTTAGGCAGATTCAAACTGAATTCAAATGTCTACATATATAATTATGTCAGTAATTCTCTTTACAATTTTGTGTTCTTTCATCCAAGTTTATATTGCTCCATCAAAACCTTCATTTCTTAGCACTTTAAAGCACTCTAGGGCACTTATACTAAAGTCAAAATTTCAAGCACTAATTAGATTCTTGAAAAGGGGTCCTCAAATTTCAGGATTTGTATGAACCCTCATTTTGGTTGTAGCTGTGTGCATGAAACAGCTCAGGGTATGTGGGCAAACATGGAATTTCTTTAATTATTTGAAGTTATGTCAATAAATTTGTGGTATATGGGCAAACATGGAATTTCTTTAATTATTTGAAGTTATGTCAATAAATTTGTTTCACTGAAGGAACAAAAAGTTAACTTCCTTGTTTATTATTTGAGCACATTCACTGATTTGTCTAAAACCAAAGTACTTTAAACACAAAAAAAAAAAAAAAAAGGTTTCCATCAATCCACACTGCACTGAAATCAGACATACTCAATTCCAAGACTGGAGTGTTTTTGAGTGGAGGATGGGATACCATTAAATCATACCTCTTAAACTCTATGTCAGGCTGACAATTACCATACACAGATTAATCACATAGAATTGTCACGATTCAGGTTTCTTTCTGCATTAAAATGATATGAAACACACCTATAGATGTAATGCAAGCTCCCCTGCAAAAGCAAGTACTCAGTACTATTCAAAAGCCAAATGAGGGTTCTCCCATACAGCCAAACACTTGTACTGCTTGATGTTGGTTTACTTCCATGGCCGTGGTGCAGCGATTAGTGTCAAACACTTGCAAGATGGGAGGTCGTGGGTAAGATAAGATAATGTTGCTATGTTGCTTATAGCCCAGCCGACCATGAAGGGCCACATCAGGGCTGTCACCACGTTAAAATCAACTCACAAGTCATTCATTCACACAATTCTTAAAAATACATCTTCGAAAAACCCATCCGAAAGTTTGTTAAAAATCTTTCCACTGTAAAATCTCAGATCTCATGAGAAATGTTAATCTCTTTCAAGAACTGAAAGATAACATCAGGCGGAACATCTCTGAACAAGATTTTCATGGAATCTGCTGTAAAATGTTTGTGTCTCACATCATGCAAGTCCCAACACTCTAACAGAATATGTTTCATTGTGAGTGGCGCATGACATGGAATGCATGATGGCGCTTCTTCACTCTTTAAAAGATATGAATGAGTAAAATACGAATGGCTGGTGTGCAGCCGGCATAGAACCGTTTCTTCTTTGCAACCACCAGACGCAGATGAGAGGAACTCGTTTAGGTCTGGACGGATCTGAAAGAGTTTGTGTTCCGTCTGTGCGGGTTTGACACCCAATGGAAGCGCAAGTCCATTTGACTCTGGCCAGTTCTTAACTACCGCTGAATCTGCTCTGAGCAAATGGGAAGACTGGAACTATGCAATCAAGTTTCATCCAAATAATGGATGTGTCTTTGCATCTGTTCCTCCTCGAATATCTGTCCCCTGGAGCAGGGGTGACCATCCCCAACCAGGCCAGTCCCTGGGTAGCGGATAGGGGAATGCCCCCAGATATGAGGGTTAGCTGTGATGCAAGTCAGGCTTACCTGGTCGAACAAGCAGTCCTAAACCAAAATGGCGATGTTCCTAGCAGGATGGGGAGGGATAAGAGGTGACACTGTTATCACCACTGAAACTACACATATGTCCCTATGACAGGAACATCAAGCGATCAAGAGCCGTGCTGTAAGTTCTTAGTCCTGGGGAAGGACACTTCAGTGAACAAACCATCACACTGTGCTCACAGGGTAGGACACACACATCAATTATGGTTATGCATCAGACTACACTTTTGTCATGGCGTCATCCCGATCAGCAACAACAGGGGAGGGGAGGGGTAGAGCCGGGCCCTCGGCCTCAAAAGGATAAGTCAAACCTGGCCACTGGGTGCAGAGCTGCAAATGCAGCTCTGGGGCAGCCATCAAGACCTAGAGAATACTGTGGGATGCATTGTGGCAACAGGACTGAAGATCTGATGCAGCCAATAAAAATCAACCACAGAAGAAGAAGAATATCTATCTAGAACAGCTAGTGTAATATCTCTCAAGTCTGGCTGAAGTCATAATACATTATGAAAGGAAGCACAGAGCACTGCTCCAATCAAGTCATCGCCTACCAGAACGGAACCTGACATTATCATCCTGACTGATCATCATCAATTAAAAAAGAAATCACTCTGCAGCCCTTCATGCTCTATTCTCATTGTGACCTCAGTTCTGAAGTTCACTCCACACTCCTGACCATGGAGAATTCATACTGAAGTTGTTGGAATAGGTAAAGTTCATGAGAACTCTCATTGGGTGGCCATGGGAAAGCCTTGTATAGGGATCCTCACATTAGCTCTGCAACAGAGCTAGTATCATCAATATGGGGCTTTGCAGGTTGTGTCCTGCCTATTTTTGGAACACCACTAAAGTGACTGGGCAGCAGTGCCGTATTTTCAGAAGATGATTCTACACACACACACACAAAAAAGACACCAAAAAAATTAAACAAAAAATGCATGATAGTTTCTGTTAAATAATGGTGTCTGTCAGCCATACCTCGAGAAAGATTCCAGTGACATGAAAACTGTTTTAACATGCTACTCACAAGTGGATTTACCAGCAGCCACCTGGATTTCACACAGAGAAATCTGTCATGATGGGGAGACAACACAAACCAAGCTCTTTATTGTGGGTAAAATGAGAATACAAATCAGCAAGAACCATTTTGTTATCTGAGCTATCAGAGTCTACAAAACGCTGTGTCATTACTACCAAAACTGGTCATTTTGCATTCAAATTTTCACCCATCATATTCAATTCTTGACAGTTCCCCACAATTACAAAGTATATTTAAAGTGAATTTTCAAGGTGTTACAAGGCCACTGAAAAGTGATCCCCAAATTCATCAGTTTTCAAAGAAATTCAAGGATTCCATGAACCTTGTGCAAAATGCAAGTTTGAAAACATATTTTCCAGGTCGTAATTAAAGTGTGACTGGGTGGAACTGTGGAAGGATTGAAGAAAAGGGAAGACAAAAAAAAAAAAAAAAAAGGGGCAGGGAGAAACAAAGGTCGAGGAAGGGAGGTAGGAAGTTGCAAATGCAGCTGCAGTTGGGAAAGAAAGGAGGAGGGAGAGAGAAAGAAGAGACAGCAACACAGAGAAAGAGAGAGACAGACTACAGAGTGAGAGAGGGAAGGGTGCAGAAAGTGAGACAGAGAGAGAAAGAGAGGTGCAAACACACAGACAGACAGAATCAGGAGGATGAAAGGAGAGGGGAGGAAGGAGACAAGGAGGGGAGGGGGTGAGAAGGGAGGAGTAATACTATGATGGAGAAGAGACACCTGGGACCAAACACAATATGGTGAGAGCTCATTACAAGGATCAAATGAACATGAAAAGGCTGAATGAAGCACAAAGGAACACAACTTATTAGTTTTTGCCACTTCCATTCCGAAACATGACAACAGTGATACTTTGAAAGGATCACCTGGTATCTACTAGCCTTCTCCATATCCAGTACCTGAGGAACAGGTGTGCAAGGGGAGGGGGGAGGAGGGCTGGTAATGCAAACACTGACTCCTGGACTCCATGAACAGATTATTTTTACCCGTGATCTGCTGGTCTCTTTCAAAGTCCAACATATTCTTTCATTTTACATCAACCAAACTAGTATCAGTTATTATCTACTTTGTAAGTTTCTGGTCACACCTTTGTGAAATACCTCGCTCTCTTTGTGCTGTGTAAGAAGGGAGGGAACAAATGACAGATAGCTGTACTTGAAAGTCTAGTCTGTGATGATATTCTCTCTCTCTTGTTCCCATTATGCGACAATTATGTTGTTAATAATAGCACAAAGCCAGCCTTTTGTGTATCACTAGTAATTAGTATTTAACCACATGAGATGATATAATAAAAGCAGTAAATTGCCTATCCATCTTATTTCACCCAGTGGGAAAACGACTACTGTGTTCAGCTATGACCATGCTGCCAGTGTGTGCCCTTTGCCTTTGCCAAGACTGCTGTCTTCGTTTAAAAAATTACCAGCATAATCACCGATATAGTGTTTACAACAAATTATATTCAAGCCATGAGAGAGGGAGAGGGAAGTAGGATGCTATCATACAATCATACATGTGCATGTGATGTATATCTTATACTGAAAAAGATTTAAAACAAATCTTACCTTCAACCAGCATATAAACACTAAACAAGCTTTATGAAAAGCATTGCTTACTTTCCTGTTTCGTGATTGCTCTGCTGGATTCTAAATATTCATTCATTTGTTGATCCTTTACTTGACCATTTGTGGGATGTTTCATTCTGTTTTGTTTTGTTGTTGTCTTATGTGTTTGAGTTTTGTTTTTGATTTAGTAATAACTGAATCAGAATATGTAAGATGACCCAATATCATGACAATGATTCCAATAAGATGCCTGTCCCCCAATCTTCAACACAAGATTCATTCATTCAGTCTGCAAAGTTTTAACCCAGTATCATGTGACAGCACTAATTCTCTACAATAATCACAGAAATCATTCATACTGGTAAACAATTGTTTTTTACGTTGCCATACTAAGTGAAATGGCTGGCTTCTTCCTAGTCCTCATGTTTCAGGCATGAATATGATGGACCTATGCCAGAACATGTTCATTTCATTTCGTTTTTTTTCAAATTTCTCAGAAATCCTCACAGTTTACACTACACTGTTAGTTTAAGTACTTAGTTTTAGTCACTTTTTTGTCAGTTTGTCAGTTATGAACTGTCAAGTGTCCTCACAGTTTGTGCTTTTTCCCCCCTTCTTTTCCTCTGTCATGTACGGTCAGGGAACTAGTTTAAAAAAAAACACAGTTTTTTAACTTAAACAGAAACAGCAAGAACCCAACAGCATCCAGATAAAAATAAACAAAAGCACACAAACAACAAGTGCAGACAGGTAAGTGGCACACTACGACACTGTCCATGTCTTTCTCACTTGATGATGTGTTTGGCCAAAATCAATGAACACTGTCTACCAGATAATGCCCCCTATCCCCTATCCTCCCCCCCCCCCCCCCCCCCCCCCCTGGTTTTTCACTACAAGGTGCTAAGATGTTAGTGCCATTTCTAAGTGTACTGTTCGTGGTTCATGTAGCGACAGAATGTAAACCACCACAGTGGGCTCCCTTTACACTGTTGTAAACTGCTGAATGGATTTGTGCTTCTAGCAGTAAACAGTAGCAAATCACCAGCACCTAGGATCCTTTTTTTTTTCCTAACTAACAACAACTGAGCCTACAATAGACCGACAATGACTGCATCAAATAAAACTGGTCATGACAAAAACAGTTGTACACAAGGGCTTGGATGACTTTGAGCTAGGTGAGGTTGGCAGTGAGGAGGAAAGGGGAGTGGGGGGAAGGGGGGGAGAAGGATGGAAGGGTCTTAGTTCCCCTTGATAGCTTGACATCAGGCATAACAGGGTTGACCAGGGGAAAGGAAATGAAAGAAAGTGGAAGAATTGGGGGTGGGTGGGTGGAATGCAACAGAACTAAAGTTTGTTCAGTGAAAACAGTACACTTGACAACATGCTGCTGACAAAGTTAATACTAGTCTAAAACATGGTGAGTATTTTACTCGCTGTGGACATGTGAAAATAAAACTTCACTCACCTAAGACGTTTATATGAAAATGATCGCAAAACTTGCTGCTCATCCTATAATACTGTTTAGCTTTTCCAATCCAGTCGTCCAATTGTGGCGTCTCTTTCAATTCATTAAAAACTCCTCCTTGGAGTTGGGAGATGATTATAGGGAAAAAAAAAAAAAAAAATGTAAAGTGTCTGGTCTATTTTCATTTTACTTGTAACGTTGGGGAGAGGGGGGCGGGGGATGTCGGTCATTGTTCCTTTTAAGTATGTGTGCTGTGCAATTTCAAAAAGTGACAGTGTGCATTTTCTGATTGTGTGGCCAGTGTTTTTCATTATTTGTAAACTTTCGGCATGCAACTCAAATGCTTCATCTGGGCAGCGACATTTTTTGATGCACTAGCCAAAACCCATACTGATCAATTCTAATGGCAGTATGGAAAAGAAGGATGAGGAAGTGTGAGACTGGGAGGGGGGGAGGTGGTTTAGTGGGGATAAGGGAAGGCAGGAGGAAGGAAATTCTTTTCACCACATGGAGAATCAGAACACTTCCAATTTTTTTTTTTTTTTTTCTTTGGAGTGATGGGGTAAAGGAGGTCACTCTTAACTCGGTCACCAACAGATAAAAACACTCTCTCCAGAAAATTACTGAGGAAGATGGGCATAGAACTGGAGGACGGAGTGGGGGATGAGGAAAGAAAGAATATGAGATACAGTACAATACAAGATACAGTACAAAATCAACATGTTCAAGTTTCTTGATTATGATTTGTGTCAATGAAAATCTGTCTTTTTCTTTTACTTTTTCTTACAGATTGCTAAAAAAGTTGTTTACAGACTTACTTTTCGACATTGGCACAAAAACCCCCAAAACCGTCTTTCCCTACACTAGTATGAAAAAAAAAATGTGTGTGTGTGTGTGTGTGTGTGTGTGTGTGTGTGTGTGTGTATACACGCACACACACACATATATATATATATGTATATATATATATATATATAAGAAATTTAGAAAACAGATTCTGAAGTCTTTTACATGAAAGCAGAAGAATTACACCACTCTATCACCCTCTTCTCTCAGGCTGAAGTCATCTAACATTTGTTTTTTCTCAACACTGTTTTGAATATATGGGGCTTGCAGTCTTTAAGGCATCTTAGTCTAGTCTATTTGGACAGAGAGACAGACAGACATACAGAGAGAGACACAGAGAGTGAGAGACACAGAGAGAAAAGAGAATGAAATGAATCTTTTTTCTTTTTAAGACAGAGAGACAGACAGACAGACAGACAGAGGACACAGAGTGGGAGAAACAGAGGGGAGGGCCAGACATACAGACAGAGAGACACAGAGAGAGAGAGACACACACAGAGAGAAAGAGAATGAATTAATCTTTTTTCTTTTTAAGACTGAGAGACAGACAGACAGACAAAGAGAGAGAGACAAAGAGAGAAAGAGAGAGATGTCTGTTTGGATCAAGAGACAGAGACCAAGAAGTGAGACACAGGGGCAGAGAGGGAGAGACAGAGAGAAAGACAGGGGAACACACACACACACACACACACACACACACACACACACACACACACACACACACACACACACACACACACACACACACAGAGCAAATGCCGATCAAAACCTTTTCATAAAATGGAAGTTGTCAAGGATAATTACTGAAAAATCAATCATACTATCTTAACAGTAACACCCCAGTAATGTCTAATTCTCACCAACTATCAACTCCTTCCCGGTGTCTTAACAGCCAGTCTGAGGAGTAAAAGAAAAAAGACAGGAAAGGATGGACACCTAGACAAAATCATATGTATCAGATTCTGCAGACTAACAGTTTCTTTTTTTATGGTTATTGCTTAACACTTATGGAATCATTTACTACAATCAAAATCTTTTTTTTTATATCTGCATACACACACTGACACAACAGTGATCACACTGTAGAGATACAGAAGGTGATCCAGCTTGGAACAACTGTTCATGAACTATAAATGCAGTGAAGCATCTGATACTAAAAGCCATACTAAGTCAATGGAAATGTTAGCAGCACCACGCAAGATGCATAACCACAAATGCACACATCAGTGTTTACTTGATAGCATGAACACGTGCATGCACAGACACCAGCATGCTCACACACACACACACACACACACACACACACACACACACACACACACACACACACACACAGAAAAATAACTGTTAAGTACTTATGCAAGCTGAAGTAAGCTGAACTTCACCATTGTTAAGTTTCCCCAAAACAAATACTTCCCAACCTTATCAACCCATCCCACCACACTTACGCATAACACACAGAGACACACACACGCTCTCAACCATTGGATGGTCTCCAGCATAAAACTTCCCGAAGCCAGATTCTCCTCTTCCCAGGTAAACCTGGACTCTTCACACAAATTCTGTCTATACATCCTTCTTTCCTCTCCCCCACCCTTCCTTCACTCCCCCTTCTGCGTCCCTCACTCCACCCACCGTTCCTCCCCAGCTCTCCACTTCCCAACTGTTTCAAAGTTGTGTTTTGTTGGCAAGTCTATGAGTTTCTCCTCATTCCAGTTCTCAAACTTAAAATACATTAAACAGTGCCACGCACTCGGTCATCCAGCTCTAGACTTAACAGTTACATGCACTGGCAATCCAGTTAACAT
>JADBJO010001040.1:98248-155748 GCA_016801955.1 Conus betulinus | reverse complement strand
AGGTAAACCGGCTGGCTGCTTGAAAAAGAAAATCATTTCATTACCCTGGCAGGACAGATTTTCTGCTTTTTTTTTTTTTTTTTTTTTTTGGTTCAATAAACTTCTACTGAACTGCTCAACAGTAACTTTCAACTTCTATTGAACTGCTCAACAGTAACTTTCAATTTCATGCATTTCAGTAATGCGCATTGTCAATATCCATCATCCTAATTCTTTTTGCCTTTTGAACTAAATTTTATGCAAAGTTTACTTCAGTCCTAAAGTATTTTTTAAAACAATAATATGTGCACAAAGAAAGGCTGATTGACTTCAAGATCTTATGTAAGGTTCATATTCCCTTTTCATCAAAATCTATTAAATAAAAAAAATAATAAATAATTTTTTTTTTTAAGCAAAAGAAAAAGAAAAATAACAAGCAGAGACTATTATAACAGGTTAAAACTGTCCAATGATATTTTTTTTTTTCCTCCTAATGACACCCATTAATATTTTCATAAACATGCAGTCAAAATCAAAAACAGAAAATAACATTGGATCAACAACAAGTCTTTTTTCTTTTTATTCAGACTAGTTTGTTGTGTAAACTGCAAAGGCACTGCATCTTGATATCTTCATATTCACTTAACAACAGTTTTTTCTTTAAACTCAATGTGTACATTCCACATGTACATTGCATCTGGTAAACTGAAAACTCTCTCTCTCTCTCTCTCTCTCTCTCTCTCTCTCTCTCTCTCTCAAAATTATCTTGATAATCCTTATGAGTTTTTTTCACCACTGTGATTGTTAATGCACCTTATCCATTATGACTGATCTAAACAGTCAACTTCTAGGAAAAGTCTTTTCAGCTATTAATAATATCCCAAGTAAACTTAGAATTTATATGTTTACTTCTTTTATTTCCTTCTGTCGTAATCCGAAGTAAATTTCAAACTCACCGTTTATTTCCTTTATTTCCTTCTGTGTCGTCATCCAAAGTAAATTTCAAAATAAACTGACAATACGGTCTATATTTAGCATCATTTATTGCTAATAGACGACACACCGGCGCCATTTTGTCAAGCAAATGTTTTAAAGCATGTGGCTTTAATTTTGTTATTTTGCAATAGCAAAATCGTGCAGGACAAAATCTGATCATACTTTCTTTTCAATAAACATTCCGGTTTTCGTATCGACAGTCTTAAAATTGCATCTTAAAAATCATTCACTGATGAATCGGAACTCAAAACATTTTTTTTTTTTTTTTTTGCGGCGAAGTTCTGAAATGTGCATGGTCACTCGCTCAGTCACTCACTGGTGCAGCCCATGTACTCTCCCTTTTAACTAGGCTAACCCAAGTAACTCTATTTTCGATGCAACATCGCGACTTCGTGAAATGCAAAGTGCGATTGATCAGATTTCTAAGACAATGTTACAGTAACTCACACATGAATCAGGGCAGTTTCTCGTCACTCACGGCGTTGTACTGGGTTACAGCATCAAGATATGAATTACTTTCATTATGCGCATTGAGCAGAGCCCCTCAATCACGTTTCCTTCTGTTTGTGTCTTCGTCAACCATTTTCGTTGAACACAGCGCTTGCGTTCGCACTAAAGTTGAAAAGAAAAATGAATAATACTTAAATTCACATAGGCAAAATAGACCAAAAGCTTCATATAAGCTATTGCTATCGAAAAATGGAAAGAAAAAAAAATCACCAGAAATCAAATTAAGTCAGCATAAATAAAATTTCATTCAGGACGTTCCACCGGTCTTCAATGCTTGAGACAAAATGGCAACCTACTGTTTGCGCATGCGCGAGTCAGCTGATTCAGAGTCGCCGTGACGGAATAGGTCTGATATTATTACAGCTAGGCTATAGGCCTATATGCTGCGTAGGAGCGCGATCTTTCGATGTTGCGTGTTGCTATGATAGGCAAATCAGATATGTGAGCTGCAATCTTCCTCATCCGCACTCCTCCTCCCCGCCCTCCTGATCTTCTCTCTGCAGTTGCAACTACCCACCACTCTAGCCTACCCCACTTCAAAACTAGGAGGGGGGGGGGGGGGGGGGGGGGGGGGGTGCGGGGGAAGCAACAAGTTCAGCACGAAAGCCAAAGTTACCGTAATAACAATATTGTTAAAATGAAATAAAATGAAATGAAATGAAATGAAATAAGATTAAAAGATAAATAAATGAATAAAAATCCCAAAATGTTTTTCGAGATACATTAAGTCGCAAACAATTTTTTTTTTTTTTTAACACTGAACTCTGACCCGTGGACCCCCTTCTTGATATAGCGACAAAAGAATCAGAATGTTGATTGTGGTCGCTCTACGGCAGAAGAAAATGAAGATTGGCATTATTACCTCTTCACGTGATTATACCCTTGCAGTGACGTGTTTTTCAAGACACGTTCAGTCGCAAACAAAAAATGAAGATTGGCATGATTACCTCTTTACATGATTATCGTCTTACAGTGACTGATAAAAGTAAAGCCAATCTATTAAATGATTTTTTTTTTTTTTTTTTTTTTTTTTTTTTTTTTGCAAGCGTTTCAGTTCATTTGATCAAAAAGATACATGCCATGTATCATTCTAACACTAGAGGTATCATTAAGATGTTTCTGTAATGTTACAAGCACATTAGATATGTAGGCTAATCCCAGAGACTTATGAACATATAATGTTAACCCAGAAGAGACTTGGTAACATGTAGCCAGCCTAAACCTGTGTAACACTGACACGCGAATCTGCTTGGACACCTTCGTGAGTTCTTACTGGGTTTTGCCAAGTTTTCAGTTTCATCAAGGTGTCGCTGCGTGCGGACTAGTCCACTATCCGCTACGCCGTATCCGCAAAGCTTCGAGACCACACTCTGAATGACTTAAAGCTGGTGGATGAATGAATTGATAACTAAGATGACAGAATTTTAGAAGAGGGTTTCGTGTCTACGATCTAGCGGATGTCTGACCTGCGCATTACCCCAACGCGCTTGAATAACCTAACTATAACATTGGTCGTGCCATTATTTTTGTATGTGTTTGTGGTGAGTGTACACATGTGTGTGTGTGTGTGTGTGTGTGTGTGTGTGTGTGTGTGTGTGTGTGTGTGTGTGCATGGGTACATGGACACGGGCCCATATGTGTGTGCCAGCATATGTGGCGGGCGAGTGCATATGTGTACGTGTGAGTGCATGTGTGTGTGCATGCGCGTGCGTGCGCACACTGTGTGTGTGTTGCGCGCGCGCGCGTGTGTGTCTGTGCATGGGTATATATGGGTACGGGCCCATGTGTGTATGCCAGCATAGTGCGCAAGTGCAAGTGCGTGCGTGCACACACACGTGTGTGTGTGTGTGTGTGTGTGTGTGTGTGTGTGTGTGTGTGTGTGTGTGTGTGTGTGTTTGTGTGTGTATGTGTGTTATATGGGCTTGTCCGAACATATTCCTGTGCGCACGCATCTTCCCGTGTATATGTACGCACACACACACACACTTCACACACACACACATATATATATATATATATATATATATATATATATATATATATGTGTGTGTGTGTGTGTGTGTGTGTGTGTATGTGCGTGTGCCTGTGTATATGGGCGTATACATATGTGCGCGTATGCATGTGCATGTGTGAGAGCGCAAGTGCAAGCACATGCGTACGTACGCATGCTTGTGTTTGTGCGCGTGTGCATGTGTGCGCCTTTGTGGGAAATAAATGTTCATCAGCTGACTTAGTAACAAGAACAATGACAGGAACAACACAAACAATAACAAACCACACACACACACACACACACACACACACACACACGCACACACACACACACACGCACGCACGCACGCACGCACCCACCCACGCACGCACGCACGCACGCACACACACACACACACACACACACACACACACACACACGCACGCACGCACGCACGCACACATCTTTGGACTCTCCAATTTACACACCTGCTTCGCCCCACCGATGCCCGCCCACCAGTGCATACACGTCTACAGTGTACACAGGGGGTCCTGAGAGATTCAAAATCTTATCTCAGCTGGCGTGTTCGATCGTGTGTGTCTATCGCTGGAAAGGCCTAGTGTGAGTCTGCCCCAATCTCTTTGAGCCTTCGCAGTATTGACCTTCATATTATTCCAAAGTCTGTTTGGTTGATGATGTTTCTTGCTCTTCCTTTAAGTCTGGATGTATGGCCACTTTCTTCTCTTGATGTCCCAATCTGAAAGGTGGGCTTTGGTGTAGTGACTTTGCTCTTGTTTGTATAGGTGATTCTTTAGATTTCTTGTCACCTCAGATCGGCCCAGCTGTAATCCAGTTCTTATCGTTGTTTGTCTGCCAGTTTGACTGCCCTCTCGTTTCCTTTAACCTCTGCACGTCCAGGACAGTACATCCATAACAGTCATTCCAGTGGAAGGTTGCGCATTACTTCATGCCATGCAGGACTTCCCATTCTACTCTTCACTTTTTGAAGTAGGTTCATGGAATCAGTCAAAGTCATGGCTGGCTGATTTTTTTACACTGGTTTGTAGATAAGGGCCAGTAGAGTGCTTGTGTCACTGTTTCTACTTCCATTGTTTGACCTGAAGTTGTTAAATCTGATAATCATCATTGTCTTCCTGAATACTTCGGCCATTTTGCTTGACTGTGGATCCGCAGCCTGACTTACCTTTGGTGATGGAATTGTCAGTGTACGTAACAATATCTTCTTTTGTGCCAAGGTTTTCAACACCCATCTGAATTTCTGAGTTGGTTTTTGCCTTCTAGGCCATTGTCTACAGTGCCTTCCAAGTTCTGGAGCGATGGCAATTCGTATGAGGTGTTTGATGTGGTCTGGATGCTTTTCCCATTCCTTTCCTCCGTTTCTGTGAGTTCTGCTAACTGCCAAACAAGCTGTCCGTTGTCTTCTGCCTGTCCCATTCATGGTTTTTCACGTCTAAGGCAAGTGCCTTTTGTTTCCTTGACTTCCGTGTGTAGCAGGTTTTGGGGATGTTCAAGTGCTCTGAAATATACCTTCACCTGTTCTAGCTTGTGTCTTTCCTACATTGAAGGAAGGTCAAGCAGGTATCGCATAGTTTCAACTGATGTATCATTCGTCGTTCCCAAGATCAGTCTTACTGCTTCATTTCGAATCCTTTGTACTGTAAGAAGATTGCTCTTGGACAGTGTTGTAAGCCTTAATCCATAACCAATCACACTGAAGACAACTGCATAGTACAGTCGGTAGAGATGGCGCTGTTTAGTCATTGCTTTCAAGACAGAGAGGCCCTTTTTGCATTTAAGAACAATATTCTCAACATGCTTTCTACAGGTCAGCATTCTGTCAAATCCTAAACCAAAATAGAGAAGTTGATTCAATTAGTATTCCATTGAAGGAAACTGGTGAGGGCAATTGTCGTGACGTCTTCTTGTTGAGAGTTCTGACCAATGTCTGGGGTTTTGTTGGGTTGATAACGATACAGTTTATTGACACCACGTAGCAATGTTGTTCAATTGTTGCTGAACTGCTCTCGTTCTACCTTGAGCATTCTTTGATGTTTGGTAGACCAAACCGTCATCTGCTAGTGTCAACACTCGAGCAGTTCCGTAACTATTGAGGTCTTTAAGGCAATTTTGCAAAGAAATATCGGTACCGCAACGGTTTAACTGACGAATCAATAGAAACTGGGTTTGTGCAGATGACTCAGTCGGTGCTGACTTTTGAAGGAAAAAAAAAAGTAAAAAGACTTGGGACAAGATCTATATTAGAAACAACAACACGGACAGCTTTACCTCTGTAGTTTGTAATAAACATGATGTGATACCGCAGATCATGTGTTGAAAAATAAACTGAACTTGCACTGTCAATGTAATTTCCCTAAACACCGACCGTGTGTCACTCAGATTCATCTGAAACTGTCAAAATCACAAAAGTAGTGGACGATCACAGAAGACATGATATGGACATTATTTATCTTGACATTCAAGTAATGGCTTTTGGCGCTGTACCTCATGAACGACTTATAATGAACTCTCACTCTGTGGTGTAACAGGCAAGATGCATACATAGATAAGGACCTTTAAAACAAACTAACTAACAAACGGACTGCAGAGAGTGATATGGGTAACCCCGACTCAAGATAGGCATAATTTTAAAGCATTATTCCTCTAGGTAGCATACTTGGACCAGTCGGTCGTTTTAATTTGCCACACTGCGTAATGAGCGCATCAACATTTTCGCATGAAGTGACGGAAAGACAAAAAGATGTTCATGAATGCATTTTGACAGAATCAGTGGCAGACATGGAAGTTTTAGTATCAGTGGTAGTAAACTAATGTACGCTGGAAAGAACTATCTGAAATCCTCGATACCAATACAGAATGAAGCCACAATGGTGAGAAGTTTGCTGAGGTTTCTAAATGTAAAAATGGTAAGGGCTTGGGTGTCATTTTGTGGCAACCTTTTGATAAGCAAAGAGAAATAACGGAATAACTGAATGTACTTTTTTCCTGCATGGACAAAAAAAAAATATTCAATTTCTGAATAGAAGTATTAGTTTGTCCCATTGGCTTATCAAGCCCGAAATTCCTAGGTTTACCTTCTCAAAAAGTAAGGAGATTAACGAACTGGGAAAGGGGCGGAGGGTTTAATTGAAGGCTAGAACGTGTTTAACCAGAGAAATGCTTTCCAGAATTTTTTTTTTTTTACAACCGATAATAAACTATATACAGCAATAACTAATAGTGACAAAATCTACCGAAAATATTGCCGCACTAAGAACTCATATTTAGTGGGCTAACAGCTGTCTAACTTACGAAGAAACCAACAGAATCCCCAAAACGTGCTCCCATCACGAATATTTTTAACAATTTCTGTTGACCAGTGTGCAGTTTGAGACATTGAATTTGAATGTAGAAGAAAGTAACAGATTCCCCTAAACGTGTTCTCATCACAAATATTTTCAACAATTCTGTGGACTAGTTCGCAATTTGAGACATTAAATTTGAATATCATGATTGATACACTCAACAATAGATATCTTGAGGCTGCCAAACCAAACGTTGATGATTTGCTTGATGTTTGACTTCAAAGAAAAAGAAGGAGCGTTTAAAGCTTTGTTTAGACTATGACTGTGAAGCAGTCACCCGTAGAGGCTGGATCTGAATCAATCACCGCCAGCCAGGATAAACTTTAACAAGCACAGGCTACGTCGGTGGTGGATTGAAAGTCGTCACAGAACTAACAGATGAATAGAACTGTCGATGACATGACCAGCTACTGGCCTCTTTCCACTAAGCATCTAGATTCAGAAACAATAGGCCTACAGGTTTGTGTGGTTGTGAGGCCGTGATACGGAAACAGTAAGTAAACATGGAAGATCACTTTTTGCTCTAAAGGTGAAACAATTATACATGCTCAATTATAACTCTAAAGCAATACTGTTTGTGGCATCCATTCACCTGGGACACAGGTAGACAAAATATATCAATACCTGCTTATTTATAACTTATAAACTAGTGCTGCTTGTGTTACCCATTCATCTAACACATATGTCGACATATGATACATGCTCATTTATAACTCGAACTCAATGCTGTTCATGATATCAATTCATCTAACACACATGCAGACGAAAGGCACTCAATGGCAAAAACAATGATGATGCATGCCAATTTATAACTCTTCACTAAAGCTTCTTGTGGTGCTCATTCATAAACACACACGCAGACAAAAGGTGCCCAGTAGTAAAACAATGATACATGCCCATTTGTAATGCTACACTTTATCCTGCTTGGGGTAGCCATACAGATAACACACATGTAGACAAAAGATATCCATGGCAAAACAATGATTCACACCTGTTTATAACTGTATACTAATGCTGCAAAAGGTGCACAAGGAAAACAACAAAACTTCCCCGAACAAAAGAAAGTTCCAAACATATTCCCCGACATGACACATGCCCGCAGGTGGTTGTCATTTAGTGATGCGTGTGTCGAAAACACCTGCGACGGTTCTAGATAGTCATTGGACTGAAAGTTGTCACACAGACGAACCGAAAAAAAATACATACTGGTAAGTTCGGTATGGTTGATATGAAGAAATCTGAGGTCAGACGGAGAGACGTAAACAATCAACAATACATCATACAATGAAGCCACTATTGTTACCATAGTGGAACAATTACATGCACATCACTCCGAGCAGTTGTGCTGCTTCCGGCTGCCGTTCACCTTGCACACATTCACTAAAGCTGTTATCCAGTAGGGACCAGAAATGCAAAATATAACAATGCAATAAAAGTAGAAGCATGTAAAAAGCCAGACAGACGCAGGAATGCCTGAGAGAGAGAGAGAGAGAGAGAGAGAGAGAGAGAGAGAGAGAGAGAGAGACAGTCGTGGGGGGGGGGGGGGAGCACATAAGTATGCATAATTTGAAAACAACAACAGTCAGGCGGGGGGGGGGGGGAGGGGGGGGGGGGGGGGGGGGGGGGGGGTTATGCATAATTTGGATAAAACAAACAGAAGACAGAAATAGGGGGAGATACAAGAGGGGGGGAGAGGGGGGACACACAGTTTATGCATAATTTGAAAACAATCAAACGAACAGAAAACATCTCAGGATACAAGAGAGAGCAGGGAGAGAGAGAGAGGGGACAGCTCATAGTTATGCACGATTTTAAAAAATCAAACGAACAGAAAACACCTTGTTAGTGATACAGGGAGAGAGAGAGAGAGAGAGAGAGGAGAGAGAGAGAGATAGAGAGAGAGAGAGAGCACATAGTTATGCATGATTTTAAAACAAAACGAACAGAAAACACCGAGGAGGTGGGGTGGGGGGTGGGGGGGGGAGAGAGAGAGAGAGAGAGAGAGAGAGAGCCTTCTCTGTCCGCCTATTCCACAATACCTCACCCTCTCTCTTTCCTCCACCTCCACCCCCTCCTCCCCCCCTATCCCCCTGCCCCTCTTCCCTTGCTAATGAGTCACCATGCCCAAATCGGAGATCGTCAGGCGAAAATTGTGGATTTGGAGAACCAATAACAAAGACAGGCTGCGGTGGACACAGACACAAATACAAACAGACAGACAGACAGACCGTGCTTTAAGAGCTGACTCATGCACACAGCAGCAACAGCGATAGAAAATGCGTTCTATGAACACAGATTTAAAGATTCGCTCTAAAACTAACGTAACCTTTTGTTTGGATTTTGGATGAAGTGGCATCAACCAACGGAAACAACATTATTAAAACACACACACACACACACACACACACACACACACACAAAAAACCCCACACAAACGAACTGTACTTACAGGCGATCCCAGTGGCAACTCTTTTTCTTTTTTTTTTCTTTTTTTTTTTCTCTTCCTACGGTTGAGTGTTGTCTAATGAATGACCGAAAATTTCTATGTTATATATCTTCGTTGCAATTATTTTTACTTCCTGTATTTGAAAGTGTTCGAGTCTTGTATAATGGACGATTGAGAATGTCTGTATTATCTTCTATACATTTTTTTTTTAACTTCTTGTATTTGTAAGTGCTGGAGTCTTGTATGATAAATGACTAATAAGTAATATCTGTACAATGTCTTACAATTTTTGCAACTTGTTTCATCCTGTATTAAATGTAATAACAATATTATTGTAGACATTCAGAATGTATACGCCTACTCTGTATAATGTCTCTTCATTACCGGCAACTCTTAACGTCCTGCATTTTAAAGACGTGGAGAGTTGTATAATGAATCATTGACAAATGACTTCTCTATAGTGTCTTACAATTTTTACAACTCGCCGCTTGTAATCTGGTTATGATAACAATGTGAAGATTTGTACAGCGCTGTTCCACGGTCTATGAGCACGCTGACCGAGGTTTACGATGGACATGTGAAAACTGAAACTAAATAAATGAGGATAAAGGTACGTTGTATTTCAAAGTGCCTGAATCTTCTGTAAGGAATGACTGACAATTTTCTGTAGCTGTTCTACACTCTATTAGCAGGATCACTGCGCTTCACTATCGACATGTGAGGGCTGAAAACTGAATAAATGAGACATAGGGTAAATCTTCTATAACAAATGAATGGCAATCATGTACACTGTCTTACAATTCTAATAACTTCCTATGTCGTGTGAAGACTTGACAACAGTAATTTCTCGCACCAGGAACGGCTGTCCACCAGTCATTGAACAACTCCAAAAGGGGGTTATATGTTCCATAATCTTCAAAACTTCCCTTCATCAGGTACCTGACAAGTTCCTCTAGAGTTACTGTAGTATGCCACGTTCCTTAACAGGAACCTGGAGATGATCTAATAGAAAAAAGGATCAGATGCAGCACACTCTACCTTCGTCTTCTATTTAAAGACCGACATCAATATTCTAATGATTGTCGTTTTGTGGGATGTTGAAGTTTGAAGCACCACTTGATCATTACAGCTTGCAACACCGAGAACCAAGCTGCCCCCCCCCCCCCCCCCCCCCCCCAATCCACCCCTCGTCCCAATCTGCCCCCCCCCCCCCCCCCCCCCCCCTTTAACCGAATAAACAAACAAACAAACAGATAATTGGTCAGCAACTGCCAGGAGCCGTTCAGTGAGCCCGAACATGATTCCAGGTCTTCGCTCTCAAAGCAATATTAAAAGCTAAGAAAAAAAAAATAGAAGTACAGTGACTAAAGGAATGTTCCAGATGGGTGTGGAGAGGAGGGGAGGGGAGAGACAGGGGGATGGAAGGGGATAAGGCGTGTGATTAATGTCTTTATGCGGAATCAGAAAGGGGAAGCCATACTGGATCTGAAGCAGTCCAATGACTTGGTTTTCACAACCACCTTTGTGTGGCAGTGCGTTTCAGTCACAGCTGATTCGAGAGAATGACATGTGTCTGTCCTGTTTCCCGCATGTGATGTCGTATGTATACTGGATCAAAACAGGTGCCACTGAAGTCTACAGCAGTGACTCAGCAAATACAGTATCTCCTTTAGTGGGTTGCCTCGCCTTGTTGCCCATTACTCTTGACAGCTAATATCGTCAGAATTCATCCAGAGAAGTTCAAGGTATATTTCTCAGAATAACTCCAGGCAAGCTCGTTTTCCTTCGTCTTGCACGTTGTCCCAGTCCAGCAGGTGAGGAAAGAAAGCAGTTGATGTATGATGTGTAGTGATAATGGTTGGTGATCCATCTCGCTGCTCTGCATTGGACCTTCAAGGTTTAGCATGTACTAGCTGCATATTCAAGCATAGGACGAATGTCTTTGTACGCAGCTTCCTGTGTCTCTTGTTGCCTATCTTGAAGTTCCACCGTAGAACGCCGAGGGTCCTGTTTGCTTTAAAGTGGGACAGAATTAACGTGGGACCTCCAGTGTAGATCGTCTGGAATGTTGACACCGAGGTAACTCACAGGGTCAACATTTTCCACCGCGTAGCCATGCAACTTGTGGACTTGGGCGATCTTTGTTCACTTACACTCAGGGCTAAGCATTTCATGGGTAAGGGTAATGTTAATTATAGCCCAGCCGACCGCAAAGGGCCGTATCAGGGCTGTCACCGCGTTTAAGTCAACTCACGAGTCATTTTTAAACAAAAATCAAACAAGCCCCTTACTTTACTGTGGACGGTTTCATGGACCACTGCGCCTCTAAGGTGGTTAGGGAGGAAAGAGTCGTAATGAAGTACATGCTGGTATTTTCTTCATGATGACATCGTATTTCTATGGGTGGATTCTCCAAGATTGTGAGGGAGGGAGGACCTTCTTGAAACACACCTCTGTCATCTTCCTCGATGATGACATTATTTCAAGCAGTGTCATCTGTTTATCACTTTGGACTTGATGGATTTGGGAAGGTCGTTCAGTTGATGAACAGGAGAGACTCGGGTCCAGGGCTGAGACTGAAGGACGTCTGAGTAGGCCTACGTTGAAGTCAGAGGTTGTTCCCTTCCCAGCCTGTCAACCATTCTCAAGGAAGTTCTTCACTCAGAAACTGAGGCGACCTCCGATTCCTCTGCCGTGCAATTCTTTTGTATATGAGCAGGGTGTGGCTGATCATTTGGAGAGTCAAGAACTATCCTGTCCACTTGATTTCCTCTCTCCAAATTCACCGTGGTTTCACCAATGCATCCCTTAGAGCCGTGACTTTTTTCGTGATCGTCTGCATCAGAAGCCATGTTGCCGTGTACAAAGAGTGCTGTTATTTATGAATTTGAACAATTTTCTCAGTGATCAAAGCAGATCAACCTGTCTGTATAGCTCCAGTCTCACCTCTCAGTTGAGCCCATTGCAGACTCAACTCTTGATATGAGCCGCTCGGCGCAGAAAAGTCTTTCAAATAAATAGAAACCACGGTCTCCCGGCTGGTAATCCATAACGCTGACCACTACACCACCGCGGCTGGTCTGAATGTACACGGTGGTCGTTAAGTGGGAAAAAGAAGATGTGGATTAAAAAAAAAAAAGAAAAAGCAGGGGTGGGGTGGGGACGTTTGACATCTTATGTCACTCTTAACTGCAACTGATCGATGTAAGGTTAGTTGACCAATTGATTTCCATGATAATAAAGATGTAAATGATAGGGATCAAACTCAATTAGGTTTGAACATTTTTTAAAATATGTCATGATTATTTAAAAAGGAGTAACAGTTTGTAGGTCATCAGAAAAAAAGAGCTCTGTGTTCAGTTTTTGATCCGTTTTGTATCATTTTTCTTTTATCAGATTCTTTTCAGATGACGACAACTTTTCGTTCATCTTGAAAGAATGGTATTTCTAAATGTCAATTACAAGAACACTTTCGAAAAGAAAACTGAAAACTTTTAAGTTCATCTCGCCAGGATAGGTGCTGTGAATATCAAATACCACTTTCTTTGATATTCGGTAAATAGATAAAAACAGGGTCTGCCAAGCTTTAGACCAATCTTCGCTTGTAGGCTAACCAAGACTGAGAAGTGATTCAAGATGGCTGGTCTTTGTGATTGAAGAAAATTCAGTTTGATAACATTTCATGTGATAACCCTGCCATGGAGTCAAACTCGGGAATTCGTAACAGATGATCATGGTATTTTGTTTCCTTCTTATGACTGAAATGGCTGTGACCCTCAACCAAAAGAGTGTGGCTGGCGGAGACGACGACGATGTTTTTGAGTGTGCATCGTATCATGAACTACGACACGAATTCGTCTGCTTCTGTCGTCGAGTCAGGCGGTGTGAAAGATCTTCACTGCGCATCGGGTGATCTGCTTGGTACATTTGGTCTCTTCGTGCAAGGGTTACTGGCATTTCTTGCATTCACTTGTCTCATTGGTAGGTGATTTTTTTTTTTTTTTTTTTTTTTTTACTTCTGTATGCAAGTCCACTTTGACAGGGAAAGAAAATCGCAGGCAGGAAAAGGGGGCGGTTGTGAATATGAACTTTGTAGAGCACATTAGGATATAAAGTTTGACTAGATTATCCACAGATCTGCATGATCCATATGTGATCAGCGTGTAAACACTCATCACACCCGGGTGGGGTATATAACAGCACGGGTAATTGAGGGGGGCAAGCATGTTGGTCAGCGTGTAAGACAGCACACCACTCCTTTCCCATGTACACACACACACCACATTTTAAGAAAACAACAAATTGTGCGGTGGTTACATATACACATATATATATATGCAAAACACACATAGTCATGCACCACACACCCACACACACACACACACACACACACACACACACACACACACACACACACACAGTACACACACTTGTGCTCACACAGGTACAGAGTTGTTTTCTTTGTTTGCTTGTTTGTTTTTAGCACATTCTTGAAGGTAGTTTGTTAGTAAATTCTTGCAAAGCATATTGTCTGTCTTGTGTACAAAGATATAAATGAGACATGAGAGTGAAAGACTGGATGTGTCATTGTGTATAATGTGTAGATTATGTGGACAAGTATTTATAGTTAGGGTTTGCCAAGATACTGCTGGATTGTAAGTAGATTGAGTGGATGGGAGTGTCATCAAATAGGTTCTTTGACAATTTGATGGGGAAAATATTAAATGTTTGTTGGAACTTTTTTTTTTTTTTTAATGGTTTGATACTTCAGTGAGTTGGTGAAGATTTAGCAAGTTCTGGTTGGCTTTGAGCATGTAATCTTAGTTTATTTGATTGAGTAAGAATGATGGAAAGCCATGGCTAAATGAAGCATAAATTTCAGTACTTGATTTATGGGCCTTCTTTTTTTTTTGTTTTGTTTTGTTTGATATATGTAGGAGGTTAAAGTGATGCCAATTCTCTTGCCTGAAAGCTGTTTATGAAAACAAGTAGTATTGCACATTGTCTGCACACAACTGCTTTACAAAGAAAACAAGAAAAAAATCAACTACTATTGAACCAGTCTTCAGCACTCCCCCCCACCTCCACCCCCCACGCACACACACTCCTCCCCCTTGTAGTATGCCACACATGTATGCATACACACTTTAGTTTCACACACACACACACACACACACACACACACACACACACACACACACACACATGTACACATACACAAACAGACAGACAGACAGACATACTGAACAGGCTGATACATATATATAAAAATCTGTTATGGTGATAGACAGTTGTAGGGATCCCCATTTAGCGCTTTTGTGCATTATTCATGCAGTGAAAGTTCCATGTTTCAAATTTCAGACCGAGACTAGTGAGAGCAGTATACTTTATCAATGCATTACATCAACATTGCGTGCAGCCATTTTGACAGGTTGATGCATGAGGTTTAGACTACACCAAAATTGGAAATGTTCAGTTAAAAATGTGCCCTTCTCAGTAGACATGAAGCAGACAGTATTTTGTAATAAAGTATTCTTTTTGTGTGCATCATTCCTTTTGAACAAAGTTATTCAGTAGGAACTCTTTGGATTTTTTTTTCTCTCTCTCTTTCTCACTCTCTCTCTGTCTCTCTCTCTCTTCACACACACACACACACACACACACACACACACACACACACACACACACACACACACACACACACACACACACACATCTGGTGGGCAGGTAGACAAAGTATATTCCTGCCCTCCATGCGAAACCACCAGCCCATAAATTGGTGATAATTTCAAATTCTGTAAGATACTAAATGATAAAGAAGCTAGAAAACACAAGTATTGTCTTCTGCCATTTTGTCAGTGGGTGGATGAAACTAGACAACCAATGTGCTCTGTTTTGATTGGCCAGAGCAGCCTAAATCAGCCAGTCACTCGGCATGATATAAACTGTTGTTGATGTTATAAATAGCCCCTGAAAATGGCAGTTTCACGAAGCAAAAATCTCTGGTTGTCATGATGAATACTGAATATTGCAAAATTAATGTGAACTTTTATTTCTCCGAACTTTTATTTCGCTGCAGCAGATGATTGAGACATATTTCTCATGTCAGGGATGGGGGAGGGCATATAATAGAATTTACCTCATGCCCGACACAATTGATCGCCAGCTTTGAGCAGTCGTGCAGCCATTACTTTCCTCACATGCACACACTCACAAAGGTGGTGAAGCAAGCATTCACACTCACAGTTTAATGAAACAACAGGCATTGTCATTAGACTGACATTGTCACTAAATCACTCTCTGGCATCAAGTGAAAACTAAGAAAGAAAATGAAAGGATGTCAAGAGAAATTCTTCAAAACAGCTTGGATGAAGAATGTGCTTGGCTATAGATGTGAAAGAAAAAGACGTCTTAAGACAGCAGTTGTTTTGTTTTCACTGTGTAGGAATTGAAAATCCGCTACTAAACTTATGCTTTGTGTCATTAGGTCATCAAACTTCTAACATTCACCAAGCAAGATTGTGATTAGCTTATGATTTATATCCTTAGAAAAGATAAAGTTGAGGTATTAACACCCTTTATAAAACTTTCAGAGGGTAAGCTAGTCTCTGAAAACAAAAGTGTGGGGGAGCATGGCAGATGTGAAAATTTATTTGTCAAAACAGGTGATTCTGTAAGCCAGATATAGAAACTTATTGAATCAGAATGTCATAGAGTTAAAACTCATAATCAGTTGTTTTCCATAGTGAAGGAGTTTGATCACAAAAGGACTTCTGACCAGATTTGTTTTCTTTTTTTGTGTGTCTTCACCATTAATATTTTGAACTTTCAGGCGCGTAAAACAAAGGTGATGCATAGAAGTGTGTACATACTTTAAGGTGTTAAAAGAAAGACAAAGGGGCTGTTCCAGAAACAACAAAAAACATCAAAGTTGAAAGTTGTACACTCAGTTCTGTTTAAAAAAGCTATCCAAGTGAAGTGAGCAAAGTTATGCCCCCCCCCCCAAACTTCCTGGTCTTTTTACAAGATCAAAGATTTGAAAGCGAGCTGGCAGCATTGGTCTGAATTCCTGTTAGACTATCCTGCAGATGTTTTGGGTAGTAATCAACAGTATATAATCAATTCTAAGGAGAACAAAAAAGGACATACAGCTGTTTATCAGTGACTGTGGTCAGAGCAGACAAAACTGAATACCAGAGAGTGTCAGCGAGTCACAAAACCTGATACTCTTTCTGTGCTCATCATAATGAATGCTTTAAAGCAAGGGCAGTGACAGGCTATAACCAGTAAAACACTGGTTTGAAAACAATGCACAATTCTGAAAGAAATCAAGCTGCCAGTATTGATTGCCAGTTGGATTTTGGTAACAAAGTGTGAAACCCCCTACCCCATCCTGGAATGAGACAACTACCACGTGTTGCACTCTTATTAAAAAAAAAAAAAAAGTTTACTTGGTGAGGGTTTCTTTTTCTTTCGTATGTAGAGTGAAGGGGGGGGGGGGGGGGGGGGGGAACAGAAGGGGGGGAGATGAGTTTTTTGAAAGTTGCTATGGAAAATTGTTACCAGCAGGGGTCCTCTTCTGACATGTGGTGACTAATGTGAATGTTACAGGAAGGCAAAAATCTGTAGCATTATCACTGGCTTTATACATTGGAGGTCTAAAGTATTTTTGGGTGTACGAGGGAAATCACTTTAAGTTGTTGATTCACTTACTGTGGTTGACACTTACTGGTCTTCGATGATGAGGTAAAAACAAGTAGTTTGCTTGTGCAAATCAGTCTTGAAGAGGAAGAATGACAAAAGGAGATGTCATGAGTTAATGCGAACTTGCTTAAATTATACAGTTTGATTCCTTTTTTTTTTTTTTTTTTTTTTGATTATGGACTTGATTTGACATCAGACCATTCAGTGAACTTTATCATGATGTGCTTATCTGGATTCATATGAGTGAATGTCTTCAACTTGATTTAATATTGTGAAATTCTTTATTTGAACAGTGAAACGTTACTGTGAGCCAAAGCACTCCAGACGCCCTTGGAAATATATGGTAAGTGGTGAGGAAAGCACATACATGCATAGAAAATGTCTCATTTACCTTCTAAACAAGTCTGCCGCAAGTGAACAAGAAAGTGTTTAAAGGGCTTTAGAAAAGCTCAAGTGGGAATACGCTTGCAGGTGTAGATCTACGCATGCACTTTGTGATGTTTCATTAGCGCTGAACACACACACACACACATACACATACACACACACACACACATATATATATATATATATATATATATATATATATATACACGTGTGTGTGTGTGTACAATATATGTGCACTCATGCATGCATCCACACACATATATGTGTGTGTGAGTGTGTGTGTGTGTGCATGTTGCTTTAGAACTGCTGTTCTAACAGGAGGTTTTGAACGAATGATGAACAGATGGTCAATAAACAGCAGGATATGTCTGGATGTTGCCGTTTTCTTGGAGCCCTGACAGAGCTGTGTAGGAGCAATGCCAGTGAAAAAGTACTGGAAATCACATGCATGCATGCACGCATGCACGCACACACACACACACACACACTCTCTCTCTCTCTCTCTCTCTATGTTTCTCTCTCAAAAGATAGAGGGAAAGGAGAGATGAGAAAAGTTTGTTAGTGGAGAATAGATTAAAATAATCTGCTATACCAAAGCAGCTGGAACTCGATATTAACTGATTTACTTTAAGAAAAGAAATTCTCAACTTTTAAAACAACCAAAAAGCAAAATAAAACAAAACAAGAACATTTAAAGGAGTTTTTGTTTTGAGAAGTAGTGTGGTGTAAAATTTGCTTTTCAGTTTTATTTCTCTCAGGTAGCTTTTTTATGGGTACCTTTCTTATTAATGATTATCATTGTAGTTTGCGGAATACATTGAATTTAAAAAATGTTGTGTGAATATTTTGTATTCGAATCAGTGTAATTTGTTTAATTTTCATTATTGAGCTGAGCAATGAAATATGTTTTCATATTTTATGTATCGATTTCTGTTCATTTTCAAAATACCGTCTCAGTGAAAGAAAGATCTTGCATTTGATTTTTTTCTTATGACAATGAAAATGTTTACTAAATCATTTTTGTATGGAAAACAGCAATGCTTGTACATGTATATAAAGTGACACTGATAATTCCATGAACCGAGTATTTTCTTTGTCTTATGTCAGGTTCTTTGACACCTCCAAGCAGGCACTTGGCGCGGCAGTCATCCACTTCGCCAACGTGTTCCTGGCAAACATGTTCCAAGGGGACCCCTGCACATGTCAGTGTCTGTTACTGTCAGCTGACTTGCCTGTGTGATGATAGTTGACAGTGCTTTGAATTTCTCCTTCAGTGCTTGCTCACAGATCATTTGGGAATTGAATGATAGGTTGACCCAAGCCACAAGCTTGTAAAGTTTGTGTGCAATGTTGCAGGCTGTCTGCTTGACAAGTTGAACCAAGGACTAGCCCATTTTAAGTAAAGTGATGGTTTGCAAGACTGGTTCAGAGTTGTGGCAGCATGGCAGGTTTTGTGGTTCCTGCACACGTCCTTGAAATGTGGATTGTTGACAGAGCTGAAAACCAAAATAGCTGACAAAAGACCAGGGTTTATTAAAGGATTTGGGAGTCTGCTTTGTATTGAAAAGTGATAGAGCTTTAAGCTACAGGTAGAGTCAAAATAAAGATGAAATCTACCCTGATAGATAGAGCTTTAAGCTACAGGTAGAGTCAAAATAAAGATGATACCCTGATAACTTCATCTATATTTGTGTTGTCGGTGTGAAATTATTGACATCATGGAATTTGCCTCACAGCTCACTAAGGTTTAATACTTTACTGGCATGATGTTGATGGTGTGTTCCAGAGGTTTTATCCACTATTGTTTGTTAAAAAGACTGTGTTGCATGTTTTATCAATAGGACATTTTGGGTGTGCTAAGTCTTGAAGCTAAGGTATCAATTGGGGATTGTGTTCACATTTTTTCGTTGCAGGTAATCTATCAACAGACATTTTTATTCAGTCCATGTTGCAGTAATTCATCAATGAGTGTACATGCCCATTCTCTGTACTGTACATAATTTATTCACAGGTGTTTCCATTTCTATAGCAGGTAATTTATAAAGAGATATTTTGTGTTTACACTATGTATTGCAGAGAGTTTATCAGCAAACTTTGTTATCTACACTTTGTTACAGGTAATTTATAAGCAGATGTTTATGTTCACATTCTGTGTTGTAGATGATATATGAATGGCGGCTGTACTTGCATTCTGTGTTGCAGATAAATGGTGCAGATGAATGGCTATTTGTGTTCACATTCTATGTTGAAGATTAATGGGTACAGATAAATGTGCATTTGTGTTCACATTCTCTGTTGCAGATGATTAATGATAGGGTGTTTGTGTCCATATTTTGTGTTGCAGATGATTTATGAATGGGTGTTTTGTGCATATTTTGTGTTGCTTTTGTGCATATTTTGTGTTGCAGATGATCTATGAATGGGTGTTTGTGCATATTTTGTGTTGCAGATAATCTATGAATGGGTGTTTGTGCATATTTTGTGTTGCAGATGATATACGAAAGGCTATTTGTATTCACATTCTTTGTTTCAGATGAATGGGTGTTTGTGTTCACATTCTGTGTTGCAGATGATTTATGAATGGATATTTGTGTTCACATTCTGTATTGCAGACGATATATGAATGTGTGTGCATCACATTCTATGTTGCAGATAATTCATCAGTGGGTGTTTGTGTTCACACTCTGTTTTGTGGATAATTCATTAACCCTTTTTTCCTTACACTATGTGTTGCAGGTATTTCATCAGCTTTCTGTTGGATTCTACAGTGGGTCTTCTGATAATTTACCTGGGCTTGAAAACTGACCCAGGTGCTGGCTCACCGCTATGCCTGCAAGTCTCTCTTCTTTGGAGAATATGGTAAGCCCCAGTGTGCAGATCTTATCTTCTTACAAATTCATCTTTACAAAGCATGCAGAATAGATGTTTGTGTGTTGACTTTTTAATGACCACAAAATATTCCTTAAACTACTAGAATGTTTATATATCTTTATTTTAGAAAGATTTCAAAAATTCCAAACCGCCTGCACTGATGATCATGGCAATTATGAAATCTCTCACCGTGCTGTCCAAAATAAGTCACAGCAACTATTTCACCTAAGTCATTGCCAGCCAGGTTTGCACAGATCTTGTCTGTACCTCTTAAGCCTGGTTGATGCTGGGATATAGTATGAAAGGTGTAGGAAACAGCTCTGCCATGCAGTCTCAGACCTGAAAGGAAATCCATAGCATCATCTTTATTATCCTCATGATTCATGAAAAAGTGTCATGGTGCATGATGAAAAAAAAGTCTCAAATTAAGGGGACTTTCATGCCCTGCTCTTGTGGTGATCTCCATTTCGATTACCTCTCTACATCTATGCCCTTGGTTAATTCTGTCAGGATTGGCAAACTGATGGAGACTGTCATCAGACCGAAGGGGAGGCCTAAAACTTGAACACTGTTGGGGGGGCCAGAATAGCTCAGTTGGTAGAGCACCAGACTCGTGATCCTGGGGTTGCGGGTTTGAATTTTGTACAGGGGGATTTTTCCCTCAGAGTTAACATTGTTCAGACTGCATTCCCCATACAGTCTTTTGAAAGAGACTATAAACCGAGGTTCCATGTGTGAACGCACGCACATCTTGCACACACATAAAATCCCATCACCAACTTTCGGAAGAGAAGGCCAGTTTGGCTGTTGGTTTGGATGACTCATTACACATAGCATGCACCTTCCCCGAAGATGGAGTATGGCTGCCTTAATGGCGGGATAAAAAAAATGGTCATACACACAAAAAACTCCACTGCCTGTCTATACAGACAGTGTCCGCAGGAGTATCAGCCTGTGTACACAGAAAAGAAAAAAAGACACTCTGTTGACCCACACAGATATTTGGTAACAGCAATGAGCTGGGTGAATAAGAATTGGAAAGTAGGCATCCTCCAGATTAAATAAAGGATGTGCAAGGGGTCATGAAGTATGAGAAAAGCTCCTCATATGTCTTCAGAATGTAGTAGGTCCGTGTAGAACTGTAAAGATTTGAAGGTGTTTGGGAATTTCAAAAAGTTCTTTTGAATTCATTGCAAGTCTAAAATACAGAGAAGGAATCTCAAAAAGTTCTTTTGAATTCAATGCAAGTCTAAAATACAGAGAAAGGAATTTGGAAAGGTTATTTGGAATTCATTGAAAGTCTAAAACACAGAGAAAAAAAAAAATGTAGGTCTTAGAAGAGTCTAAAGGTCTGATTGATTTGTATCATAATTCAGAGTGATAAATTTTGAAAAGAACACAGGTAAAGGGAGTTTGGGGATAGGAGGAGGGTAGATGATTGGGGGAATAGTGGGGGAAAGAGGAGGGGATGGTATGGGTGTATGACTTGGTGTTTAGTGTACGTGAATAAAGATTGAAAAGAAGAACTAGACTGAAAAGGAAATGAAAAAAGAAAACAAGGAGAAAATAAAACAATGAGTTTCCTGCATTGTAGATGTATGAATGAAAATAACATTTGTGTTTTGATGGCTACTTGCCTGCAGGTGAGCCGCCTCAATGCAACGCCTGGGTAGGTCAGACTGGTCTCTACATCATCGTGATGATTGTGGAGAAACTTCTCATGACCTTCCTGGTCTTGCCCTCCTTCTGGGTCAAGGTGAGCGGGTCAGGGGTATAAGAGCAGTTGTTTGGTTGTATGTGTGTGTATCTGTGTGTTGACTGAATAAAAACAAGCATTGAATATCATGATGTTTGATGTTAATTGATGTTGTGCCTGGCCAGCATGTTGGGTTAATACATAGGTCAGGCTTTTTTCAGTCTCATGGGGTCTTTTTTACCATCCCAGTCCTATTTATAAATACCGATTCATTCATATAGCTATTTTTTTTTTCGTTTGTGACTTAGCAGATGCGTGTAGCGTATGGGAACCAGTTCACACATACTTAACTTAATTAAACTGAAACTGAACTGACGTGCATTTTTTAAAAATCTGTTCCTGTCCTCTGTAAATGTTTGTGCAGATGTTGCCATGTACATGCGCCTGAATACGGAATATTGGTACATGAGAGGAACATAGTGAATTTGCATGTATGTGTCAGCATGTATGTGTATGATAGTTGATCAGTTTTCACATGCGGTTGTGAACACATGTATGCACAAAGCAGGTGATAGTCCATCCTTGATCGGTGTATTTGTGTATGTGTGTGTTTCAGGTCAGGAAGTTCATCATGTCTCCCATCAAGGACCCCATGCTGGAACTGGCTCTGGTCATGTTCATCGTGCCACTTATAGTCAATGTGAGTGAACACAAATCACATGCAATACATACTGAGGCTCTGCTTGACTGTTGACATAACTCATAGTATATGTGCACAATTCTCTCCAGACATTGGCTGTCTGGTTTTATAGCCAGGCCAGTTGTTTGCGTTTGATTGACTGATTTCTTCTTTTTTTTTTTATTCCAGCAAATCCAAGAAAAATAATTTGCATAGGATTTTTTTTTGGTCAAAAAAAGACAAAAGTTGGTGAAGGCAGTGTTTGGGAACATTTGAAACAGAAGCAGAAGTATTTAGGTTTTTGGGGCGGCTTTGTCAGGTTTTTTGCATAGAGGGGAGGGGGAGATTTTTTGTGTGTGTTCCTCTGGGGGTTTGTATTACTGGTTTTTGTCAAGAATGAAGTCAGACAGAATCAGTCTAATTTACTGTAAAATTTTAATCGCCAATTGTCTGGTTGTTTCTCATTTCATGAGCATTTTGTTCTCACTTTCTCACACATCAGGACAGGTAAGTTGTACAATTGTCCGTATGTGAATCAGGACACGACACAGTTCTCTGTGGTTAGATCTGTTTGATGGATGTTTAGAATAGCTGGGACTGAAATGCAGAGTATGGCTGTACATGTGTATTATCAAATGTTAGTCATCAGAATCTGCAGCTGAGAGATCTATAATTTAAAAACATATTTTATTCCTCGAGTCCTTGCTGTCATGGTGACTTCATTTCCAATGTCTATGTCCATGTTGAGTTCAGTCCAAAAGTCATCATTTTTAGCAAGTTCATGGGGACTGTCGTTTGGTGGGGGTGCCCTCCAGACAGCGTGTGAGAAGGTCTATGTTCCTTGTTGTTCTGCAGGCCTCATATCCACATGTATGTTAGGTGAACACGTACAGCAAGTGGCATTAACTGGTAATTTTTTCCCTTTACATCCTTCAGTGTGTAAGCATAAGTTAATGTACCTGTTCATTATTCACATTGCTAAAGATCCTGCAATCAGTATCAGCATTTTGAGGATTAAGGAAATATGAAAACAGCTCTCATATTTTACTCACTCATTAAAGGGAATGTGTCCGCCCAAACGAGGAATCCTGAGCCAAACAGTTCTTTTCACAAAGTCCATTGTAGCAGACATAGGTGTAGCATGCCACCAGTGAGGCTGGTTGATCAGCTTATTGAAAAAAGGCTATTTACATAAAACTGCAGTGCAGATGCACTAAGAGTGCAGCCCAGGAATGGAGATGAATGAGCAAAGAAAAATGGTAATTAATCTTGAATATTTCCGTCAAAAACGAAAGACATCCACTTAACACCCCCCCCCCCCCCCACTTCCCCACACATACACAATCCTCATCCTGATGCTTGCCCTTTAGCGATTACCAGATGTTGTCTTTGGCAGGCCATCTTGTTCTGGGTGGTCGACAACTTCCTGAAGCGCAGCATACGGCAGTCCAAGACTATCTACATCAACTGCCAGGAGCCAAGGGTCAAGTACTTCCGCTCCTCCGACCAGGTCAAGTGCTACAACCGCATCGAAAAAGGGGAGGAGTCAGACATTCTGTCTGCAGAGGAGGACGGGGATGTGCGCCACAGGAACAACGATCCGTCAGAACGCTTGATAGCCGCCAAGTAAACTGGTTGGACAGAAATCAGGAAAACCTGTGCAGGCTTGATGTCTGCGCTTTGTTCATAAATGTGTCAACAATCGAAAGCTAGCATCTGTTTCATACAGGATACGATGCCAATGGAATGTTGAGAGAATATTAAGATGACAAAGTGAGGGGCAAGAAGTGGGGGGGAGGGGAGGGGAGGGGGGAGAGGGGGAGTTGTCTGTATTCTTAATCATCTTTGAGTGCTGGTGTCATTTTTTCTGTGCTTGGTTTGCACAGATTTTTTTTCTGTCTGTGTTTTGTTGGATTTTAAATGAATAAAAAAAAAAAAAAAAACAGAACGCGGTTAGGGGGGCATGGGGGGAATTTGGTGGGAGAAGGGAGAAATAGGTAATCAGGAGATGGGTGGGGGTAGAAGGGACGAGAAGAGTTGTGGATCTGGGAACCAGATGCTGATCTTGTCTGTGTGCTGATTGATCGATCCATTGATCATATCACAGTGATGTGATCAGTTGAAGTGAATGAAAGGCAGTGTTGTGATCCAATGAATGGATGCAGTGTTGTGATCGAATGGGAGCCAGTGAGTGTCATAGAACCCAGGTTGTAAATCTATTCAGTTTACTGTAGAACGTAATAAAAAATGCTTAATGCACTGTATGTAGAACTTGTGTATAACAGATACTAATGGTTACAGATGTATTTTCTGTTTTGCTTATGCAGGTAACCTAAAGGTCAACATGAATTTCATTTTTTTTCTTTTTTATTGTTTAAACGAATTATTACGGTTTTGCAATCATCAGCACAGTTCATTTGCTGTTAAATTGCCAAAATGGTTTGTGAATGACACAGACGATTTAACATTTGAAAAATGATCTGTAAAGGAATTGAAAGTGAGGCATCTTTTTTTTCTTAAATGATACCTTTATACCAGTTCACAATTGCGATGTGAAAATGTTTGAGCGGCAGGCTGTTCTGTATTGATGCAGCTTTCAAGATATCGAATATGTCAGTGGCGCCAAAACTCGTGAAGCTGTATTGCTGCACTATCCACTCTGTCAGACAGGCAAACAACAACAAACAGAAGAAAAAAAAAAAAAGGGGGGGGGGGGGGGGGGAGGGAGTGTCTCTGAAAATCTCACTATGTCTGCAGACAGACTAGATTATTCAGACAGGAGGCCAAGGCAGTAGCATTGGTCAAGGATGACTGTTTTGTGAAACTGCTGTTTCAGCCATGAGTGCCATGTACACAGTACTAGTGTTGCTTTCTTCAGCTGTGCTCAGATGACTGGCAAAGTCTGCAATGGAATTTGCCCTGGAAAGGGATGTCATGAGATCCTTCAAGGTATGTCCTTGCTTGTGATACCTACAGGAAAATATGGGAAGTTTTGTTTTTTTTTTTTTTTTTTTCTTACTTATTTTATTTTGTTTGTTTATTTGCATATTTTTCGGAGTTTACTTTGTTTGTTATATAGTTTACTTTCTTTCACTCTAGAAGTTCAAACAGTTACAGAATCCTGGTCAGGTTGTAAAGAGATGTAATGTCTTGGACGGTGTCTCTCTGGTTTTTTCTGTCGGTGTTGTTTTTAGATGTGGATTATAACTTTTTTTTTTTTTTTTTTTCCTGCGTACGCAGGCTGATACTCCTGTGGATACTCCCTGTATAGACAGGCAAGGATTAATCCCATCTACCCAACAAAGGGAGTGGAGTTTTGTGTGTATGACCATTTTTTAATCCTGCCATTAAGGCAGCCACACTCCATCTTCAGGGAACGTGCATACCATGTGTAACGTGTCGTCCATACCAATGGCCAAACTGGCTTCTCTTCCGAAAGTTGGTGATGGGATTTTATGCATGTGCAAGATGTTATGCATGCATTCATACATGGAACCTCAGTTTATAGTCTTATTCGAAGGATTGTATGGGAAATGGAGTCAGAACTAATGTTAACTCCGAGGGAAAAATCCTTCTGTACCGAACCGTACAGGCGGAGATTCAAACCTGCAACCCCAGGATCATCAAGATTACGAGTGGGGCGCTCTACCACCATTTTGTTGTTTTTTTTTTTTTCAGTAAGTTTGTCTAGGTTTAAATATCAGTTCAATTTATGAACTTCTCACAGAGTTTGGGATTTATGTGTGTGTTTTTTTTAAAACAAAATTTCAGTACTCTTTGTTGTCAAACGTTAGTAGTTAGTGGTTAGTTTAATTTCTGCTTGTCAAAAAGTTGGGGACTTTGAAAATACTTTGCTTTTTGTATTAGGGGTTTAGAGGGGATAGGGCAAGTGGGTTGGTTTAATTTCAGTTAGGGGTTAATTTCAGTTGTAAGTAGAAATTTGTCACAATGTATTTATTCTTTAAATGATATTGCTGTAGTCTTGATTGAAGCAGAGTGATTTCACATCTTTTGTTCGGCTGCCATTAAGCTGTGAAACCCCCTTCTGCTCCCCACACACACATACAAATACATGCACACACACATACAGACTCGCACACACTCTTTTTCTCTCACACATACACACACTATACATACACACACTCTCTCATTCACACATATAAACACACACACATATATGACTGGTTTACCCATGCAAGGCCCAAAACAAAATGTCCAAAATTTACAGCAATTTATGATGTGCTCAGTGTTTGCTTTAAACAGGGCATCATATCAAGTTCGTTGTTTGTTCTATCGGAGCATAATAATCCTTTTTGAGCCGCTGCAGTATGAATCTTACTACTGATTTGCTTCTCCTTTTATTGCATTTTTTTTTAAGTTGTGACCATCTGTGATTATGTTATAAAAAATGATTAAAACAACTTTGTGTATCAGAGCTAATCTGTGTGTATGTAAAGATTTCAGAACTATTTGTTCTATGGGTTGTCTAAAGAAACGGAAAACCATCTTGATCACACATGATTTGAGTGTCAAGATGATAATTTGTCAATTGTAAGTCGCCCTTTTTCTCACTCGGAGATGTGGAGTTGGATTACAGAGAGAAACTGGAGGAAATCTGATCACTGTGTATTCTCACTTTACCATCTGTGCATATAGTGATGAAATATACGTATAAAACTACTACTTCAAATACTTAATCATTAACTCAATGTCTTTCTTCTTGATTCACTTTCTTTTTTATTATTATTAAGTACTCTCAGGCATTCAGCAAAAGATACATGCTCGGCAGTATTGGACTATGGCAGAAGAAAATGGGTGGAAAATGAGTTCTAAAGATAAGCAGAAGCTTGAAAGTAAAAGTTCTAAATGGATTAGGGAATAACCCCTTGAAAACTGTATTATTGTCATGTTAACATGTTTGTTTTACTCACTCGTGCATGACTTACTCACTCGTGCATGACTGAAGAATTTTATGTATATAGTATTTTTAGGTATACGAAGCATTAAGTTTATGTCTGAATACTTAATTACTTGTGCAGAGTTGTGTTTTGGTTTGTACATTGTTTAAGCTGATGGGTTTTGTTTTGTAATTACTTTTGTAAAGGTCAGGCTACAGACTTGTGGAATATTGGAATTTGATTTCAAAGAAGCGTGTTTTACTAGGCTAGTAAGGTTGCCTCAGTTTGTATTTCATTGTTGCAGCGTGATCTGACCTAACTTACAGCAAACCCTATCGTTTTTATCTTGATAAATCATTTCATGACTAGGACTAGGAGTATGTTTGGAATACATTCAGAATGTGTTTATTTTTGTTGGTGCTATGTGAATGTCGAAATGTTACATGAAAATGATTGCTAAATATTATATGTCAGTTCCACCAAACATTTGTTGTTTATAACCCAGCCAACCATGAGGGGGAGGGGCCACATCAGAGCTCCTGCCTTGTCAAAGTCAATTTTGTACACATTTCACACACACACACACACACTTAAAATTAATTCACAAATAAACGCAACATCACACAATTTGAACACTCCCATATGCACACAGACAGACATACACCAACTTGCTCTAACAGCAGTTCAAGTTACCATCATAAGGTAATCAGTGAACGCATTTTCAGTCAGAATTGAAACTTCAAGCACTGGAGTGTTGAAAACAACTATGATTTAAGAAGAAAACTAACCTCGGAGGTCCTTGTAAAATGGCTGACAGTATAACTATCTATGGTGCGGTATAGAAAATACTTGGTCTTAAAGGGATGGTGCACTCGGTAGCAAGGGTAGACTTCTGATCCTGATGAATTTGTGTGGCTAGTAGGTTTTTTGAAGTGTTGTGAGTTTGTGTTTTTGGGTTCCATGGATGTCTGTGATTCTAGATGAAGAAGACTGAAAGGTTTGTGTTGGTCTGCGTCTTCCTTCAATGTGTCATGAATTTCTGTAAATTGATCGGTCACCATGTTTTGCATGTGCTGGTTGTCATTAATTTCTGTATATTTGCCATTGTGAGGATGTACATTTATTAATATACAACTTTGGTTGTGGGTGCTCATGCTTTTGAGTGTATGAGGAAGAGAGAGAGAGATGGCTTGTACTTCAGAGCTACAGTGGTCAGTGGGGTGGGTCATGCCTTTCTCGAGTTAAAAGATCTGGTGCAAACTAAGGAGGCACATGTGTCAACTGTATTTAAAGAGGCGCTAGGGATGACGAGGAAGAATACTTTTTTTTGTTTGTGTTTTATGTGCAGTAAACAGACTGATCAGGCTGGTGTACACATTGCAATGTATTCTTTTTGCATGAGTTGTGTGTATATGGTGAGAAGAGCATGAAGTTGACACTGCTGATGATCGACAGTATTAGACCGGTTGCCACACTGCCCGTTGCTTGTTACTTACTTTTGGTTATCTCCAGGGCTGACTTACCATCCCTGAATACAGAATGTGGATACCTTAATGGTAGGACTGAAACCGGTTACATCTGCTAAAAATCAGCCAGTGATCAATCTTAAAAGTTCTGTCCAAGGAGCAAAGAAGATTGACTTGCCAACTTAAAAAAAATGTTTTTTAATTTTCTGTGAGAGAGCGTAGTGCATAGCATTTGTATCGGGTAATGTGGAGATTTTTGTTGAATGTTAACATAAAACTATGGACCCATTGAACTTGGAAAGAATGTTGACAATGTTCACAATGTGAGCAGTGAAAAATCAGAACAAAGTTTTAGTTTTGTATGTTTTCCCATAACACAATTGCTGACATAGATCTGGATTCTACTGTAGTTCAGAATGTTGATTCATAGCTATGTTTTAGATCTTACTATTCGGACTAACTGTGGTGAAGGGTCAAAACTGTTCATAAAAGTGATGTCCCGTGAATGTCTCCACAGAGTGCATCTTTGATTGAACATGATTTAAGAGGGATTAAAAAAAAAAAAAATCATTTAAAAGACCGAATTTTAAGTCATATGATCAAATGTTTAAGTTTTCAAAGGAAAGACTTATGGAGTTTGTGCTTTGTGTTGCACTTAGGTATTGCCAGTCAACTGGCATCACTGGAATCAGTGTGAATTATGATAATGACACTGAAGATATCCTAAACTCAATGTTGCAGTCAGTCTAATCTGTTCAAGGGATTACACAATTCTGAACAGAACTATTTTCAAACCGTTTTCTGTCTGTTGCAGCAAGTTCATTCTCAGATGTCAGCATCATAATGATGCAGTCCTAGCCTATGGGTGATTTTAATTTCCATGGTGCCACCATTTTTCTGTTCATGTTCTTACATGTTCAACAGAATTGACATTTTGGACATACATTGTAAACATGTTCACCAGCTTGAATGGGTCAGGATGCTTTTGATTTGTACATAATAATGTCATATATATGTTCATGATTGTTTTAGTGGCTGGTAGTCTGTTTTTATTTTTCCATTGTGTTAGTGCTTTTTGGTAAAACAGATGACTCCCTACTTGTTCTCCATCCACCTAGTTTTCTCCTCTTCAGTGTGGAAACAAAGATGGAGTCAGGAATGGGAGAATGTGGGAAGAAGGTTTAAAAACTTGTACTCAAGGTTATGATATGTGTAGAAGGACCCTAGCCTGCTCATCTCTATGGGTGCCTGAATGGGTCAAAGGGTTAGAGCATCATACTCATGTTCAGGGGATTATGAGTTTGAATCCCACGCACCTAGCATAAGGTTTGGGATTATTGCTGTCCACCATAATGTGTTGTCATTCTGCTGGGTCCCTGTCCACCCAATGTTCTGGGAGAGCCACCTCTGCCTTCCATGTCTCCTGGATCTGGGCATTAGACCTGAATGGAAACTAACCGTTCATTTGATGTATGAAAGAGAAAACAGCAGATTGTGAAGATGACGCTCAGTGAGCAGGGGATAATGGGTTGATGCAGACCTTGAAGTGTATAATCAATGTGCAGGAAGGAGAGAGAGATTTGACGAGATGTGTGTTGGTCAGCAGAGCTCCTAGTACTAGTAGTAGGTATTGTTTTTAAGCAGTTGCCTGGCCTCCCCTGAAGTAGAATTTTAAAGAATCCTCATTGAGCATCTGAATCATTTCTTTCACGTTTTAGCCATTTATCTAAAAACATCAGTTTACCCTTGTAATTCTGGTTCATCGCGCTTTACTCACACATAGCTTGGTTTGCATAGAAACACTGCAGGCGGGGCTGTCTGTCTTTGGCTGTGCCAAAAAATGAACTGCATCTCTTTTGATTCTAAGCTAACTGGGAAAACAGCATAAACCATGTCCCGCCTCATCCAGCAAACATTTCTCTGATGTGAGAAAGTGCACTGCAGAACTGTAAAGGGTCAACTCAAGTCACTGCTATTTTAGTTTTCTTGGATGGAATGACACCTTGAGCATAGTTTTAAAGGTCCTTTTGCACATTCTGACTTGGAAATGTCAGCAGAAGCTCTGTTCAGTTGATGTTACGAGGGTGATAGGTGTGCAGTGTGGAGGCTACAATACACAGGGGTTACAGTGAACAAATAAACAAACACTTAAATATATAGGAAAAGAGTCTTGGAAAAGGAACTTGTGAGCAAAGCCAAACAGATCCCTGACATAATGCTTTGACCAAGCATGCTGGTCAGACCTTGAGGTATGCATCATGGTGGAAGGAGAGAGAGGTTTGCAACTTTTGTGCAACGCAAGTTTATATCAAATGGGAAAGGAGCAATAAAGAAAGAATGGTCGGAGGGAAGAGATATGGGTGTCTGTATTCTTGGTGTACATAAGAAAAGAGACATGGAATAGTGACTAGGTAGCAGAGCTCAGAGGAGAGTGGGGGGACACAAAAGGCAGGACATGTTGGAAGGTGGAGAGGTATGCCAGAGCTGAGAGGATGGAGGGAGGTGAATGATTTAGTCCTTTTTGTCTCATTAGTTGGGGAGGCAAAGGCAGAAGATGTTGGAAGATGGAGAGCTATGTGCAAGAGAGCTGAACAGATGCAGAGAGAGGTGAATGGTCAGTCCTCTGGCATATTAGTCAGAGGAGGGTGGGGAAGCAGAGGCAGAGATGATGGAAGATGTGTGTGTGTGAGAGAGGAATGGATGGAAGGGGGTGGGAGTGTGAATGATCAGTCCTGTACCTCATTAATGTTGTCAGACACCTCAGACCTCACCCAGTCCGAGCCAAATGTGTGTTGACAGCTGCAGGTATTTGTAAGACAAAAACATGAAGAGCATTATGAAACCACCAAATGAGGAACAAGCAAAAAAAACAAAAACAAAAAAACAAAACCCCCCAGACCCACAGGGTGTTTCTACCTGTTGGGTCTTCTTCAAGTGGGACAAACAACATCAAAAGCAGTGGAAGCAGAGGATAAACAAACTGTCGCTTGTCTTTTCAATCTGGGTGAAGATGGGATGTGGATGAAAAACTGAAACTCCGGAATGGTACTGAAGAGAAGACAGAAGAGAATGGAGGGGAGAAGATACAGCTTACAAATGATAATAGTGATGATATTGATACTAATACTAATCCTAATGGTATAATCATATAATGATAATAGTTATAATGATGATAACAACAGTAATAGTAATAATGATAATAATAGAAAAGGAAGGAGAGAAGAATGGTTACAGTTATGATGGTATTTTATACTGCTACTACTACTATAACTACTTATACTTCTGAGATGGAAAATGGGAAAGATGGAAACATTTAAGAAATCTATAAATAATTTTAAGAATACTAATAATGATGACTATAATGATGATAATAATAAAACTAATGATAATGGTTATAATGATAATGAA
Source organism: Conus betulinus (assembly GCA_016801955.1). Lineage (NCBI taxonomy): Eukaryota > Metazoa > Mollusca > Gastropoda > Neogastropoda > Conidae > Conus > Conus betulinus. Next base: position 123,353 of record JADBJO010001040.1, on the reverse strand, counting down.
AACAGAAAGGACAGTAATACATAATCTAAGAAACATATACAGAGATAAGCGATTGTTTGTACTTTGCTTCCATTGCTTTAAATGTTGTTTTTCCTGCCTACAGAACACCCAACAGGTCAAAACACTGAGTCTGTTTTGTAATTTGTTTGTTACTTAATACGGTGAGTCAGTCAGTCTGTTTTTGCCTGCAGTCACCCCACTTTTAAACAAGCTATATGTAAGGTTCACATTGTTCGATATAATGGCGTGCATACTAGAGTATGAACTGTGGATGCATATTAAACAAGTCAATTTTGTACATTTATGACAATTCATGCAGTCTGGTGCACATGCATGAGTGTATGTATGTGTGTGTGTGTGTGTGTGTGTGTGTGTGTGTGTGTGTGTGTACACTGTGTGAACATTGCCATATTTGTATTGCGTGTATTTCAATCCTCTACAGTGCATCATTATAATCCACAAACGGTTCTCAGCAAGAAATGTAGCTGGAAGATGTGGACAGAGTGTGAAGAAAACAGATTTATCATCAACACACATCATGGGGTTGGGAAATAGATGCTGGGATGCTTATATCTGGTGATGTGGTGCATGTACATATTACTGTATAGACTTGTGATTATATTCTTGTTTTGTGCTGGGGTGTAAAATGTCTTGGCCAACTCTCTTCTTTTCCACAAGTTTCCCTGAGATCCCCCCCAAGTTGCTAGATGCTGCTTTAACATATGCATGGCTGAGTTATTGTTTTGGGGGATGAAAGTTTGGAGTAATTTTTGAAACATAAACATTAAGAAGATTCTCAAAAACAACGACAACAAAGCATGAACACATTCATTTCCACCAGAAAATAGCTCCAGTTTTGCTTGGGTGGATGTAGTGATCTTGCAGCTGAATGGAGTGGGTTTTTAGATGAATGGAGTGGGTTTTGTACCCTAAATTTTTACTTACTGCTCTTGAATGTGCATGGGGACTCTATCTTTCTGTATCTTAACTTCCGACAGGTTTGGGGTTTTTAGATTACTTGACAATGTCTTTTTCCTGGATTTTTTGATATTGTATGATCTTTGTAAACAGTCATATCATCAGTCTCACATTGTCTGGGATCTCTTTCTAAAGGTCTTTTCTTATTTTGTCATATCCTTACTGTGTCTAATGATTTTTTTTTTCTCACCTTGCAGTTTCTCTCTTCTTGGGTGTTTCCCTGATCTGTTACATTTCTCATTGTTTGTATCTGGGGGTGGGTGGGGGGTGGGGGGGGTGGTGTTAATGCTTGTAGTTTTATCAGTTTTTATTCTAGCTGTTGTTTACACTCACCAATTTTCTCAATTTCCAATCAACCCTCCTGTTCTGTATCACCCATTTTATTAATTGCTCATTTACCATTTGTTTACACTCGTCAACTTTTCCCATTGCTGGTGCACTTCTTGTTTTTGCCCAGTATTTTCTTTTTGGGTCTGTTTTACTCCCTCTTTGTACTCACACCTGCAGTTTACAGTTTGTAATTTTCTCCATTTCTATTCCACTTGTTGTTTACTCTTTGTCCTGTGAAATTTGTTTGTTTTTTTCTTTACAAGAGTTGCTCATATGCTATGTGGAAATGTTGAGTAGTGACTTGTCTTCAAATGCAGAGGCCTGGTGGACTTGGTCAGTGGTGGATAAAGAGTTATTCCTTTCATTCAAAAGTTCTGTGTTCAATCCTCCTTTGAGACAGTGCTGGCCGACTCCAACCCCCTCCTCCCCTCCCCTCCCCTCCACCAGTGGACTGTTCATAGCACACACACACACACACACACACACACACACACACACATATGAACGCACGTACAGAGGTTCAAGTTAACCTAATCTTCTGACCCAACTCTAAGGCATTGTGGATAAGCAACATCAACATCAAATTAAAAAAAGAAAAAGAAAAGGAAAGACTCATTCATTTACACAGATCTGTTAGGAGTATGAAAATAATATCCAACACACACACTCATACACACACTTAGCAAAAAGGCTTTCAAATAAGAACTCCTTTGAAATTTTGGATGTTTATACGTTAGTGATGTTTGTTTTATGCATTAAAGTTTGTAACAGATTTTTCTAAGGAAGAAAAAAAAGAAAGCAGTCATTAAACCTGTGAAATGGAAGGGATGGGGGATCAGGGAGGTGTGGTGGTGGTGCAAATACTCCATACTGATGTTGATCCTATGGTATCAGACAGGAGGAAGTTTTACCTAGGAAAGTTAGTATTAGGAGATTACTCTGTATTGAGGAAGAGAGGCAACTCTTTGAGAAACAGTTTGGAGAACAGATGAAGAATGTTGGTTGATTTGTTTTTATACCAGTTGCCAGGGAGTGTGTGAATTGAAATCAGGAAATGTACAGAAAAATTAGAGCTTAGGAAAAAAGTATGAAAACTGAGCTAGACTGGTTGTTTGGTGACTTTGTTTCAGAGACAGAGAGGTCTGGGTTTTTGCTGGTAAACAATAAATTAAAATCATTTGAAGGAATAGTTAAAGATTACAGAAGGTTCTATAATTTCAGTCACATATTTTCAGCTCTGAATGTTTGTAAGATGGGTGTTTGTCTGTGTGTTTAGGGGGGGGGGGGGGGGGGGGGGGGAGGTTGGAGAATAGGAAGAAACAGGGAGAGGAGAGAGAGGTGTGTAAATGCCAATGTCAAAGAACATTCAGAATATGTAGAGTCCTCTTACTGCGGTGTACAGAAAAGAGTAGTCATGTTGATGCCAGAAAAAAGGATACACAGAAAACCTCTTTCACTTCTTTACGTCTTTTTACACACATACACTTACATAGCAGTCACATGATCCTATCCTCATTTTTTCCCCCAATTATCATCATTATGGTACTTTTATGTATTCCCTGGTTGCTGATTGTATATTAAGAAATGTGTACTGTATACAGAATATCTTATTATCTACACTGAAACTGCTCATTATAATTTTTCCATGCTTGAAAATTCTGTTCATCACATGTTTTTTTTTCTGAATCTGCTTTCAGCTGGTTCTCAGTCTGTAAATTTCATATTCAAAATTTGACCTGATTAAAATCCAAATTTACTGTAAGTTTTCAAGAGGTCTCTTTAATATTAACGGGCTTACGACAGGAAAAAATGTGTATCTCCTTAGCTTTCCTTAGGTTGTTGCTCAGTGTGATTTTGAGTTCAGTGCACATTCAGATCATACATATTTTGAATTTTACAATGGAGTTTGCTACTGAGTGTGACTGTGCAATTTAATATCTGTGAAAAGTCTTCTAAGATACATTTTGGCAACGGAGGTTAACACTATTTGTGATTGTTCAGATGGTAAGTGTGTGAAACAAATTGATTATGATGCAGGTGTGATCACTTTCACCACTCATTGTTTTTGTTTTGTTTTGTTTTTTAAATGACTTGTGAGGTGATCTCAACGCGATGACAGCTCTGATATGGCCCTTTGCGGTCAGCTAGGCTATAAGCAACATTACCTTAACTTACCATTGTTCTCTCACGTTGTAGGTGGGGTGTTTTCTTCTCTCTTTCTTTTTATGCTCCACATCTCCTATTGGTGTAAAAAAACAAAAAAAAAAAAACCAAATGATAGTGCGAGTCTTTCCTTTATCATGACACACACACACACACACACGTGTATATTCGCACACATATAGACAGACACAGACAGACAGAGACTTTTTTTTTTTTTAGCATAGATTTGTTACACACAAATGCACCATGTCATGATTCAATTCTTGCAGGATAAAAATCTGTGTTGCTGAAATATTCATTTAGAAGAGAGAAAAAAACCTTGGGTCTGTTTCTATTATTTACAACCAATACTTTATGCGTATTTATGGATGTGTGTTAATTTTTCATACTGACTTTTTATAAGGGGAGTAGTATTTGGAAAGCTCACATACAGGAAGTTGTTAGAGAAATCTGTTGATTGTCACCTGGCATCAGAGTTGTCTCCCAGTATCTTTCCCAGTATGTGTGCTAGGAGCCTGCATGGCCCATTAGATAAAGTACTGGTATTTTCTTGATCCAAGAATCTTGGATTCTGTGCTTTTTTGTGACAAGCTGATAAGAGATTTTGTTTGTATAGAGTGAAAGTGACAGCATATTCCAACCTTTCCAAGTCTTTGGTATGAAACATCAAACTGAAGTCTAATGTGTGGATGCAAGCATTAAGAACCAAACAAAAACCCCTTGCGAACACGCTTTACAGAAGAGTAGGCCAATGCTTGCCACTTGGGTGAATGATATGTTTAAAAAAAAAAAAACATTGGTGATTATTGAGACCTCATTCCCAAAGACAGAATGTATCTACCTTAATGATGGGCAAAAAAAGCAGTTACATAAGACAAAAAAATCTTGCCAATGGTGACCTTTGAGGCTCTAGCCCTGGAACAGAAAGAAGAATCTGTGCTGTCAATGTTATCTGCTACATCGACATTTGTTTATCAGCACTTCAAGAAAATGTTTTTTTCCCATCCTTTTTGTCCAGGTTTGTTGTTTGATTTTCACCAGTCTAATGATTAGAGTACTCCACTGCAGACGTGATGGCCATGAGTTTGAACCACACATGGGGTTGGATTTTACAGACTTGAAAACCTGCACAGTCGACTCAGTAGTACATGAGTACCCGATTCCATTCAGGGTAGTGTAAGGTGGCAGATGGGGAAGCATGAGCTCTGAATTCCATAATGCCATGCCTTTGACACAATAAATCTTTGATGGCTCATTTCCCCAGCATCCTTTAGGCATTGGACTTTCACCTTTAACCTTTGTTCTTTAAAATGAAATTGGTATTTTTGTTATTTCTACTCCCTGCTTCAGTGTATTGTCTGCATTGGAGGTTTATATGTCTACCCTCAAAGCCACAATGGTTTATTTTCCTTCTTTTTTTTCTTTCTTTTTGTCTTGCTTTGATGGCTTTTAAAAAATGCCTTTAAATCTCTGTAGGAAATTATATGAAGTTTATCTTGCCTGTTTTGCCCTAATGATTGAAAGTGGGTGTTAAGATATAATAAAATAGACTGTTATTTGTGGTAAAGGTAATTTTGTTTTCATTTTCCATAAAACTGTCACTTATTGTGCAGCTAATTTGATTCTATCAAAATGTAGTTTGATTTGTGTGAGAAAATCTATATGTTAGTCACCAAGTAATCAACTGAACTACATACATACATCTGTGGGCAAAAGCAGATTGCTGCATGCATAAATGTAACAATGCAGTCTAATGCAGAAGAGCACAATGTAAGATCACACATATTTATTTACATGGACATTGGTATGACAGACTTAATGGCAACTTCCACCTAAATATGTGTGTGCTTGTACATGCACAAATTCTCAATTTGTTTCTCCGTAAAAAAAAAAAAATTATTGTCATGTTTTATGTCTGCTTCAAGTGGAAAGCATACTTTCTTTACTGGTGTTGGGTATTGTTTTCTCTCACATTTTTTTCAAGAAATGCTGGTGCACAATAGATTTTTTTTTTTTTTTTTTGACAATCTGACCCTGTTTTTATATTTAGTTGTTTGGTAAGGAAGAGCATTTGTTGAGCTTTTTGTTTTGTTTGTTTTGTTTTTGTTTTGTTTTTATGTTTTTGGTGGTGAAAGTTATATTTCCTACCTTTTTTTCTGCTTATTCCCTTTTTTTTTCACAGTTTTTAAAGTGCACTTTTCTTAATTCCTTTTTTCTGTAAGGAGAGGTATCCTTTTTTTTAATGCTTGTCATGCTTTTATTTCAAGTTTTCCCTTTTCAGTTTATCTCCAGTATAAGGTAAATGGATTTAGATACAGAAATGTTCTTTCATTTTTTCCCCCAAGAAGTTCAGGTTGTCTTAAAGAGAATGAGAAATTAATACATTGGGGCAGAAACAAGAATATAATTGCTGCTGTTATTTGACAGGTATAGACATTTCCTGTTCATTGAAATTGCAAGAATTGAGCATGTTTCTTTTTATTTTTTTTTCTTTTATGTTCTTTGAACAGGTTTTGAGTGGTGCTTTGAATGATCAGGTCAAGAGTTGCGATGACCAAGTGACGCATGGGCCGACCCAGCCCCACCACCCCTCCCCCTTACTAGATTTACACTTGACTGTATAGTGAATGGTCACATTTTGTCATCTCCATGAGAGGTTTGTTGAATACACCTTGATCATTTCCATTACCTTCAGCATCAGGGAGGCAAACCTTAACCTTAACCCCCCTCCCCGACCCCTTGAAATCTTCCCTCTTCTTCTCTCATTGCTTGATTCACCCCTGAGACATCCTTACTTTTTTGTCACTTCAATGGTTCTGTATATTTGGCATGTGTGTGACACCATGCTTTCAAAGTGAGAAGAGCGTAGGTAGGTCAGTAGGTCAGATTTGAACACACTCGAAGCCCAGGGATGATCTCTGTGGTCAATAGGCTTCAAGCAACGTCACATGACTCCCTTGGTGCCATTTGAGGTTGGAAGGGACTACGGATAAGGTGAATGGAGAGGTCCACAGGATTCTGGATCCTTACCCCTCCCTTTCTCCCTCTCTTCCCCACTTTCTTGGCCATATCTGTACCAGAAAAAAAAAAAAGAGGTCATCACTAAAAAATTTGCAGATAATGTTAGGATAATGTACAGCACTTTCGCCCTAATCTCGCATTACTCAGCAACTTTTCTATGAATATTGCTCAGTCCTGTAATGAGTTCTTCCATTTCCTCCCTCCTTCCTTCCTGCAGATGTTCTGTCACTTGTGGTCTTTAACGGGAAAACTGGCTTCTCATCCTCCAATACCTCCTGTCCCCTGGCTTCTCATCCTCCAATACCTGCTATCCCCTGCTCTGACAATGAGCTGTTACAGTCATTTAAAGAATCTCTCATCACAAACTAATTTAAGAAAACCTTACATCAAGTGTTTGTTTATCTCACACAAGACACTTTCTGTTAGATTCTGTACAATCAATTTTCACCAATTGTTGAAAAAGCTTGTATTTTACTGAGCATGTTTTTCACTGCAACTTCTTTAGACTTAATCCAATGACAAATGCAACTGTAGAAAAAAGCATTTTTCTCTTGTTGACATGTCATGAGATAGTCCTCATGGGGGCTTGTTAGAAATCATGTTAGAAACATGATTTAAAGTCTGTGGAATCAGAATCTTCCCAAATTTGGTCATTGACATCCTGTGTCTGTTTCTGGTGTATAACAAAGCTGTCAAAGGTGACTCTGTCTTATTTCAAAGTGTAGGGCATTCCTTTAATTGAAAATCTGAACAGCTTGCCTTCTGTTTGGGACCTCACCAACATGTCAGCTTGAGCCATGCTCTTGTTCCTGTTCCCTTCTCATAAAATGTAATGCAGGATAAATGAGCTAATCAGTGACCAAGTTTTGGTCTATTCACTGATTCAGTGACGAAGATTTGGTCTATTTTGACCTTTTCATCTGGTGCACATACACATTTGAAGAAATGGCTGGGATTTGTCATGTTCTATATCTTCTTCTTCTCCTATATCATCTCACTTGAAGACTGGTCCATGAGTTGAGATGGATGGTCTTCTTCAGAGCCCTTACAGATCTGTATAGCATCTGATGTAGAGTGGTGTACATAAAGTTTATCTCCTCTCTAGCCCCCTGAAGGGCCTTGGAAAGATGAAAGGATCTCCTGGTGCTTGAACTTAGGCACAGAATCCGGTGCTGCACAGCATACTGGATCTCCGAAGAGCGAGCACAATGTTGATTACATCCATCTCCCAGTATCATTGGCTGGTGTGGCACGATCGTTTCTGTGTGATGATTCCTTGAAGTGTATAAACTCGACTGCATGGTTTCCGTCTTCCCATTAAAGCCTGACTTTATTTAGGAACCAGCTCTGGCCAGAAAATCCCACAAATGAATGTTTACTTCTTTGATTCAAATCCACAACCTCTGAATCCAAAATGTGACAAACAGGTTGTTTGACATTTTTTGTTTGATGTACAAGGTTGCTTTGTCACTGTAGCTAAAGTCTTCTACTGCAAGTGTATATTGCATGTGAATATGTATTGCCATGCATGGTCGTATTCTGTATTGTTTGAAACATATACTCGCCCCATAAATTACAATATACATGTACAAGGATACCTCTTTACCTAAAAGTATAACAGTATACAAATCCCAAGAGTTTGATGAAACTCAAGTGAAGTAAAATATTGTCACCACCATGATGGGTTCTAGTTTCCTGTATTCAGCGCAATGAACTGTCTGAATAATACTTAATATACGTACATTTGGATAAAATGGAGGCAACAGATATGCATTTCTTATTGGTTCGTTTCTTTTATCTTTTTCTTTTCTGTCTCTATTAAACATGGAGTTTACATGAAAACAGACAGTGCACAAAAATGAGATGCTTTTACCTTTAATGATAATCATCTAACCTTTGAATGTTTGTTTATGTTTTATTGATCACTTTGTCTGAAGTATTTAAATCATGATCAGCTTGCGTTATTCTGTGCAAACTGAAGTTCAGTGGTGAATGAAAGAGTGGAAATACGCTCTTTGGAGGAAAATATGTTTCATGTTGAAAAGAAGTTGTACGGAAATCAATTTGTTGAAAACTGAAGAAAAAAAAAACGCTAATGACAAATGGTGTTTGAGAAAGCCTTCAGATAAACATGGGAGTTTGCAACAAGTCTTGTCTTCCGTTTTCTGTGTTTGTTGTTGGTTCACACACAATAACACACACACACACACAATATATATATATATATATATATACATACATACATACATACACACACACACATTCTTACTCACTCACTCACATACAGACGAAGTTACTTGCAAATATACATATATATATATATATATATGCACACACATGTATACAGTCGCTTTGCTCTTTCGCAAACAAACACACATTACATACATCTCTCTCTCTCTCTCTCTCTGATCCCTCTCGTCCTTCCTCCTCCTTTCCCCCCCATCACTAGCACCTTTCTATCATCCCTCTTGCATCAGTCTCCCATCCATCACTCCACCCCTCAATATCATCCTCACACCCTCTGTCTTTCAAATAGTGAAATACACATCTCTGTCAAACTGACTGACTGTCAAATACAATCCTATCTGTCTGTCTGTCTCTCTTTCATACACACACACACTTATATGTGCACGTGAATACAATGAAAGAGTGGTGAGTTTGGACACGAGTGTCCAAGTGTGCAAGGATTTTTACCACACTCCCTTTCCTTTAAATTCAATGAATAACTGAGGTATCAAACTAAAACTTTGCCCATGCTGGAGGGAGCTTAAAAAAAAAAAAAAAAAAAAAAAAAAAAAAAAGCCAGGTGAAGTATATTCAAGACCATTTCTGCATAATGTTCATAGACCTTCCCCAAAATGACTCTCTGGGACATTTTGCCTTTGTTTCTACTAAATATATCTCCCACCCATCAAAAAACGCCCTTCCTTTAAAGACTTTTTCTTGGTTTCTTGTTTTCATCATTTTCTCAAATGGGAAATTGTCATATTTGTCTCTACTAGAGATTTACTTCCCATTAAAGACTCTCTCCTGGTAAAAGCTCATTTTCATGGATTTTTTTTTTTTGGTCTTCACTAGAGCTACCGCCCTTGAAAGACTCTTTTCCCCCCCCCCTCTATGAATCAAATAAATTTGTGTTTGAACTAGATTTATCTCCTGTCAGATACCCCATCCCTTTAAAGATAATCCTCTCTTATGGATTTTTTCTTTCCATCCTTGACTCCAGCAGATTAACCTACTTCCAACCAAAAACTGCCTCCCTTATATGAAAATATTTTTCTCCTGAAATAATTATTTGCATCTGTATCTCTACTAGATTTACCTCCCATTAAAGCCGTATAGATTTTCAATTTAAATGAAAGATTTTTTTTTTTAATCACTGTCTTTACAGATTAACCACCCATCAAAGACACTCTCCCTTGAAAGACTTTAATGGAACATTTTTTGTTTCTGCTAGATTTACCTTTGATAAGAGTCTCCCTTCTTTTAGAGACTTGTTTTTCTATGGAATATTTTGTTACCTTTATCTAGATTTACTTCTTGTCAAAGACACTCTCACTTTATAAGCTTAATTTGAATGGGACATTTTCCATACTTCATCATCTGAACAACTTCACAGCAGACTCCATGAAAAATATGTTCAGATGTACCATGCGATGTGATCTTTCAACTAGTTTTGAAAGAGATCAACATCTTTCATCTGATCTAAGATTTTACTGAAGAAAGATTTTTTTTTTTTTTTTTTTTTTTTTTTTTTACAAAATTGCCGGCGTGTTTTTCTAGAATGTGTATTTCAAAGGGTTGTATACTTTTTTTTTTTAAGACTTGTGGGTTGACTTCAACGCGGCGCCAGCCCTGACATGACCCTTTGCGGTCGGCTGAGCTGTAAGTAACATGATCTTATCTTACCTTACTTTACGAACCAGTTTGGATATCGTGGCAAATCAACAGATTTCAACACTTATGCTGGTAAAACCATGAAGAAGTTGTGCCCGTTTAAGTCGTAGACAAGTTTCCAAGAGATTCCCCCTCCTCGCGCACTCCCATCTGTCAACCCTAGCGGGCTACATGGACGGGAGAGCACTCCAATTGTCCTCGCTTGCAAGAGATCTGTGGGGTTCGTTCATCATCATCATCATCCAGTTAACGTCCACAGTCATCATGTTGACTATTCTGACGCTTATGAATGTGGGTTGACGCAGAAAAAAAAAAAAAAAAAAGCAGAGGTTTAATGTAATTTACTTACTCTTGACACAAACATGTCAAGAGTCTTTGCCTCGACTACTGTATCGGGCAGGGCATTCCACTCCTTTACTGTACGTGGGTAAAAGGATCCCTGTCGATACAAGGTTCGGCACTGTAGTTGTTTGAGTTGCTGTTCATGTCCTCTGCGTTGACGGGTGGAGCAGGAATCATCTGGGATCTGTCCACACAGACCAAACCATGTATGACCTTGAACAGCATGGTCAGTCTGGTGATCTTTCTTCGCTGTCTTAGGGGGTACCAGTCCAGCTGCTTGATGAGGCTGCTAACTTTGGAGGAGTTGTGATAACGTCCTGTGACAAAACGTGCCGCCCTCCTTTGGACAGATTCCAGCTTGTCCTCGTTTGTCTTCGTGTAGGGGTCCCACACAGTACAGGCATATTCCAGCGTGGGTCGCACCATGGCTTTGTAGGCTGTGGCTTTTAGCTGGGTGGCGCCGATCTTTAGGTTACGCCTGAGGAAGCCAAGGGTCTTATTGGCCTTTATACAGATACTATTTATATGTTTGTCCCAGCTAAGGTCGTCCGTGATGGTAACTCCAAGGTACTTTGCAGAAGTAACCATATCAAGAGTATGTCCATGTAGATGGTATTCGCTGGGCAATGGTCGTCTCTTTCTTGTCACCGGCAGAGTTGTGCACTTCCCAGGATGGAACTCCATATCCCAGCTCTTCTCCCACTGTTGAAGTGTCTGGAGGTCTTGTAGCTGAGACTGGTCCTGGTTTGTTCGTTGATTATACCTCTGTGTGTGTGTGTGTGTGTGTGTGTGTGGGGGGGGGGGGGGGGGGGGGGGGGGGGGGGGGGCTCTTCTAACAGTCATTATTAGGATAAAAAAGAAGAGAGACGATAATAAATGAGTGTTTCAGTCTGGCTATGAAGCTTTCTGCCTCCTGGCCGCCAGTCACTGGCTGGCTGTGTGTGTGTGTGTGTGGGTGGGTATAGGGGGGGGGGGGGGGGGGGGGGGGGGGGGGGGGGGGGGGGGGGGGGGGGGGGGGGGCTATTTATTTATTTCATTTCTTTCAGTCTCTCTCGAGTTTAGATGTAAGCACAAAAATCTCTCTCTCTCTCTCTCTCTCTCCTCTCTCTCTCTCTCTCTCTCTCTCTCTCTCTCTCTCTCTATCATTTAGATATATATCTTGGCTTTTTTCTCCTCACCATCTTATATTTTGAGGATGTTAAAAAATCTTTGAGTCAATGTGCCAGGTTGGATTAATTTCCTGTCTGCGTGTTGTGATTTCTACGTCCACTTGTCACTTCTCTCTCTCTCTCTCTCTCTCTCTCTCTCTCTCTCTCTCTCTCTCTCTCTCAGTGTGGGTGTGTGCGTGCGTGTGTACCTGCGTGCGTGCGCGCGCGCGCGCTTGCGCGCGCGCGCGTATGTGTGTGTGTGTGTGTTTCTTTCCACTTCCCTGAACTGAGGGCCGATTATGAGTAGGGAAAAATGGAGTTCAAATAAGCCAGTTGAAACATCCTGTTTTTCCCCTAGTTCGTCCAAAGTCGTTGGTTTCAGTGTTCCACGTGTCTCACACAGGGTTTACACAAGTGGAACCTGGGGGTCAGATTGTTGGCGGGAACCCCAAGAAGCCTTCAGTTCTCAAGTCCACGCAGAGAAATGCCCCTCCCCGCGTCTCCTGCTACCCCCCCCCCCCCCCCCTTCCTCCCGCCTTCCTTACCCCCACCCTGACCCCACCCCCACCCCCTGTTTCTCCGAGTGCACGGTGGACTTGCAGAAGGCGAGAGTAGGACGGAATGACCCATGTTTGTGTGTGGATGGGAGGGAGGGGGATTGTGTGCCTGTCCGTGGGGTCATTACCACCACTGACATCAGAGTCGCTTGGGGTCGCACCAGCGGCTATCAGTGCAGTGGTGACAGCAGCATCGACATATACATTGATGGGCGGCGCGCGCGCCGGTTGTTTTATTGGGTTGTTGGGTGCCTAGCAAAGCGCCAGCTTCAGCGGTTGGCTCTGTGCTGTGCCAGAGCACAGAGTCCCGCTCTAAAGTAAGACGCTGCGAGTTGGAATGCTGATTCACTGCCCGTCCTCACGTAGTATTATTTCCCTGGAGTATAGTGATGGTGGGACAAAACAAACACACACACACACACACACACACACACACACACACACACACACACAGAGAGAGAGAGAGAGAGAGAGAGAGAGAGAGAGAAAATGGAGCTGCGAGGTAAAGGACGATACATGTGCGGGAGGGGGAGGGGGTCAGGGGCACGTAGTCTCTCTTTAAATTTCTGTCATCATGATCACTAACTCTTTCATTCTTTGCTCGACGTGCTCAATCTCTGGCGTCGTTGGTACCTGCACATCCAAGCCCACCTTTTCCTTTACCTACCGGATCATGATGAGTTCTTCCTGGCATGGACATTTGCTCGTTCGTTTCATCCCTGCCTGTGTGCAGGGCCGTCTCAGTGATGAGAGGAGGGACTTTCCAAAAAAAAAAAAAAGGGGGTGGGGCGTGTCTAGTAAGGGGAGGGGGGGGGGGGGGGGGGGGTGTGTCGTGGGGTCCTTCCCCAGTGGGGGAAACGGCACAGCAAACTTATGAAACAGCCGGGAAAGAGGGTGGGGAATAAAAGTGTGTGTCTGTTGTTGGGGCAGGAGAGGAGAGGTTGGGGGGGGGGGGGGGGGGGGGGGGGGGGGGGGGTCCTTTCGGAACATTTTGAAGCACATATGGGGAAAGCTCTTTCAATTTTTTTGTTAAGGAGTGGGGACTTAGGTTGTGTGAGTGTGTGTGCGCGCGCGCGCGCGCGCGCGCGTGCGTGCGTGTGTGCGTGCATGCATGCGTGAGTGCGTGCGTATGTGAAGGGGGAGAAGAGGGGGGAATGGGGATTCTCCTCTTCCAAAAGATTCTAACAGCGGAGGCAGGGAGAGGGGGCACTCTCTCTTTCTCCAAAGTTTGGTGATCTTTCAGCGGATACTCTTGTGATCTGTAAGCGGACTATTCACATACATCTTTGCCACCGAAGGAGAGCAAGTGTTGGGAGCCGGGGGGGGGGGGGGGGGGGGGTAGGGGGGGCGTACAGAAAAACTTCTAAGGGGGATCCATCACGTGGTAATGAGGCACAAATGCAATGTTGCCAGCCGGAAAAGGGAGGTGTGCGTGTGTGTGTGTGTGTGTGGGTGGGGGGGGGGGGGGGGGGGGGGGGGGGGGGGGGGGGGGGGGGGGGGGGGTAGAGGCTGGGGTCCGGACATCCCAGACCCTCTCATCACTCGTCTGGCCCAGGTGTGTGTATTCCGTGCGTGAGTGCCTGCTCCCGCACATGTGCATTCTCTTGTAAATAAAGATGGGTAGGTGTTTTAAGTGTCCTCGTGAGATGGAGGAAGGAAAAAGTACACCCGAAGGTGCGGGTGGGACGTAGAGAAGCACTGTCCTCAACTGCCGAACAAAGCAGCTGAGATAATGTATACTTAGTGAGCTTACGATTTTTCCCATGTGCATGCATTGTGTTATCAACAACTGACAGCTTATTTGTAAACGTTACATATTCATTCAAGATACAGCGTTCTAAAACACTGTCGTTATCATTTTCATTATTTCATGACAAATAATTATCACCATTATCATCACTATTATTACAAGGTAAGTGTCCAACTCTCTTTTCTCCTACCACTCTCCTAGAGAAATTATTCTTCTTCCACCATAGATTCTAGTAGGTGAAGCTGTTACCCCCTGAATGTGTCTTTAAGAAGAAAACAGTTGGATCTGCTGTAGGTTTGTATGTTGAATGTGTATCATGAAAAAGTTTGACCATCTGTGACTAACTTGTTGAGTAAGAATCATCTGGTTAAGAACAGTGTTAAAAAAAAAAAAAACCCTGTTACGACAGTTATACTGTTCACACACACACACACACACACACACACACACACACACACACACACACACACACACACACGTAGGCGTGCGCGCGCACACACACACACACACACACACACACACACACACACACACACACACACACACACACACACACACGTACACACGCACTTCAGCTGTCAAGTTGACCAGACACAGTTTATTTCTGCATCAGCAGCGTGATATCATCTGATATTCCATTTCCATCACTTTGACCTTAGAGGACTTCCATGGCGGACATGAGTAGCCGACACATATCCATCAACAGTTTATGTTGAGATCATATCTTAAACATATAATCAGTCCTTACTCGGACGGTCTAAAATTGTTAATAAATTAAAGTGCGAAAAAGATGTTTGTGAAGTTCATGAAAATATATTGTCATCACGTACACCATACACGGTTATTGGTTTAAAAGTTGGGATAGATCTTCTAAGATTTTTCGTGTATTTCAGGATAGGACGTAGATGTAGCAGCCTGCATTTGGGGGGAAACATGTAAACGAACCAGTATTCGATGATATCATACATACTGCTGTATTTTGAGCACGTTCATCAGTTGTATGTAGTATATGTAGAAACCACCGCGTCTTAAAACGAGAGAGAAAAAGAGGATCGAGGTATTAATATTTGTTGAACTTACGTCAGAGAGAGAGAGAGAGAGAGAGAGAGAGAGAGAGAGATGATGATGATGATGATGATGATGAGAGATCAAAGGGTCGATCCCTGATGAAATTTCACTTGCATTCAGCTTCAAAACACATCTCCTGTGACACTGTTCTGTGAACAAGAGTAGCTGTTGAAGAGATGCAAACTAGGGGGAGGGGGGGGGGGGGGGGGGGGGGGGAGGATGGATGTATTTGCACAAGATTATTCGAGTTAAAACACATATCAGACAACAGTGGTCTTCAAGGAGAAATGATAAATGATTTGTCAAATAAAACTATACAAGAAGAATCACGCGATATAAGAGTGTTCATCAAAGATGAATAATAAATTGTTTCATACGTTACTGAAGTAGAATCAGGTATTATTCTATGTGTATAAAGAAGTGGAGCAGTTTTGATGGAAGAGGCTAATGAGGTAGAAAATATCAGCGACCCATATTTACATTTTTTCAGCTTGTCATTGAAATCAGATCTGCCAAATCTACAACAGCTTATGTTTGAATTGTGTCTTGATCTACTACGAAACCCAAAGAAAAACGCTCCCGGTGAAATACATCTCTCGTAATGAATGTCATGTAATGCCTCAAGAAGAAAAGTAAGGCTGATTCATTACTGGGTAAGGTCAGCAGAAAGCATGCTTTGAATGTTCGTGTGACTGTTTCAGGCTTTAAAAAGCTGTAGGGAAATTGGTACATGACAATGGCAGATTTTGTGCTTTTCCAGATGAAAAACCGTGTGAGATCCCCAGAGAGTCCGTTTGATCCGAGAGATGTCTACATGATGGAACAGGTTTTGGACGGCTGATTAGGTTGTTGCTGCATTCGTTCCGCAGCTTCTCTGCTGGCTGTGGCTTGATGCTCGGCTGCCGTTAGTCGCGACTCGGTTTCCTGGAGGTCTCCCTGAAGCTTCTGGATGCGCTGCTCCTTCTTGGCGTCCTCGTCCGACAGGGTGGCCAGGCGTTCCTGCAGGTCCTTGACCTTGGCCTCGTTTTGCTTGTTGGCTTCGGCCTGTTCTTTGAGCTGCTCCACCTCGGCCTCCAGCTCCTTGATGCGTGATTCCAGCACCTGGCATTTCTCCTTCAGCGAACCCGCTTCCAGCTCCCATTGTCGGCTGCCTTCCTCCAGACTCACGTAGCGACCTTTGAGGTCGTCCAGCTCTTTCTCCAGCTTCTCCTTCTCTTCGGTGATCTTCTGCATGGCTTCTTTGTCCACGAGTTGCTCAGCCAGCGTCGACTGTACCATGGTTTCCTCCTCTGTTTTCCACTGACCTTGACCTCTGGCGTTCTCCCCACCATCCCCTTGAAGTTCGCTGCGGTCCTCTCCGCGGTATTCTCCCCTCTCCTCCACCTGACTCCGCCCATCGGATTGCGGGACTGAAGCGGGCACAGGCACAACAAAACCTGCTTCTGCCCGAACTCTCTCGCTAACAGTGGGACTAGGGCATACGATGGGTTGGGCAGGAGCTTCTTCTGTGGCAGCCTTTTCCGGTTCCGCGGCTGAAGTCACTCCTTCCGTGGACAGTAAAGAGTGGAAGTCATCATCGTAATCGTAGGCGGCAGTAGAGGGTCTGGTTTCCGGTGCCCCAACGGGGAGGACGTCGCTCTTTTCAACCACAGGACTTGAAACGGGCGTTGGGGTGTCGGTCACGTCTTCACCCTTTGTTGTTTCACCTCCGTTGTCTGCACTGGCTTCCGCTGCAACCCCGCCTTCTTCTTGTCCCCCATCAGCCGCTACCTGTTCAGCTTCAGTGACAGTTACCTGCACTTCACAGGGCGTGTCCTTCGTTTCGGCGGCCGAGTCTGGTGCTTGGGTAGGGGCATCTGGGGTTTCAGCGGAAGCCTCCTGCGGTTCTGCTGAGGAGTCGGTCGCAGGGTTGTCTTTGGCAGCGTCTTCTGCAGTAGCTTCTACTGGCTGGCTAGTTTCGTCTGGCTGGCTGGCTTCTTCTGTTCCGTTGACGGCAGGGGTGTTATCGCCGTCAGTAGCAGTGGTGGTGGTAGTGTCCTCGCCACTGGCTGGTTCTGCTGTCGAGGTGGTGGCGCTGTTTCTTGCACTGGAACTGAAGAAGAAAAGACCGAGATTGACTTTCAGCTGAAAAGCCGCGATTATTAACAGTCTCTGTATCATTCCAACAATCTCTGTATCATTCCAACAACAAACTGACGTATGTGTGAGAAAGTCACAGGTTTGTGAGATTCAGCTATACATACTGAAGCTGAGTAAAATTACGGTGTATAAAACAAATAACAGTCGTTGCTATCCTTGCCAAATGGAAGTTGGAATGATTGTGATAGTTCAGATCCTTTAAAAGCATGATACTCATTGACTCATCCTGAATTACTGAACTTGTGGGGTACTGTTAAGAACTGATCATTGCTCTACAGAAACTAATCCAATACTGCTGTGGGCTGCTTCCAGTCTGCATGTAGATCAGGGTTCAGGACCGTTCGTTTTATATGGAAGTATCCAGTGTTCAGAATCTCTGGTATTATCTGTCCTGCTCCAAAAACTCGAGAGGTGGACACTGACAGTAACAGATCCACAGCGAAAAATCCATGCGTCGGAGAATGACTGCTTTGGACAGATTCTGCGCGTTTTATTTAAGGAAAACACAACATCAGACACCAAGTCAACATGTACATTGAATAACAACAACCTCTCTTTACAGCAATCAAAATGCCATAGGGTTACCTGGTGGTGACTTGTGTCTCGCCATGACTCCCAGTTCAAGACCATGCTACAGGGTGCAGTGGAGGCTGGACTTGCCATTCCACAGGGTACAATTAGGGTAGACATGTATCTCACCATGACTTCCCGTCCATTAACAGCCAACAGGGTATAGTAGAGGATATAACTCTTTGTCCAATATCATTCTACAAGTAATAGTGTAGGGTGGACATTTATCTCAGAATAACTCCTGTCCATGACCAATCTACAGGACAGAGTGGAGAATGGACATGTACATCGCCATGATTCCCTCTCCAAGACTATTCTAAAAGATTCAGTGGAGGGTGAACATTATCTCGCCATGATTCCCTCTCCAAGACTATTCTACAAGATTCAGTGGAGGGTGAACATTATCTCGCCATGATTCCCTCTCCAAGAATATTCTGCAAGGTACAGTGGAGGTGGACATATATCTTGCCATGACTCCTTGAGATCAAGATCAGCCTAAAAAGTACAATACAGGATGGACATGTATCTCCCATGACTCCCCGGCGAAGGCAATTCTACGGGGTAGAGTGGATGTGGTAGACAATGGAGGATGGACATTATCTCCCCTTGACGCCCTGTCCAAGGCTGTTCTACAACGTACAGTGGAGGACGGACATGTATCTCCCCATGACTCCTCTCCAAGATCATTCTACCGGATACAGTGGAGGGTGGACATATATCTTCATATGACTCCCTACCCAAGACCGTTCTACACAGTACAGTGGAGGTGGGACATGTATCTCCCCATGACTCCCTGCCCAAGACCATTCTACAGGGTACAGTGGAGGGTGGACATGTATCTTCTCATGACTCCCTGCCCAAGACCATTCTACAGGGTACAGTGGAGGGTGGACATGTATCTCACCATGACTCCCTGTCCAAGACCATTCTACAGGGTACAGTGAAGGGTGGGACATGTATCTCCCCATCACTCCCTGTCCAAGACCATTCTACAGACTACAGTGGAGGGTGGACGTCCCAGAGACAGACCAAAGTCCTGGACAGACAAACCAAAAAAAAAAAAAAAGACTGGGGTTGTGCAGCCCCTCTGCCCTGAATGAGGTTTGTGGAGATTCTTGACTGCTCATGCAGACTTCAAAGCATTCACGTGATGCACGGTCATTGAACATTAATCATCATCATCATCATCATAGAAAAATAACTTAATAACTAGCACGACCATGCTCTGCGTGAGAAATGGATAATCAAACACGATTCACCATGGTTCATATTGCATTTGATTTTTAAGCTGCACGATAAAAAAAATGGAAAAAAAGAAGAAGAAAAAGAAATGAAAGAAAAGAAAGAAGATGATTAAAATAGTAACAAAAAAAATAGGAAAATGAAAATCGGGAACTGACCCCCTGGCCTTACAGAAAGCGTGCTATTCGTTGCACTACAGAACAACCTTTCTGCTGACAAAAATGAAGTGGGGAAGGGGGTGGGGGATGGGAAGATAAGGGTTTGATGTCAGATACTTTGATGCGACAGTGGTCAGGGTAGTGATCATCCACGCATTCACTTTCACTTCTGATCATGGCTGAAAGCGTTCTTTGATGACGGTAAGTAAACACGTGGATCCACAAGGGCAGTCGGGAGAACACGAAACTCTGCCTACTTCCAGTGGATCCTGAATCAGTCTTTTCATTCTGGATGCACACCAAATGTGTTGGGTTCCTATCTGGGCTACATTCCATCTTTCCACCAAGTTTTGTTGAAACTGGTTCAGTAGTTTTTGATGCTTGAATTGATGGATACTGGACAGGCCTTTGAGCTCAGATGTGTACCACGGATACACTCCAAAACTGAATGGGTTCGTCCTGAGGTTACGGTTGTTGTTTTTTTTTTTTTTTTTTCTCGTCTACTTAAGTGAAAAATTGGTTGGGCAGATTTTGCGTGTTCTTGCCGACAGACAGACAAACAAGCAGATCTGTTGGCAGAAGCAGGTGAATGCGTACGCTCCTCGGTGGAATCAATACAGTCAATGTCAACCCATAAACACTGAAACCCTCACAGAAACATCGTGAGAATGAACAACTTAATTTTAAGATACACTTGTGTGTGAGAGAGAGAGTGCGTGCGTGCGAGCATGTTCAAGAAAGAAAGAAAAAGCAAAAGTTGAAAAAAGAATATTTTCAGATTGGAGGGTGTAGGAGAAGGGGATTGATGGGATGGGTAGTAGCAAAGGGAGGGGGGAAAGGGAGTGGGGAAGGGGAGGAGGGGAGCTCAGGGTGGGGAAGAAAACTCAGCAAAGAGGCAGCACTGGAACTCTTCAGCATCTACCCCAGCTGTTCAAATCACACCTAACTCACCTTCCTCCTCTCCCTCCAAAACAGGAACTGTGTCAGGCTCATCCAGGCCCTCATCTCTCAGTCCCATCGTGTCCCTTTGACTCACTGGTTGGTTCAGGAGTCGCCTCCTGTGGAGCAGAAGACTCCGTCACCTCCTGAGAGGCTCCTTCAGCACTTGTGTCTGCCTTTCCCGGCTCCATGTCGAAGAAATCGTCGGTCTTTTTCGCTGGGGCCTCGACCTCGTTCGACTGTTCTTCAGAAGGCGGTGCTTCAGCGGCAGGAGGCGTGGCGTTGGTCTGGTCCTCTGTGCTGGTTGGTGGGTCTTCTGAGCCGGTGGGCGGGGCTTCTGCTGCTGGTTCTGTGTTGACTGGTTCTTCGGCGCGGGTGGGCGTGGCTTCGGTCTGCTCTTCTGTGTGTTGTCTTCTTCAGGGTTCTTAGTCATTCTGCATTTGGAGAAAGGGATAATTTTCTTGTGAAGAATAAATGAATTAAAAAAAAAATCTTCAGAAATAACATCTACAGCCATTTAGTTGAAAGAAATTTACCGCCCCCCCCCCCCCCCCCCCCCCTCTTAGAAAAAAAAAACCCATTGGATCTAAGGCATCAAACAAGAAAATTCAATGCCCAAGCGTTCTGGGTGCAGTCTATCAATATCATAGCAGCCAGTTCTGCTACATGAGATCCGCCCATACCATTAATATGTTTTAAAAAAATGTTTCACAAAACTCTGGAAAACCATAGTTCATCAAAGGACAGAGCAGGCATTTGTGAGAAAGATTGGGATAAAATGTTCACGTTTGTTAGCATGGGTACTCTTTCTTTGCTCCTTTTCCTGTTGCTTTTGCTCGATTCTTTTGTTTGACCTGTTAAAAAGAAATTCTCAGTGTGATGCACAAGGAATACAGGAGACACTGAATGGACAAGATACACAGATGGGTGGGTGGCTACATAGACTGACAGACAGACAAACGAATATTGCATGGATGGATAGGTCAACATTAATGGGTAGACAGAAGGATGGTTAAACTGAGAAGTTAAGGAGACATCATTTTAGTGGGGAGAGAAAGAGGTGAGGGTAATAAGGGCGAGGCAATGAAAATAGGGAGCTGGTGAAAAGTGGGAGAAGGGGAGTATGGACAAGGTGCTGTGGGTATAGGGGTAGGACCAGGAGATGGAAGAGAAAGGATATAGAAACTTTATACACATCCTATAGCCACAGCTTTCCAGGATTAAAAAAAAATGTCAGACATAGTTCCAGGCTATCTACAGACTGACGGGTATTGTGCTTCCACAGCTACTATTATTGATGATGAGGGAGAGTTGTAGTATGTGGAATATGATGATGAAGATGACCATTTTGGAATCCCATGAAAATGCTTCAGTTTTTTTTTTTCTTCGCATCACAGACTCGAGGAGAATGCCCGCCACCCTCAGCACAGCTAGTTTTGTCAGCCTGACAGATGTCAACACAGCAGTACTGCGTATCTTGCCACGCTTTCCCACTGTTCGCCTTTGTCAGAGTCCCATACACTTACACAGGTCACTAATCACCCTGCTCCATGAGGATATTGTTCCTTATCTTGGCTGGGATGCTTTCTCTGATCACAGAATGCCAGCTTGCTGTCTGCCGTTCAGTGGGGCTGACAGTCTGTCTGCACATAGTCTTTACGTCCGTTAGCACCTTCCAGTCTATGTGCTTCAAACTGAACTTGACACTATAGTGGTGAAGCCATGGGCCAACCCGTGGACTGGAGGCAGAGTGTAAGCCACTTAGATCAACAGGAGGCGGTGAATGCTTTGAATATGCGCACCGGAGCTCTTATGAATAAAAGGCGAAGATGGTTATCCTTTCCCATCTTGATCTAAGCATAGGTTCAGGGGAACCTAACGCATTTCCTCACAGTACATGGCCTGCCTCAAAAACATGCATTTTAAATTGAAAAATTCAGTGACTGCCTTTAGATAACCCTCAGATCGAAACGCGTTGCTTTTGTGTTGTCTTGGGTTCGGTCTGTTTGTTCAGTGATTTAGAAGTAGTGCAGTGTTCGAAGTTTGAATATCATTCTGTTATTTCGTTTGTGTGTGATCTAAAGATCTACAGAGAACAGGGATATTGACAGAAGCGCGGGTGGAGGATGGGTGTGGGTGGGGGTAATGGAGGTGGAAGCAATCGGCCAGACTAACTATCACACACCATGACTCCCGGCCAATGTACAAAATGTGGTCGAATCATTGCACTGACCTCTCGTACCTGATACAAACTATTTGTTACATAATGTGCCTGCAATCGTTAGCCACTTCTGACAGACTTATAATCAGTTTTACTGGTTAACAGGCAGAAAAGAGAGATTCGTGGACATTCAGTAACTTATGGAACGAAGAAAAGTATAAACAGGCAATCAGACAGGCCGACATACTATAGAACGATGAACTGGTGGCCAAGGCAGTCGATTTTTTCACAGCTATGTGTGTGTCTTCAAAGATCTTCAGATGCATTTTGCTGCAAAGCAATGAAAGAATACAAATTGTTGAAAGAAAAGGGAAGGGAAGAGTGGTACGGAAAATGAAAAAAAGCACCGAGAGCACGACTCGACCCTCGCGCATACTGACGCATGCCTGCGCATACGATGTTGGTCTGCATCCAGTGGTTTCAGTGTTTGCAAGCAGATATCTCAGCATGGAATCAGTTGTGGACATTGATCCTGCTGACAGCCTTGTTCAACTTTTTTTTAATCGATGCGTCTCATTGTTTTGAAGTTATCCTGCTTACAGCGAAGTAGCTACCCATGGTGAGTTGACGGTATTGACAAGTTTCATGGGGACTGTCGTTGGGTGGACATGGCATAAGATTCTCCACACGGGTGTCCGCATCCATGTTCACTGTGTCTGAGCAAATATTGTTTTCAGACAGAGGGCTCAGTGGGTGAGGTCCTCAGAGGGCTTGCTTAATGAGGAATCAGGCAACGCTGAATACCACGAAAGTGACTTGACAACAATGCAGAGCTTCCTCCTGTGGGTTGTCCTACGACAACCTGACACAGATTTCTCCCTGTGGACTGCCTATGCTGCTGCTACGAAAGATCGACGATCCTGGACGTGGTTGGATATGGGATGATGGAAATGAGCGGCATGAAAGGGTGACACAGCGAAAAAAAAAAAACAAGAGAAGAACATCCCTTATCCCTTATGTTTTAATACAACTCCAAAACTTACACAGATTCATCGAAACTTCTCGTAAGCCTGCCTAGCTGAATCGTCACTTTGATACTATTTAGTAGGTGTCTTGCTGAATAAATTTCCATGTAGTGACTGATCCCCCATTACCTCCTCCCTCTCCCCCTCCCCCCCCCCTCCACCCCCCCCACCCCCCATGCCCGCCTTATGAATGTCAGATTGCTCACGGACGGTAATCGGGTGGACCTGCAACAAATCGGACAAATTCATAGATATCAGCATATCTGCTGTCTTTGTTTCTTTCTTCATTCTCCGGCTAAAACATCGGCTGAATCACCTTTCTTTCTGTCCTTGTTGGGGTGGGTTGGGGGATGAGAGGGAATGGATGGGGTGGATTGGAAGTTGGGCCGCTACACTTGACGTCTTGCTAGCCCCGTCCCTCTTCCTTCACCCCCGGCTTGAAAACCCTCTCTGTCCATCCATCAGTCAAATAACTACCATATTCAAATCATGGAAGGTTAAAGGCATTGGAAGGAGAGGGGTGCGTTTCGCCCTTGAGTCGGTGAACCTCTGATACTGATAGGCTATGGGGACGTTAACCTTTTCTGCTTTTGTTCCATTTTTTTCTTCTCTTTGCTGATCAGCCGCCTCAGTGCAATGGTTAGAATCGGAGATACGGACTGGGAGATCTGTAGGTTCGATTCCCATCAATGGGATTTTTCGGACCCCACTGGCGCTACCCAAAGTTGACTTTGATATGGGCTGCCATTGGAAGACTGGAATTACACAGTTGCGTTTTATCCACTGAATGGATTGTTCTGTAAGAGTTTCTAAAATTTCCTAACATTGCAGGTATCTGTTTCTCTCGGGCCAGGTTGACGCCGGGATATATCATAAAAAGCTGTAGAGCACATCCCTATTGACATGACTTGAGTCATACCCAATAATTTCAAATAAATCGTTTAAAATTCTATTTTCCCTGTCCCCCTCTCGTTCCCTGTCGGTTTTCGAGTTCTAATTTTGTGGCCGACATCCGCCACGGAATTTTATCATTCGACAGGCCTAGGTGTGTATCTGGTTGTTGAGAAATTACACAGCCCAACCCTTAAAGGGGTCCGACACTGAGGTCAATACACCCGACCTTTCATACAAATAACGCGTCTGACATATGTCTGCTAATCCTCTACTGCAACACGCTAAGGGCTTATCGGCATTTCTGCACAGTCCTTTAGTGAGGCTGCGAAATAGCATACCACATACGCCCCACCCTACCCCAATCGATTTAGCTGCCGAGGGCAGACTTTGTTAATCCGTTCTTTCATGTTTTACTCGAGTAGTGTCTGTCTGTTTGTTCTCTGTTTGTCGGTCTCTGTCTTGTTCTCTCCCCCCTTTCTTTTTTTAACCCCCTCTTTCTGTCTTCGTGATCTCGCCTCCCTCCTCTAAATGTTGGGCTGCCTTACTTAATCTCATTCTCTCTCTGTCATTTGTCACTACCTCAATGTCTCTGTCTGTCTGTCTGTCTATCTGTCAATCTGTCTGTCTGTCTCTCTCTCTCCCTCTCTCTCTCTCTCTCTCTACATATATATATATATATATATATATATATATATATATATATATATATATATATATATATAT
>JADBJO010001040.1:38248-88248 GCA_016801955.1 Conus betulinus | reverse complement strand
TAGCTTGTATATCTCGCGCCGTACACTCATACATGCACATACACCTATACAAGCCTCGGTGAATGCGGGCATTGCCCACGGCCACACGCTCACGTGAACATACAGATACGCATGCATGCGAGTGCCGGAGAGAGACAGAGACAGACAGACAGAGACAGACAGACAATCACATGGTCTTGTACGCACCATTTATGACTCGTCTCCACGATCTGTTTATGTTCCTGCCACAACGCTCCTACTCGTGGGCGACTCGTGAATGGTGAAATTTACGTCATTGTAGCCAGATGCTTTAAAGAACAACATCGTTCGCAGTGGAGCTCTCCCAGGACAGCTTTACGTTACATTCCACCATAGACGATACAGCAGACAGAGATCGGGCAGCCAAAATGCGCATTTACCCCCTTTTAACTTGGAACACCAACGGTACAGGAACTTGCAACGACTGATTGCGACCTCGGTACTCTGACCATGAACCGACGAGGCAACAAGGTAACTCATGGATGTGAGACCGACGTCCCAGGAAGCCCACGCTTCCTAGAAGGACAAACGTACGTGTTCCCAGGCCGAAGACTTCAGAGAGTCCTGCAGCTCCATCAGATGGCTGTTGGTGTCCTGCTGACGTTCGTCACAGTTGGGGTCGTGTGTGTGTGTGGAGAACCCCACTGAACTCCCGTTATATAGGGACCAGTCAACAATCAAGGGGCGGGGGGAGGGGGTGGCGGGACGAGGTGGGGACGGTGGGAGGTCGGACACAACGGGGATCGAGTCGGTGAGGCGCTTCAAGTCATCGTGTGGTGGGAGGAGTGGCTAGGGGGGGACAGCTCTGTGGACGACACCTCATACCATGTAATGACGTCAAAGTATAGACTGCCTGCCGCGAATCCTTTCTGTGTGGGACTTCTCCTGCCATGCAAGAAACGGGTAAGAGGTGCCCCCTCTCCCTCCCTCTTCTCCCTCTCCGTCAGCCCCCCTCATCTCCCTCCCCTTTCCTCCCCACGATTCCGTTCCCCCCATAGCGTGTAGCTTCCCTGGTCGAGAATTCGAGAATCCCATATAGTGCAGCGGGAGAGCCGATGGGGGAGATGGGAGAGAAAGACAGACACATTATATGGGCAGGGACTGGTAGCGGGAAGGATGGGACCTCAGGTGGGGTCATTCCATGACGCTCACAGTCGGGGAAAGTCGTGTGTGAGGAGAGCTCCATCGAATACCACCACATCACATAGGAAACACGCAGCAGCTGAGGCGTCGCTGGCGCGCTCAGCCCGTGAGGCCCTTCATAAACACGTCGTGAGGGGGAGAGAGACACCTCAGTGACGGGCACCTCACGCACGGTAATGACGTCACGGCGCGAAGGGAGATGGGGGGGGGGGGGGGGGGGGGGGGAGGGGGAGGGAGAGGGCGAGAGCGAGGGTGGTTGGTGTGGGGGGTAGGGTGTGTGTGTGGCTGAAGACCTCACAGCGGATGGACTTCTTGCCAAGCAAGGAAAAGAATTCCAAGACCCCCTACATCGTCTTCCTGGTTTAGACGCTAGAGGTTGGTATAGAAGGTGAGGAGAGACGGACTTGCGGGCATAGCGGCAAACAGGCAGGGTGCCTAGAGAACAAGTTCGTACACTGGAACGTTTGAACTCAAACGGAAACAAGTACAAGATTAGAAATGTTGAGGTTAATGTAGCTGATAATAATGCCTGTGTAGTCCGGTTTGTACACTTTATGAAGTGACATCATGAAACGAAAGCTGCTTTAGGAAAAGTTCAGTCATATTATGTTTTTACTGATTTCCACACATGTTTGTATCATTATTCTCAGACATCCCTATTCCTCATTACCCCCCACCCCCCCACCCCATCCACTATTGTTTTAAATCTGCGTTTTTCTCACAAGTACGTAATGAAAATTATGACGTATATATCGACTCGAGGTTAAATGGTTACAGCGTTTGTCGCTGACCTGACGGTCGTGAGATCGAACCACTTCGGCTTCAAAACCATGTCTGTGCACCCAGAGAGAGAGAGAGAGAGAGAGAGAGAGAGAGAGAGAGAGAGAGAGAGAATATGAAAGTTTATTCAATATAGGCCAAGCCCTTCACTGAAGAGGTACACATACAGAAAGCATATTATCAGTACTCAATGCAATTGGTGGCACTGTAATATTCACATTAGAGAAAATGAATACCATGTTAGAACAACTGGCAAAATAAAATGTACATGACATGGACATGCTAGATCTTGCAGTATCTTTTTTTTCCAAATACGCCGGAGTTTCGTTAAAACTTTTCTTCCGTAAAATCTCAGATCAGATTTTAAAAAAAAAAAAAAAAAAAGTGTTGACCTGCACAAGAAATTCAAAAATCACATCGAGTGGGTCATCTCTAAACTAGATTTTCATGTGGTCTGATAGCAATGCTTATACCTGACATCATGAAAGTCTTAGCACTCGGTAGGAGCGTATTTTGTAGTGAGTATAACATCACGCGAAATCACCACAGAGCTTCTTCACCTTTTAAAAAGATACGAGGGGTGTAAAGGGGATGGCCTGTGTGCAAACGGCACGAGTCTATTTCTTCTTTACGGTAGAATTTGTTATCCGTCTGCAAGTTCCTTTTCTTCTTGTCAGACGCCTGTGACATAAGCTTGAACAGAAACAAACCGGTTCCCGATTCAGTTCAGGGAAGGTTTAAAGGCGACAAAAGAAGAGGGATGGGAACCGTCTTCCATCATGCCGTGCCCTGGATATGTGAACCTCCTACAGTTCACTGTCCCTACAGCCGACAGGCTTTGTGAACCTCCTACTGTCCACCGCCCCTACAGCCGACAGGCTGTGTGAACCTCCTACAGTCTACCGTCCCTACAGCCGATAGGCTATGTGAACCTCCTACAGTCCACTGCCCCTACAGCCGACAGGCTGTGTGAACCCCCTACAGTCCACCGCCCCTACAGCCGACAGGCTGTGTGAACCTCCTGCAGTTCACCGCCCCTACAGCCGACAGGCTGTGTGAACCTCCTGCAGTCTACCGTCCCTACAGCCGACAGGCTGTGTGAACCTCCTGCAGGCCACCGCCCCTACAGCCGACAGGCTATGTGAACCTCCTACAGTTTACCGCCCCCTACAGCTGACAGGCTGTGTGAACCTCCTGCAGGCCACCGCCCCTACAGCCGACAGGCTGTGTGAACCTCCTACAGTTTACCGCCCCTACAGCCGACAGGCTGTGTGAACCTCCTATAGTTCACTGCCCCTACAGCCGACAGGCTGTGTGAAACCTCCTACAGTTCACACCGTCCCTACAGCCGACAGGCTATGTGAATCTCCTACAGTTCACCGTCCCTACAGCCGACAGGCTGTGTGAACCTCCTACAGTTCACCGTCCTTGCAGCCGACAGGCTGTGTGAACTTCCTATAGTTCACCGTCCCTGCAGCCGACAGGCTGTGTGAGCCTCCTACAGTCCACCGTCCCTGCAGCTGACAGGCTGTGTGAACCTCCTACAGTTCATCGTCCCTGCAGCCGACAAGCTGTGTGAACTTCTTACAGTCCACCGCCCCTACAGCCGACAGGCTATGTGAACCTTCTATAGTTCACGCCCCTACAGCCAACAGGCTGTGTGAACCTCTCCTGCAGTTCACTGCCCCTACACCCGACAGGCTATGTGAACCTCATACAGTTCACCGCTCCTATAGCCGACAGGCTATGTGAACCTCCTACAGTTCACCGTCCCTAGAGCCGACAGGCTGTGTGAACCTCCTACAGTCCATCGCCCCTACAGCCGACAGGCTGTGTGAACCTCCTACAGTCCATCGCCCCTACAGCCGACAGGCTAAGTGAACCTCCTACAGTCCACCGCCCCTACAGCCGACAGGCTATGTGAACTTCCTACAGTCCACCGTCCCTGCAGCCGACAGGCTGTGTGAACCTCCTACAGTCCACCGTCCCTGCAGCCGACAGGCTGTGTGAACCTCTTACAGTTCACCGCCCCTACAGCTGACAGGCTGTGTGAACCTCCTACAGTTCACCGTCCCTACACCCGACAGCCTATGTGAACCTCTTACAGTCCACTGCCCCTACAGCCGACAGGCTATGTGAACCTCCTACAGTCCACTGCCCCTACAGCCGACAGGCTGTGTGAAACCTCCTACAGTTCACTGCCCCTACAGCCGACAGGCTATGTGAATCTCGTACAGTTTACCGTCCCTATAGCCGACAGGCTATGAGAATTACACTTTTTTTCTTGTTTCCTTTCTTCCTTTTTTTTTTTTTTACGATTAATTGTTTACGATGATGTCTTTGCCCTTTGAAGAATCCAAGGTTATGAAGCGTTGACGTGTTCTGCCCTTTTGGATCTGTTGTTTCTTTTCTGCTTTTTCTTTGGAGTGTCATACCTGTTCAGATCCTTCCGTTACTTGTGAATGTAGGTGTAATTATTTGACATTGGATGCTTCCGTTTAACATGAAAGGGTGAGGAGTGAAGTCTGGGGAAGGGGTGTGTGTGTGTGTGTGTGTGTGTGTGTGCAGTGGGGTAGGGGTGAGGTTGGACTGTTGTGTTGGCGAGCGTTTCAACGTCCTTGGCTTCTTGAATGGAGCTTGTTTCCAGTATGTGTGCTCGCACGCCACAATAAGGACTATGCACCAAAACGCTACATAATACACATCATCGTTTTCAGGCATGTCCTGTCTGGCCTTGCAATAGCTACAGAGAAGTACAAGTAATGAACCCACATCTCGGCTCTTACAGAATCACCCGAACCAGTCATTTCACGTGTTTGAAGGGGTCCCGACGAATGATGCGACTCATAATCTAAGAGTACATGAACCGAACCTCACCTGACGTCAGATTTTCTGGCCTTAAAACCTTTGACCCTGTCACTCTTTGCGCCAGCCCAGGCCTCCCCAGTCACATGTAATCCAGTGCTATTCATTACAATCTGTCTGCTTGTAACCACCACGTTGCATGTATGTTGGTGTACATATGGAAAAAAAAAAGGTAGAATCAACATTCAGACACAATAGAAAATCCCAGTTATGCCTGTATAGCTATATACTCCAAATATTATTGACGGCCTTGGCGTATTAATTCATAGTGGTGTGTTGCCAATGTGAATGTTAAGCAATGTTCTTCTTGCTTCTAAACTTGGCATTTTTTCAAATCTTAGGATTATGAGAGAGAGAGAGAGAGAGAGAGAGAGAGAGAGAGAGAGAGAGAGAGAGAGAGTTTGTGTGCTGAATCGTACGCTTTTAGTCTGTAGATTTTGTGATGACCGGTTGCTACGCGGTGGGGGCTCTCTCTCTCTCTCTCTCTCTCTCTCTCTCTCTCTCTCTCTCTCTCTCTCTCTCTCTGTGCGTGCGTGCGCGCGCGCGCGCGCGCGCGTGTGTACTTTTCTAGCAACACATACCTTTAAGATGTCTTACTGAACTGACCGAGTTTCGGAATTCGTAGCTTCAGAGCTTCATTATTTCAGTTGTAATACAGATTAAAACTTAAGTTACGATACTGCAAATCCCATTAACTATATCTAGGCCCATTTGTCTGTTAATGTTTAACCAATTCAATACACACTACCACAAATCCCGATAGCTATCTGGGCCCGTATGTCTGCTAATACTTAACCAAGTCGGTAGGCAATGCTACTTATCTCTGTACCTTTATGTGTGTCCGTATGTCTAGTAACATCTAACCGATTCGGTACACAATACCGCACATCCTAGTAGCTATATGTGGACCCGTATGTCCATTAATACTCAGCCAATTTGGTACGCAATACAACACATACCAGTAGCTATATTTGGGCCCGTATGTCCCTTAACACTAAACCTATGGGATACGCAACATCGCTGTCCGAGTAGCTATACCTAGGCACGTATATCGGCTGATACATGTATATTTTGCTATGGAAAACCACACGTCCTAGTTGTAAAATTCTGGGCCCTATTTTTATGTTAATACGTTACGATTTCGATACACAACTCCACACATACATACAGAATTGCTATATCTGGGCCCGTATGTCTGTTAAGGTATAACCATTCGCTACGTAGTACCACACATCCTGTCTGGGCCCATATGTCTTGAGGCTTGTCTAGGCCCGTGTGTCTATCAAGCTTTTCAAATTCCGTGCCTAATAGGCCTACCACTAATTCTTGTAGCTATATTTGGACCCGTGTGTCTGTTAACACTTTACAATACAGTTCACAACGCTGCACATCCCAAATCGCTATATCTGGGCCAGTATGTCTGTTAACGGTCAGCTATTTCGTTAAGTACTAACACAAACTCCAATGGCTTTATCTGGGTCCGCAATGTCCAGATATAGCGACTGGGATATGGATACTAGTCGCTGTATCTGGGTCCGAAGGTCTGTTAACACGTAACCGATTTAGTACACAATATCACACATTCCAGTGGCTGTATCTGGGCCTGTATGCCTCTTAATACTTGACCAGTTCGGTACACAATACCACAAATCCTGTCACCTATACGGTACACAATACCCACAAATCCCATCACCTATATCTGGGCCGGTACATCTGTCAGCAGTTAACCAGTTCCATTCCAGTAGCCAGGTTTCAGTGGATCAAGTCACCGGGTCTGTGTCACAGCACTTGCCTCTTCATCCCATCCTTCTTTCTTTCTTTTTCTTAGCCTTTTTTCCCTTGCTTTTATTTTTTGTGAATTTTTGTTTGTTTTCTGTTTTTCGTTTCATTTTAAAGCGCCATTTTCTAGAAGAAGAGACTTTTGAAGTGGTTTGATTTTGGGATTCACAGGCTTCATATTGTGTCTACAGAATGGCAACAAACATATGAGTTGCAACTTACAAATTGTGGTTTTGTTTTCATTTTTCTTCGTTCTACACCCATCACTTCCAACTGATCTGATTAGTTCAGACCAGTGTGCTGCCTGTTTTGCCGGAACATCGCTGCGTGTGTCTCAGTGATCTGATGCAAGGCGTGGAGCGTGAAGTTCGAAGCTTCGATACATACAGAACAAGAGGAGGTGAAAGAAGGGCGTTTTGCCTTCGTCAGGCTCTTGTGTGACTCCAACGTCTGCTACAGCTACGCTGCAAACCGATAAACCGAAGGTGAGTGTGCCAGTCAAGATACGTATTATCAGCGCCGCAATTCCCTCTCACGCCGCACACGAACACATACATTGAACTATACTACTGGCAAAAAGTTAAGGGCCACCTGTCATTTTGACGTTTGTGTCTGAGTGTGTAAATAATAGGCTTGAAACAAAGTCACAATGACCCAAACTTGGTTAGACATATTGAACAGATGTTCCTTAACAGATCACAACACCTAAAAACCCACTGCGGTACAAGTGGAGCGCAGCTGCACGTGCGGAAACCACGTAAAATCGGTAAAAACGGGTGCCTGTGGGAGCATATGAGTTTGAAAAAAAGGGCGAAATGCTCGTGGTCAATCATGATGCACGTGCATGGCACCTCGTTTCATGAACACAGATCAGACGTCGTTGCCCACAAATCTGTAAACAGAACGGTCGTCGTCTACGCCAGCCCAAAAAGCATGGCACAAAGGCAAAGACTGGACCCTGCCGATCATGGACATGCCTTAGCGTTGATTGACGAAGGGATTTCTGGCCACGAGGTGGCTAGGCGTCTGAACGTGTCCCATTCCACCATCCAACGTCTTGTAGAGAGGTTTCAGGCCACTGGCAGCGTGCAGGATCGGCCACGATCAGGCCGTCCTCGGTGTACCGACAGACATGCTGACCGATTCCTCCTGCTGTCTGCCCTACGCAATCGGATGTCACCTCATCCACCTTAAGGCGTGAGCTCCTGCAGGCTGCAAATGTCAATGTCAGTAGAAGGACAGTTTGTAACCGTTTGCACGAGTTCGGGCTGTCATCCCAGAGACCAGCAATGTGAGTACCACTTACTCCAGCTCACCGCAGAGCACGGGCAGACTGGTGTCGTCATCACGTTCGCTGGAC
This sequence comes from Conus betulinus, assembly GCA_016801955.1. Classification (NCBI taxonomy): domain Eukaryota; kingdom Metazoa; phylum Mollusca; class Gastropoda; order Neogastropoda; family Conidae; genus Conus; species Conus betulinus. Next base: position 80,303 of record JADBJO010001040.1, on the reverse strand, counting down.
GAGGCAGCAATGGTCTCGAGTGCTGTTCACAAATGAGTCCCGCTTCACCTTGGCATTCAATGACGGCAGGACCCCAGTGTGGCGAAGGCCAGGAGAACGTTTTTGCTGACGCCACAGTTCGTGAGGTGGATCGTTACGGAGGGGGTTCTGTGATGGTCTGGGGTGGCTTCAGTCGTCAAGACAGAACTCCCCTGTACGTCATTCAAGGCATGCTGACAGGGGTGCGGTACCGTGACGAGATTGTGAGGTCCCTGATCCAGCCCGCCCTTCAGGCCATGGGTAACGCTGCTGTTTTCCAAGACGACAACGCCCCGTCCACACCGAGCCCGTGTCGTGGACGATCATCTGCAGCAGAGGGGATCATCCGGATGCAGTGGCCATCTCGCTCACCCGATCTGGCTCCAATTGAGCACCTCTGGGATGTCCTTGGACAGCGGGTAGCCCACAACCACGCCCCGCCTGTTGACGTGGCCCAGCTCACTCTCTTTCTGCAGCACGAGTGGCAGGCCATACCGCGGGACACTCTTTGGACCCTGGTGGACTCCATGCGTCGACGTTGTGCCGCTTGCCTGGCGGCAAACGGTGGCTACACTCGGGACTGAATGGTGCAGTTTTCAGTTGTGGCTATGTGACGATCCTGAGGAAGGGTGATTGGACATTACAGCCCGCTGTCCGCGTTTGATTTGTTGATTTCGTGCAATGGTCCAATGAATTTGTTCTTGAATAAATTTGGAAGATTTTGCGTCCGTTCTTCTTAACATTGGCTGTAGTGTTTTGGTCTGGGAGACAGCGTTGTCAATGGCCCTTAACTTTTTGCCAGGAGTATAGTAGCACGCAAGTAGAAAGAGATCTGTCTGCGAGTATTTGCCTCAGCCCACTATATGTTCATATGTCAGTATGTGCCTGTGCGCGTTCGGGCGCGCATGTGCAGGTGTAGCCTACTAGGCTATATCCGTGTAAAGGCTACATATGCTGTGTGTATACTCTTCTCTCTCTCTCTCTCTCTCTCTCTCTCTCTCTCTCTATATATATATATATATGTGTGTGTGTGTGTGTGTGTGTGTGTGTGTGTGTGTGTGTGTGTGTGTTTAATAATGCAACAAGACAGGTGTACCAGCCCAATACTCGTTTCTGCATCCGTGAACGCTTGATCTGGCGTCTTGACTACACTGCCACTGCTGTGCACTCATTGTAAAGTCACCCGCTGAAATACATTCTTTCCATCCACCTATCTGTTTAACTGTCCTCATGATCTGATCTGTCCAGGGGTATGACTTTTTCCCCCCCCCCGTGTGACTCTGATAGCCCTTCAACGTTGGCTGGGATTAAAAAAAAACAAAAAAAAAACAACTAATTCCGCTGCCCCCTTCTCTCCCCCCCCCCCCCCCCCCCCCCCCCCCGTGTGTGTGTGTGTGTGTGTGTGTGTGTGCTTGCGTGCGTGCATGTACGTGTGCGTGCATTTGCGCGCGCGCGTATGTGTATATATTCTCTTTGTGTGTGTGTATGTGCGTGCATGTGTGTATGTGTCTCTCTCCTTGGTTTTAGTAAGTTTCTAGCATGTTTGAAACGAACATTCTTCTACGTGCACAATGCATGGTTTCAATTTTGACATGGTAACAGTCCTTACGTGGCTCCATGCAGTCTGCTGGGATATAAACGACCAAAACCAACACCCTCTCTTCCTCTGCAGAGATGTCGGCTTTGGTACAATCATTGCTGTTTACATACAGTAGACAGGCTGGGTTTTTTATCAGCATAGATATGGATTGAGCGCAGATTTGAGGAAAGACGGATATGAGGTTGTACGGGATAGGCCTGTTTGACTTTATGAACCACACAACCGTAGATCTATCAGAAAACATTGTCGTATTAAGCAAGTGGCTTCCCTTGCCCCCTCACCTCTCTCTCTCTCTCTCTCTCTCTCTCTCTCTCTCTCTCTCTCTCTCACGAGCGTCATACCATGCAGAAAGACAGGTAGCAGGTTAAAAACGTTGCACATAAAATTAATTAGTGTTCAATACTTTAAAGCAAAAACTACGATAGAAATCACTTGCATACATTTTACAAATGTTCGTTTCGGTCACAACTCCTTCAGGGCTGGCTTATCAAGAACCCATCCAATTCGATTCCAATTGCAGTAGTCATAAAGGTTTCCTTGTTGTTTGGTTTGTTTGTTTGCTCGTTTGTTTTTAACACATTCGCGGTTCTATGCTTAAACAGCATTAAAAGCCATAACCGCAAATTACTGTTTTCAGACATAAAACATGGTTTTGTCTGTACAAAAATGATAATTTCACGTGAAAACAGTCATTATTACTGTTTGAAGTCGGTAATCTTCCGTGACTGTCTCGTATTATCATCAACAAGCTTATAGTCCACGAGGTTTTTAACTGAAACAATTGTACAGAAGTATCCCACACATAATGATAATAATGATAATAATAAAGATAACAGTAATGATGATAATGATAGTAGTAATAATAATATAATAATACCAGTAACAGGCTAATGATAATAATAATGTTAATAATAAATAATAATAGATATATAAAACAAATAAAGGAATAAAACAAAATAAAGGATAAAAAAAAATAGATAAATAATGATGATAATAATGATGATAACAATGATAATGATAATAATTGTCACATGCGCAAAAACATCAATGGTGAACTTCGGAGTTCTGTACAGGCAGGTGGAATGATGGTGGTAGTAAAGATGATAATCGTTTAAAAAAGGCGGCACCCGGCTATTTCAGTTGGTTGTCGAGCCCAGGTCTCTATTAGATTACAGCTGTTGAAAGTCGCCTCATGTGATTTTTATGGCTGAAGGGCTATGACCATCATCAGCTATAGTTTTCCTATAGCAGGCCCTTCGTGTGGTCAACATCCCGTAACACCGGATCACTCCATAGCAGGGCTACAAGATCAGTTACATAATCATGATCAAAGACAGGGGATTCCAACTGAGGGGTGGGGGGTGGGGGGGGGGGGGGGATGGAGGTGGAATCAGTTTAGGGTTTCATCTCACACTGAAATGTTGAGAGCGGAGAGGAGGGGGGGGGGGGGGGGGGGGGGGGGGGGGGGGGACTCTCTCCTCTCCTGGCAAATTTGTGTAAAAGCCGAGCGGCGATGTGGGGGGTGGGGGGGGGTGTATGTGTGTGTGTGTGTGTGTGTGTGTGTGTGTGTGTGTGTGTGAGAGAGAGAGAGAGAGAGAGAGAGAGAGAGAGAGAGAGGGTGTGTTGGTTCAATTCCCGACGGACAACTGATCAATTTAGCATACTGATTTTCAGTTTCAGTTTCTAAGCCTATATTGCACAAACAATTCGGCGGTGGAATGTTTGCCAGAGACCCTGCGTGCGTGCGTGCGTGTGTGTGTGTTCAAACGGGCTCTGGGGTCCCGTTCATATGACACGCAAAAATGTGATTTTTGCCAACGAGATGTGAGTGGGCGTGAGGGACGGTGGATGGTAGGGGAGTGAGAGCCGGGATACCCCCCCCCCCCCCCTTCCTTCCTCGTCCGGCCCTGTGCCGAACAATGGGTGGAAAGAGGTAGTACTACCCGCAAAACTTAACACCGTGACTGGGTTAAAAAAAACAAAAAAACAAAACAAAAAAACTTGATGGCTACGAACTGTTCGTGACTGGTCTACCAGACAGTGCTGCTAGTGATCTATTATGCACAGACAGCAGGTTAACGACACCTCTAATGGGTCGCCTAGCAACCAACGAGCTTGCCCGTCTCATTGCCTAATCATGAGAGGCAAAGAGGGATGAAAAAGAAAACGAAAGAAAATCGGAAATTCTTCAAGACGCTGGCTGATTGTTGATGGATTTCATTTGAGGATTCTGAGCGTCTTATATCACCAAAGGTCGCCATAAGTAACGAGGAAATACAAAGCCGTTTTATTACCTGCTCTTGGGGACAGGCATTATGTTAAAAGCATCGTGTCAGTCACGTTATGTAAAATCACGTCTCTGTTTTCCCCCTCCCCGCTGTCTTATCGCGTCTGCGCACTGCTGATCATAGAAATAGAACTTCCGCTTTTGGTGCGATGGTTCAATGAGCGACAGACGACGCACTATTTTGTTTCCTTCTTTTTTTTTTTTTTTTTTTTTTTTTTCGTCAGGCAGCTGTGGGTTTGCTGTTAGGAGGTATGGCTAAGCGATGGTGGATTTTCATCGAAGTGTCCCATTTAGTTGTGACTTATAGTTGGTCGCATGGGTTGTCGACCAAGTCGTCGTGCCGTGGCGTGTGTGCGGGTGGCAGGGGAGGGCCCGTGGGGGAGTGGACGATCCAACCGCCCTCGAACCCTCACCGGCGACAATTCCGTGAAACTCCGACATCGCGGCAGCAGATGTAGCCGTGATGAAGGAGGGAGAGATGAAGGGGGGAATGGAGGAGTTTACCCCAGGGACCGTTATTCTGCGCCCCCCGTGGACAGACAATTTCCCCCCCACAGCTGCACCAGCGCAGTCTACGAACATGGGTGCTGCGGCACCTCAAGAATCACGCTTAGACTGTCCAAGAATGGCTCCACGCTAGAAATTGAGAAGTGTGATTTTCAGCATGGTGTGAAGTCTTGTCAAGTCTGTGGAACTGCAGGGACCCAAACACACAGAGCAACACTATTTGGATGCACCTCTTAGAGCTCAGAGTGCACCAAACCTCACCGTGACCGTCCGTGATCACAAGTATGGTAACCCGCCACGTTCATCACAACACTGTACCAAGCAGGTGGTTGAGTCTCACCCACCTCCTCTGCCCATTCGTCACATGGAAAGATTGTCAGCAATGGCAAGTGCCAGTATGGTCTCTCCCCCAGAGTCGGTTTGCACAGCAACCCGAATTAATGTAGATATTGAAAATGTTGCACACAGTCTGCCATCATGTAGTAATGACAGTAGTTTTCGTCATCAAGCAGAAACTCATAGTAGTAGTACGAGTGAAAAGGTAAACAGTATAAAGAGTCATTCTAGACCCGAGACGCTTTACTGTTCTACACATAATGAAAGCTATTCAGAAGATCTACAACGTGATCCCCACATACAAAATGAAAATGCAGACACTTATTCATGCCCCTATTCTCCAAGCAGCGAAGATCTCAGCAGATTGTTAAGAGATGCAGACAGTTTGTTGATTAATGACTATGATGTAGGCAGTGAAAACGTAGACCTGACTAAACTTGAGTCCACAAATCCTGTTTCATCAGAAGCAGATTCTGATGACTCTGACATTGAATGTTCAAGCATAGTAGAGATGAACTGTTCAAGAACCCCGGTTGATGAACTGAGAGTAGCTGAGATTTCTGGTAATGCCAGAAATGACAGCATGGATGATCATAACATTCAAACTGATAATGCTCAAAAAACGTCTGTTCTTATACATGATTCTGCTGACAGCTCATTTGATGTGGGTACATGTGTTGGAAGTGTGTGTCATGAAGATGACAAGCCAGCTATGCCTGGTGCCACTGACTATCGAATCAGGATGTTGGGTGTGCAGAAAAATGTGATAACATCCCAGCTAACTAACAGAGAAGCTGGAAAGTGTTACAAGGGCAACATGGTGACACAGGTCAGAGATGGTAACATGATCCTGGTTTCCTGTGATGGTTCAGTTCCAAGGGAAAATAGCATTAGGAGTGGTGAAGATTTAGAAGATGACAGTACTGCACAAAAAGCAGATACCAGCAGAGCTTCTATTGTGAATGGGGGTGAGGGCATATCACAAGCAGCTGTCAGAGTTAAAAATCTTCAAGTTGCTGAATCAACAGACATGGCCATGAAGCTTGGGCAGTGTCATGACAAGCAAACAGAACGGAACTGTTTTCAGGACAGAGAGGGTAAAATGACCCATCGTCTGGTACAACGAGAAACGTCCCAGTCTGCATTTTTCTATGCTGATTTTGAAAATGGTAAGTGGAGTGAGGATAAACACTTGGACAATTATCATATGATCGTACCCTGTATTCAGGTTAATTAGCTATGTGTGTGTATATGTGTGTGTGTGTGTATATATATATATATATATATATATATATATATATATATATATGCATATATATAATATACATATATAACTGTGATTTAATTGAAACTAGCCCAGAGTAGTTCCAGGACTTTATTCAGTTCTAATGCATTATAAGTCATGTAACATTACTACAATGAACTACTGGAGAAGGTCCATGTTGGATGCTGTTACATAAGGGCTTTTTTCCCTTTTCATGGAACTCTACTACAGTATCCCCCCAGCCTCAATCCAAATGGAAGTATACACTTGAACAAAAAAACCAGAAACACACAATAAGGATGTTTTAGGCCGAGTCAGAATCCACAATTTTAGGGTCCCATCAGTCACAGTAACATAACTCCTTTATTGTTCATTCCTGTTTCCCCCTCTGCAGTCACATCCCATCATCCTGTCATCCTGTCATCAGTGCTGGCAGTCCACAGGGAGCCTTCGGTATGAGATTATCATTAGACAACCCAGCAGAAGTACTGCCCTACTGTTGAATCACTTAAATGGTGTGTTGAGTGGTGTCTGTTCTGATCCAACGAATGCAAGATGTAAACTTCTGAGGATGATACTGCGTGGTTGTGGAGTCAGTGTAGGTGAATGTATTCCTGCTGATGGTGCTGAAGAACCATGTCCATCAATGACACAATCTCCTAAGTTAAACTTGCTTTTACTGATTTGAAAACAAACACACAGCAGGTCTGGACATGGGAGGTTATACGTATTAGAACTGAGACTACTGTGAGACTGTGCTATGAAGGGCCTCATAATCTGGGACTTTTTTTGTGAACGATTATTAATGAAGGGGATCCTTTTCACTCTGGAATGAGACTACATGACAGGGCAGCACTTTATTCTTGTAAGTGTAATGATGTGATCATGAGAGTTTTAGATCACATAGAAATTGGCGGAATTCTTTGGCGGAATCTTTTGAGGCTAAAAATCATGTAAAGGAAAAGGATAAGAATATAAATCTTATTTTCCAGAGGTCTCATCATTTTCTGATAATGTATATATGCATATGAAGCTTGAAGAAAACTGCAGTAGACTCACACAAAAGGGTCAGTCACAAGTAGAACTTATTCTGTGAAGTATCATAGTATCAATTACAAGTTATTCTAGAAACACAAGCACTCATTGGATGAAAACATTTTGGTGTGGCTCCTTTTGCACCAGATGACTATTCAGGACCATGAGAGTATGCTACCTTTCAAAGCTTCCATGTTATTTCAGAGTGAATGGTCATGACACAGATACAGTCAAAAGTTTTGGCATTGAATGCTGAATTCAGTTTTAGTCAGTTCTCCTGAAAATTCTGGCTGGAAGTATGATTATACCCTATTTTCTAAAGAAAAAGATGTTTATACATTTGCTATAAGATGTACATCTTGCTATAAGATGGATCAAAACAGTGTAATGTACCCCAGAATCAGTGTGGCCAGAGAGATCATTGAAGTTTTACTATTACTTAGCTAGAAATGTTAACACACACTCACAGCACTGGACACATCCATGAGATTGAGCAAAGTTAACTTTGTTGTTTGTGCTTCCACTCCTTTCATATATTTTTTTTTTATAGCAAGCTGAACTCTAGGTCAGACTAGGAGTCAGCCGTGGCAAAAAAGTCCCACAAGCATTGAACAAAATGTACCTCTGATGGGATTTGAACTTGAACTCATGACCAACCCAATCTGCCATCCATACATTCACTGATTCAGAGAGCTGCATACATGGTAGTAGTTTGATGGTTTACTCAAAGTCAAACCTTTTGGCAATAGAGAAAGCAGAGTATAATAAAGATGAGAATCCTGTATCGGATACCTGTTGACTCCCTCCCACTCCAGTCTTGGTAAAGTGGTGCATGTTCCAGCTGGCACTGATTCAGGTGATGCTGATAGTGACTGTACTGTGTGCATATGTGCCTGTGGGGATCATGTGTCATCTTGAACCACTCAGGTGTCTGTGTCAGTATTAAAGCATCACTGGCTCACATCTGAAAGCCACTAGAGTTCTGTTGTGTAATCCATGCAGTGACAACAATCTCTTCTTTTGCATCACTGGTGTCCATGTCACTCTAAAACAGTGTGCATACATGATGAGGTGATTGGGGAAAGATAAGGTAGATTATGGTGTGTCTTTTGTGATGAGGTTGCAGATGATGGTATGTTCGTACAACAATGTTGATTTGTTCTAATCTGTATCTGCAGGCTGCCTAACCACTGCACCACATTGAACACTGAAGTTTTACAGATAAAGTAATATTATATCATAGGCATCGCATATTAAGTACAAAAAATAGAATCAACATATTTATGGTGGTCCGAGCAAGATGTGTACCAAATGACTTTCAAACTTCAAATGCTCCTGACATAAATAAACAAATTTCATGTAAGCTTTGATGATGATGATAAAACTAAAGGTGGATGACACAAGTGCAAGTGACTGGTGATGAAGGTTGCTAGTCACGCAGTCTGAATATTTTAAAGGAGTATTTTTAGGTAATAGAATGTGAAATACAAACATCAGTATATGTATACATGTGAATGAAGAGCCAGACCCATAGTTATACTTCTAGCTTGTGATGGTAGCGTTCGTAACATCAACAGTGAAACTTTTCATTCACTATCTTGCAGCAACACCTTCCACTTCTTGTTCAGCAAAGAGAGTTAACTTAGCTTTTCATGACCAAGCTATGTCCCACACTGCAGCAGAATGGAGCATCAGTCAGGCAGTGGTCTTCAGCGTCCCTCCATACCAACTGAACAACTTTTTGGGGGCCAGCCAGCCTCACACAAGAAACAGAATAAATGTCTAATGTGAGGGTCACAAAGTTAATGAATGGAGGTTTAGTAAGGAAAGGAAAGGCTGTTGCTTATAAATACTAGTTATAGCCCAGCCAACCGCAAAGGGTCATATCAATGAATAGAACAACTAATAGATATGCCACATATAGTCAAACTGAGACTGACATTAATACCTAACTATGATCACGTGATACATCTGCAAGATGCCGTGGACAGAGAAGATGGCATTTTTTAAATGCAGCTAATGTGAATAGTAGATCTGAATAAAGCTGGCCTTAGTCTATTTAGTGCTGTCGTTGGATGACATGGTGGGGTCCTCCAGAGGGGAACACTCACTCACGTTAGTTCTGCATGATCTAATCAGTAATTGTCATCAGTAGGGGGCTTAGTACTATAAGTAGGTTGTGTTCTGTGTACATTGGATTAGAACAGCACCACTGATAACCATCAGAGTACAGTATCTCCTCTGGTGGGTTGCCTCATGACAATCTGACTTTCCCTATGAATGGCTGATGTTCCCTGTGAATAGCTGGTGTTGGACAAGCCGGGGGGGGGGGGGGGGGGTTAGGATAAGCAATGTGGGAGTAATGCCACTTGGGGGGCACAGAAGATGAGAAAGAGGGGGAAGGAAGAATAAAAGAAAAATAACCTTTTTTATAGTTTAAAATAACTCAAATATATCTTGATGATTTTTTTTTTAAATTTTCAAACATTATGCTTCATCATGCCTGTTGTCATTTTTTAATTCTAAAAACTTAATGTGCAGAACCTTTATGTCAGTATAAATTATTGTGTTTCCATGAATGAAATTTTGCTTGTTTATATCCAAGTTCAAGACGCTGGTTATCAAAATGCTGAATTGTAACTCTTCTTCTGTCATCAGACAATGTTGAAGATGTGCTCAACAATTCCAGCTCCGGACTGGAGAGCCTGTGTTGACCCAGGACTGCTTTCCACCCATGTGTCCATGGGACCTGTGGAGTTCTGGAAGGCAGAATGATCATTCTGTTCCCTAGTTCACAGTGTATATGGTGCCATCAGTAGGAGACAACCTCACGCTACACTGTTTTGTTGTTCACAGACTAGATCTGAAAAGTTGTTGTTCCTTGAAGGCCAGCCATGCTGTAAGCCGTGCCATCAGTTACCACCATCTGTCTCATCAGCCTTCAGTCATGCTGTGCCATTTGTGTTCATTTTGCCAGTGGGGCCAACTTGCTGCTTTGTTGGTTTGTGTGTTTGTTTCCATGTATTTTTTAGATTCATCACCATCGCTATCAGTATTGTAATATGTACATGCTGTATACTGTTGCTTTTTTTTCAGGGTATGTTTTTAAGCCAGCTGGATCAAGATCTGCTTACATGGATGTATAGCAATGCTGTGTTGATGATTCAGTGCAGTCTATTCTGTGTGACACACGATGGATTGCATAGTTCATCTGACTGGAGTGACTGATGCAGTTACACCTGTTTTATATGAAACGTGTGTGTGTGTGTGTGTGTGTGTGTGTGTGTGTGTGTGTGTGTGTACACAAGAATTTTAAAGCTGTTTAGCCATCGGTTATTAGGAATCACCATGTTTGATGAATGGTCCAGAGTGTGAGCTAACGAAGATCAGTTCATTATTCATTGAAAAAATCATGCTCACAGTCACTTTGTCAAATCCATGATATTATGTATTGGAACTCAGTAGAAGTCCCAGCCAGTAAGGTTCAAGAATGAAGTGCTTGATAAATAAATAGGAAATTATTCTTACTCATGCACATGAGAGTTGTACCTCAGAGTTACACACAAGTACTTTTTCCAGCATGATAATCCCTGTTTTTCTGATCCCTTCTTTAAGGCAGCCACACTTGCGTTTGTGAATTCTTCATGCTGAATATTTTACCATAGCCATGAGTTCTCCATCAAATGTTGACATGGGTGCTCACAGCTTTAATTTTTTTTTTTTTTATCGGACCCAGGGGATTGTAAAGGATGGAGATGGCTGGTAAAGTACTTCAAACTGATGAATAAATTTCAGGACAAAGACATTGCTGGAATTGATTTTACAGCCTATGCAAAACAGTTCCAAATTCAGTAGGCCAAAGGGTCTGTCTCAGTTGACCACAGACACTTACCAACTTTAGGTGTGGTTTAAATAACTAAACTGGACCCTTCCGTTCACCACCTCTCTCTTTCCTCCCATCCCCTCTCACACAGAAGGATCTGCCTGTGACGTGTGTGTCTGTGTGCGTGCATGTGATATTGTGTATGATGTAAAGGAACTGTTATCTTCATAATTGTCTGGACAAATATAGGACTAGATTTGCTTAAAAGTAAGTAACTTGTTGTATCATACAAAGAGTTCAGAGGAGTGCTTGTGCAAGGAAAAGAAATAATGTATTATGATTTAGATTTAAATGTTTTTATGATTTAGATTTAAATGTTTTCATAAAGAGATTGATTTCTGGTCTACTATTTTTTGGTGAGAAGGAGATGTTTAACAAGTGAAACAAATGAAACTGAATTTACCTTTTCTGAAGTAATAATCTTTCAGCATTACTCAACTTGCTCAACTGCATTACATGGCCTAGAGTTTGATTGATTCCATCCTGCAGTGTAAGTTTATGATAATGTAGTACCTGCCTAAATGTGGTAAACACCTTGTCAAAATGTTATTGATTAGCATTAAATGTTTTGGTGGAAGGGAGGGGAAAGGATGATGGGGAGAATCAATTGTATTTCTTACAAGATCCCTTTCTCCCAGTCTGTTGGTAATTACTCTGTCTTGTTGGATGTTTGGTAAAACCTTTCTGAAATTATTCAAGCATCAAAAGGTGGTGATATGATGGAGATTGTAATGTTTATTTTAATATGTATTTATTGTGTATTTTCATTGTCCATTTTCGTTCTTGGAAATTGATATTGTAGAGGCAAGTATAAATAGAGGTAACTTGACTCTTCCTCTCTCTCTTTTTTTCCTCAATATTCGCTCTCAGTTGGGACATTTGGTTAATGAAAGAAGGTAGGACGCTTACCATGTAGCACTATTTGCACGTCTTCTTTCTCTTGGCACAGTCTGTGGTCATTGTGGTGAATCGTTGACACCTTTTTGAAGTCTACACAAACTACAGTTGCTGTATTCCAGATCCATGGATGCTAGTTAGCGTTCAGTATAGGTCAGGAGCCAAGGAGTTACTAGCAAAAGAGGGAATCGATGAAAAATACAATGCCTCTGTAAGTGTATGCATATATGCGTGTGTATATGTGTGTGTGTGGGTGCGCGCATGCCTTTATTCTGCATATCAGTTGTGATTCACTGTAGAATTATCATTTTATTACCTGTGTGTTTGCAGGTGTGATGAAAGGCATTCTGTTGTAGCAGCCAACCTGGCTTGGTCACACAAAAAGCTTGTTGCCAAATCTAAACCTTTGTAGTCAACATTTGATTGAAGCGCTTGTGTGCGGTTGAGCACACTCACACAGGTCCATGAAGTTTGATTTTGCAATCTGTAGTGCTAGAAATTATCCATAAATGCCTTGACCAAATTTTAGCACAACTCGATGACTGGAAAACAAATCTGGTATGTAGAGAAGAGCTGTACAGGACCGAGACTATAGTCATCCAGGCTAACTCTTTGAAAGTGTTGCTATCCCAAGCGATTTTCTGATCGAATTGGGCTTTGGGGCTCTTGTTTTCACCACCCTTGGTGTGTTGGACTTGTGCTGTCATTACCCCGGGTGTGTTATCCTTTGATAGATTTTTTTGTCTGATGTGAATGATGCTTTGTTAAAGAAAACTGAACAGTATTTAATATAAAATAGTCCCAGACATGTATTTTATCGTTGAATTTCTCAGTTAAGACCATTCGGAGGAGGACCTAGCCCTCTAAAGACTTGTGTGGGGTTTTTTTCCAGATTTTTTTTCTCATGTGTATACCATACTTGTCTGATGATGCAGATTTCCTGTAAGAGAAACAAATGAAGATGTCAGAAAAAGGATTTTGGAGAGGTTCCTCTGAGCTGAAACCAAACTCATCCTGCCAAGCAAACTAAAGATTTGCATGCTGAGCCATCACTTTTAGATGTTCCGTGAATTACTGTCATTTTCTTTTCTTTATTACTTGCCACATATCTGTTATGAGCTATATGCTGTGTAGTTACATCTTGTGATTTGGATTTTTTCCCCTTTATAATTGTACTGAAAGATGGTTGAGTCTGTCTATATGTGTAATGAATTATGAAAAAGAGAAGTGATCTTTGTACAGCAAGTCATACTTAGAATGGTGTTATGGTTGTGTTCATTAAGTGCAAGAAAGTGCATGAGCAGATTCCAAGGAAAAAAAGTATTTAATGAACTTAAGCACAGGCAGATAGGCAGTCTATCAGCATGAAAAATAAAAGATTTCCATCATATCTTTGTAAAGGTCAAAAATTGTGTGAATCGATATTAGAATAGAAAATTTGCAAACGATACTTTTCAATGTTGGTTGAACAACAGCAACAAAACTGAAGGGTAAATTTTGTAGAATTCTCTTCCTCTAGTAGATAGAAGTTAGTTGTTTTTTTGTTTTGTTTTGTTTTTGATTCTTCCCTCTTTGTTTTGGATTGAAAAACAAAAGATAGTTTGATCTGCTGAAATCATAATAGTATTCAGTGTGGAGAGAGAAAAAGAAAGCAGTTTTGCAGAAAACGTACATTACATTATGCCTGCACTCGTCACAAAATAAACGTGTGGGTGGTAGATGTTGCTCAGATCAGTGTTGGGACAAAGTTACTAGTAGAGTGGTGTACGCGCTGCCAGCATAGCTCTCTGTTCTGAAAGGGTGGCAGTGGTATAGCTATTAGTGTTATGTTAGGTTTTGTTACTGAACTGATGTGTATTTTGTGAACATCACAAATGAAAGACATCGGCTGTTTCTGCAGCAGGACATTATCAGATGGGGGAGTCTAGAATAAGCTTTCTTGTAGAGAGAAATCCACTAGAATTTCTGCTCATTCCTACACTGATTTGCAGAAACTTTTCTTCTCAATTCCAGTGGATTTGCACACTGTTTGCCCAAAACACATTTTCCAGTGCATCTGCATTAGATATTCAGTTCTAGGCATGGTAGGACAGTACGATAAATGTGTTCTACAGGGGTGAATGCATGTGCAAACACTCATTTATTGCGGACATTTCTTTTTGAAAGAGACCAGGCAAACTGTTGGGACTTACCAATCCAATTATTCTCACCAGAATTTTGGCACATTCCTTTTTGGGTAAATTATGGTTAACTGTATAAACATCAGTTTTGATTCTGGATGACTTTCTCCACTGGAATTAAGAGTTGCATTGTGCATATATGTTGATTTCACCATAACAGTTTGTCAACATGATGTTCTGTGTTTTTCTTTGTTGTTACAGTGATGGATTTAGCATTCACCCACCCAGCCACACCACACGCAGAAAATAAAAAGAAAGTATTCAGAACTGCTTCGTCACAATAGGATAGTGTGCTTCTTAAAATATATATGGCTGATTTTTTTGTTTTGTTTTGTTTTGTAAATCTCACAAATTTTGATCTCTTTGTAATGTTTGCCTTGTGTTGTGTTAAATCTTGACATTTAATGACGCTGACTTTTTATCGTGAACTGATCTCTGTCAGTCTTATTGTCAGTTGACCAGTAGTTGTATTTAACACAGGGAGTGACATTCCATATTTGTTTGTTTGTCTTAGTAATTGCAAACTGTATTGCTATGAGAACAAACGTGCATTTTTTTTTTTTTTTAGACAGATTGGTTTTCTTATTTGAGAAAAAAAAATCCAGATCTTTTTAAGACAGCCATTTTTGTAGCATTTTACAAGCTGTGATATTGAAGACAGGCCATAGGTATTTTAATTTAGTGCAATACGATACATGTGGACAGAATAAAATGCAAGGGGTTTTGTCCAGTTAATACATTTTTCATTTTTTTTTCTGCTGCTAATGTTTCTGTTGTGACTTGTTGACCCTGTCCTCACTGCTCCCATAAAATTTGATGCAAGTCTATTCTCTCTTCTTTTCTTTTTTAAATATTGGCATTGTGCTACTGTCTTGTGTGTGTGTGTGTGTGTGAGAGAGAGAGAGAGAGAGAGAGAGAGAGAGAGAGAGAGAGAGAGAGAGAGATGGATAAGATTGGGAATTTGTGAACCATAGTTCCATTTCTTTCTATTGCTTGAAGTCCAGTTCTGCAACAATATTTGACCTTGGGTTCTAGATCTGTGCACATGAAAATCATGTCTTGTGGAAGGATACCTTGTCTGTTATATGTTTGCGCATCATAGTCGTATTTTTGCTTTTAATGTATCTAGTCAACTGTTTACAGACTTTCTTTCGTGCGTCTTATTCTAGTCAGTTTGTGCACACAGTGGACAACAGCTGGACTCTTTTTTTTTTTTTTTTTTTTTTTTTTTTTTTTTTGTATTTGAAGTTTACAATGTTTCTTTATTGTTTGTTTTTACAACTGGTGGTGGTGGTCTGTCTTGCTACTGGCCCACCGTAGTGTCCTCATCTTTGTACGTCTCATTTTTCTTTACATTCAGTTATGTTTGCATGCTGGAAAAATAAACAAAATTTTTTTGTTGTTGTTGTAAGTTCTGATAGTTGTGTATGTTGTCCTGAGATTTTGTTAGAAGTGCAGTCCTGGTGTATTGTAGTGGATGGAAGTAATTGGAATGATTTGCCTTGAGCAAAATTTCTCTTTCTGTTTAGAAAGAAATATTTACAATTCCCCTTGAATACAAAGTCATGTCCGGGTAACAAATTGTTGACGTTATACACACATGCCATGTCAATCTCTTGCAAATTAAGGCCAGTTTGCTACCTTTTGTAAGGTCAAATTTGCAGGTGCTGCTGACAAATGCTGTCCTTAAAAGGACTGAACACAAAGTGTTAATGGAACAGTATTGTAAGCAGTTTGTTGCAATGGTTGGTATAATAAACATGTTTTGAAGTGAACATGATTTTGTTAAATGGTCACTGGAATGTGAAAGAAACATAACTGAACAAAATCGGTTTTGACGAAACAAAAAATGTGTTTGTTTTCAGAATGTGAGGCAGATATAAAAGATGTAAAACTGTGTCTGTGAATGTCGTCTTTTTGCATGGATTCATAACTAATTCATGGCTGCCAAATTGATTTATGTGCTGGAACTCTGTTAGGTTTCATTTTCACGTGTCACAGTTGCTAAAAAAAAAAAAAAAAAAGTAAAAAGAAAGAAAATGTAAGTGGTAGAGGTCATGTTTAAATGTTTGTAACTTGAAAATTGTATGTGTTTGTTGATTTTAACAAAAGTGTTGTATTGAAAATCAATGTGCAATATTGTGCAGAGTTCACATGCTTGGCATAGATCTGCTCTAAATTATTGGGCTCACATTCTGTGCTGTGCCATGCACTTTGCTTGCAGATGGCGTGTGATTTACATTAGCGTGTTATTCCTTGTGATGTTGATTGTTACACTTGGTACATTTTCATTTATAGAAATGTATTATGTGTAAGGTTTAAGCGCATGCATGTATGAACATTTCAGCACTTTGTGTGTTTTTTGTCAGTGGCATTTGTGAACATGTTTTTTTTTTTTTTTTTTTATTCTAGGTATAATTTGTGTATTCATAATGGGGTTTGGCAAATGCTTTGCTTTTGAAAGGACTTAAAGTTATTTTTTGTTGAACACATTGCCCTATCCCCTAGCCCCACCTCACCCATCACTTTGCATTCTTTTTAACATTGTAGTTTGGGGAAAAGAAAGAAAGACAGAAATATTAGTTCACAATGGCATATGAAATTAACAAGTGCTGTTTTTATATGTTTTTTTTTTTGTGAGCAGTCAAGTTTTTTAAATGCCTTTGTTAAACTTTGGCGTTTATGAACAAATAACAGATCCCAAGAAACTCCCAGAGATTAATCGTAACTTCCACCTTCCTCCCATCCTTCTGTCAAAAGGGTGAAGAAAAAGGGAAGGCAAATGAGAGCTTTCATTTGTTGACAATAAACAATACAACACCATTTTTCATAAAGCATGCATATGTTACAAGTTTCGGGGCTTGAATGGTTGAGTCACTGTTTCTAGCATTGGTCAGATCTTTCCACAACCTTGACTGGGGAAGATGGCCGATCAGAACTATGTTTTATCTGAGTTATCTTTTCATGTCAATATTACTTGCAATTTTCCAGTCAGA
Organism: Conus betulinus; assembly: GCA_016801955.1. Taxonomy (NCBI): domain Eukaryota; kingdom Metazoa; phylum Mollusca; class Gastropoda; order Neogastropoda; family Conidae; genus Conus; species Conus betulinus. The sequence continues at coordinate 63,300 of JADBJO010001040.1, read as the reverse complement.
ATAGCTTTCTGGCATCAACAATAGATAACCAGTGTGTGGCTTACTTCATTTCTGAAATGGTATTTTTGCTGATGCTGATTCAATAGTAAATTCAGTGACACAGCATAATTATTAGTTAAAAAATGCAGAGCAGTAAAAACAGTGAATTGCATTTGCAACACAAAGCAACCACATAAAGTCAGCTGTGTATGGAAAAAAAAAAACTAGTTTTGTCGAGTGGAAGACTTAAAGCTTGTGACTGAGACGACACAGCTGCACAGGGGTTGAATGTCAAAGGTTAGGGACAGGTATCCGTGTCATTATTTAAGCATTGTCGTCTTATTGCGTACATCTGACCATTGCCAAAATTTCATTCTATAATGATCACCCAGTGACTTCAGTTTCTTTGTTTCACTGGCAGGCATTTGTGCTTCCAAGCAAAGTGTGCATGCTTAAAACAAGAGGAAAAGTCAGGCATACAGCTGACTTCACTCCATGTCTTTCAAGTGACTGGCCATGTCTGCAGAATACTCTGCAACTTTGGCAGAACAAAGTGACTTTTTCCTACATCTGGATTCATCTTAGGGTATGGGAAAAAGTATTGCCATGAAATCTAGTGGGCAGACAGAAATGACACTCTGATCCACCCATTATGTTTCTATAATAATCTTCTTCCACTGTTTCCTATGGGTCAGGGAGGAAGGTGGGGAGGGAGTGGGGAAGAGGGGAGAGGTTTGGATAGGCACACATGGTGCACTCTGAACCAGACTTCTGCAGTATGGATAGTTGGGTTCAGCTTCTCTTTGCAGTGATTGTAGACCATTGGCTGGTCCTCTTGGCACACATTTGAATTCTCAAGGCTTGCTGGATGATACTTATGGCTTGATTCACCGGGCAGTGTTGCGGTGTGTGGTGTCAGTGTTTAGTCCAATTCTGTCTTCTGCTTGTTGTGCTGAAGTATCATCAAAGCTTTGGACACTTGTGTGGGATGTCGTTATATATCAGATATGGAACCCCCCCCCACCCCCCCCCCCCCCCCCGTTTAGAAAGGGAAAACGACAGATTGTTAACAATACACCTTAGAAATAATTTATGACACACTGTAACTATATACAAACCTTGGAAATAATCTATCATCTGGAATCTGCCACACCAAAGTCCACTTGATATATATACTCCATTGTAAACATTCACCCCAATCTTTGTGAATGTTCAAACCAACATTTATTGAAATCCATGCATTATATTCTTCAAACAGTGTTATGCAATTTGAAGGTCGAGAACGAAAAAGTGCCAGGGCACAGGAATATGCAGAACTGATCGGCCAATACAGGTTTAGTGTACACAGTATTGTCTGCTTCTTTATTTAAAAAAAAACCCCTGTATGTGTGGTGTATGGTTTGTGTGTGTTATGTGTCACGTTTTCAAACACATTCATTCCAGTGTTGACAATGACAGTATTTATAATGTATTTCACGTATTCCATCCAGAAGCTGACAAAGACACAAATTCCATAAATGCTGCTTTTTGTATTGTCTGTACTCCACTGGTAGACATGGAAAAGATCTTCCTATTGACAGGAATATTGTCTAATAATCATGTCATGCTTTTCATAATTGTGATTATAGAAGTGTTTATCTGTGCGTGTTGAAATCATTGTTGCTTGCATCAGATTCCTCACCTTTGCACATGGATTGTTGGTAGTTGAGGTAGGGGGTGGGGGAATACAAAAAAAAACACCAAAAAAAACCACCTGCCATAGTGGAGCACTGGGTTGGCGTTACTGGCTGGGAGGTTTTGGGTTTGATTATCATCAGAGGCAATTATTTGTTCGTCGTTGTGTTTGGGGGTTTTCAGCTTGTTTTCCCAGCCCCAGCTAGCGCCTCCCTAGGGTTGTGTGTGCTGTAGGTAAGACGGCCTTTTAATGTATGTGTACCAGAAAGTGTTGCTCCAGTTTCCTGACAATACTGCAGGTGTCTGCGACTCTTGGGCCTGGTTGATGCCAGTATTTGTATGGAGAAGTGTGAAGTACAGCCCTGTCATGTGGCATCATTTCAGAGAGGGGCTCTGTGACATCCTATTCATCATCGCCATCTTCATTGGTCATCTTAAGTCTTGGGGTCTCTTGGCCCTCCACACCTGGCTGTTGTGGTGATCTCGTTTTAAGTAACCCCCATGTCCCTGGAGTTTTTGTTGAATTTGTTAGTGTCAGCTGGTTGATGGGAACTGATGCTGGATAGATGTGGTGGCATCCTCTAGAGAGGGACACTCTGCAACTAAGCATTTATTGTCATTTGAGTGTGACTGGGTTAGATGGAAAGAGCAATGTAGGAATAATGCTACTGAGGGGTCAGACAGACGAGATAAGAAATAAAAAACTGAAACACCAGCTCACACAGTATATGCATCTTCCCCACCCCTCCCCTTCCCCAAATACTCTTTATGCCCAATGAATCCCCATTTGGTGTAAGAAACAGTCTACATTTGTGTGTATGTATGTCCTTTTATTCTGGTAAATGACTGATAGTGATATGTTACAAAATATGGCCAATAAGAATTGGATGTGTCACTTAAAAGTTGCTGTGTCTTTTGCCAGCAGTTCATTCTAAATATGCTGAAACAAAATGCTAATGCTTGGAATCTTATAAATAGTAGGTTTTCAGTTCTAAAATGAAGGCCCATTTAGAGAGCAGACACATGCCAGTATTCTGGAAACACACTTTATCTTTGATGGGAAATACTCCCAACAACAAACACTTTATCTTTGATGGGAAATACTCCCAACAACAAACTTTCACGTACCCAGATCTGATACACCAGGACTTTTTTTTTCTTTCCCTTTGCCCATTGTCATGAACACTGATGTTACATACTGTTAATCATTGGTGATTATTTTCGGAGGTGCAAAGTGGAGTGCTTATTTTACAACCATTTATTTTAAAACATAAAGAAGTAAGCAGGTAGAAACCCTCACATCAGACTATAAAATTGTCGTCAGAATTTCAAGAGCAGGATTGGACTTAATGGGATTTCTGTCTTTGGAATTTCTTTGCATGCAGAAATTATATTTTATACTTTTGTACTAAGTGCTGCTACATTCGCCTACAGCAAGTTTCAAAATTTTTTTCTTGAGTGTGCTCTCTTTTAAGTCATTGTAATTCTGACTTACTCATTCACAGTTTATTACATATGCCAAAGAGTGGAGTTAATTGTCTGTTGGTTTATCTGTCAGCAAGATGAAAAGAAGAAGATAGCAGACTGACTTTAACAATGCTTGAGGGAAATGTGGAGCAAGGTAGAGTCATGGCATTTTGGGGCAGATGCATATCAAAGGGCAAATCCCAGGAATTTTTCAAGAGGGCATCCACCTCTTCCCAGTGTCCATTTTCCATGAATATCACCCTTCTTTCCTCCACCTCCATCATCACATCAACCACCATTTTCCTTTAGTATTACCTTATACCATATAATAGTTTGGTTATCTGTTACAATGTGCACTGTTGAAGTCCTGTGGATTGTCACATGAATTGACGGCTTGCGCTTTCTTGGTTGACCAGCAATTTAAATGCCATAGAACTTGACACCCAATAAAGAGTGTGAAAGCTTTTGTCTTCTTTGTATGAAGAGTTTTTGTCAAGTGTGCTGGTCTGTATCCTCCGCTTTTCAGTGAATTTTCTCTCCTACCGACACTTGTACCCATGAGTACAACAAAATCCACACATTCTGCTCCACTTATCTATTACTGCGTTCTTATTATCAAGTGTAAGAATCGGAAACAAAAGTGCTTGAGGGAAATAATACTACAAATACACACACAGAGTCGGTTGAATTCATTTGGGTTTTCATACTTTTTATCTTCATGTGACTGAAAAGCTGTATTCACTCAGGTCAGATTGCATGTGTGTGTGAGGAAGAGTGCATTGAAAAATGTAGTTAAGCAACTCAATGCAAATTTTCATTTTTCTTTTTTCTTTGAGCAAATTTTGCTCTTTGTGTGCTAATTTTGCTGAAATTCCAAAAATCATGATAACCAGAATTTTTATTTTTCAATCATATGCTGATCCACTTGTTAATTTCTGACTATATTGTTCTATAGCAGAATGAACAAAAAGTAACAAAGAATTCTGGTATGGTAATGTCTTGTGGAATGGTGTAGATTACCACCAAATGAGAACACACACACATGCATGCACAAAATACTATCACAAGTTTTGATGGTGGTAGTTTTTTAAAGTAAACAAACTCATTGGATTCAAAAAGTATTTACTTCACACACATGCATACACACTCACTAATATTTTCTCACAGAACTCGTATTGTCTTATTCTCCTTATTTTCCACACTATGTGATGAAGCAGGTATACATATAGGACTGTCAAATCTGCAGCTCCTGGCTACAGGCATTTGTGCATTGTACAAAGAAGGGCAAGAAAAAAAAACACACACAAAAAAGATGAGGCATATCAAACAAAAAATCTCTGCCAGGATACTTGGACACAATGCTGAGCAAATTCACATACTTTGTTCACTCACTCTTTTACGTTCAAACTATCAGACATTCACTATTAAAGCACATGCAGGCATTTGTCTCAACTATCTTTTTCTCACATACTCGCATATTTCATAGTTATCCCTGGTGTCATGATAGCTGCGGAATGTTCCATGTGCGACTGTTACTTGACAAGCCCATCAGACTGCTGGAGATCTGCACACACAAACATAAAAATGCTCACACCGGCCTAGTTGACCACCTATCAACATACAACCAATATGTCTGCTTCAAAGTAAAAAATGCCAGATATGAAATGATAACTCTTTCAATATAAACTTTCTCCCATTACAAACTCCTTTGCTACAAATTTTCCCTCTCTGTCTTTCCTAGATTCAGCATTTGCTAGAATTGTCCTCATTCCGTCATTCTCTTGGAATCGGCCTTCTGCCAGAAATTCCCCCTGTCACCTTTGGGACTCTGCCTTTTACTTCTAATGACCAGTTCACCTTTGTTTAAGAAAAATTCCTCCTTGTTAAGACCTGTGCAAAGTTTTCTACACCAGTATATTCTTCACCCAAAAGTGGTACTAACTGTCCATTCTGCAGATCTGCCAGAATGGCCTCTGTGTATGTGTGTGTTTGTGTGTGTGTGTGTGTGTGTGTGTGTGTTCGTGTGTTTTTGTGTGTATGTGTGTGTGTAAAGGCAGAAGGTGACAGTGGCACTAAAAATTTTTTTCTTCTTCCTTTCACTTGTTTAATACTGGATAAGCTATACTCAGTAACCACCAGCCGCTGTGGCGAAGTGGTTAGCGTCGCAAAATCCCGGCTGGGAGGTCATGGGTTCAAATCCCATCAGAGTCATGTGGGTTCTTCTGCCCCGACCGGCTCCTACCCAGAGATGAGTTTGCTGGGACTCAGCTGGGAAGACTGGGATCACACAGTCGAGCTTCATCCATTTAATGGATGCGTTTCTGAGAGTGTTGCTCAAATTTTCCTGACCAACACTGCAGGTGCCTGTATCTCTCGGGCCTGGTTGACACCGGGATATATCATGAAAGGAAGCGTAGAGTACAGCCCTGTCATGTAGTCTCAGACCGAAATGGAAATCTGTAGCATCATCTTAATCATCCTCATTCTCATCAATCAGCATAAAAAAAAAATGTCTCAAATTCTGTGGCCCTTCATGCCCAGCTCTCATGGTGACCTCAATTTCGATGTCCTCTCCACGTCTGTAGCCTTGGTTTGGTTCCATCGGGGTCACCGGTGTCAGCGTGTCCATGGGGGTTATCGTTGGACGGATGTGGTGGTGCCCTCCGGAGGGAGAGCTCACTCACGTGGGCTCCGTGACTCAAGCAATTATTGTCATCAGTAGGGGGCTTGTAGCTGGTGTCCTGCATATATTAGATCAGAAACAGGCACCACTGAACACACCGAAGTGACTCGGCAGCAGTGCAGTGTCTCCTCCAGTGGGTTGCCTCTTGACGACTTGATACTGACTTCTCCCTGTGGATTGCCGGTGCCGGGGATGCAGTGGGGCCAACCGGGCTGCGCTGTGGACAGGGTGTCGAATGAGCGGTGTGGGTGCACTGCCTCTGAGGTGGCGCAGAAGTTGGGACAGCAAAAAAAAAAAAAAAAAGTTCCACTCAGTTGAGTCGTCAACACACACTCACCGAGGCCTGGTCTTGCCTGCATTAAGGATTTACCAGTTAAGACATCACTTTACAAAATGTGGTAGGATTTGTAAACAGATAAATAATGCTTTTGGTTTTCTTCTTTTTGTTTTGTTGATTCAAAGAATCTGTGATTCCGCAATTACACACACACACACACACACACACAAACACACAGAAACCAAAGTATGTAAATAACACTGGAAATAGTGGAATCAACTAGTTCTGCATTCTGTTTAACACTCATAATAGTGTATATGCAAACTTTACAGAATCTGAATCTGCTGATAGAACCAAATGCAAATGTTTCAGAATTGTAGCTGTAAAGGTTGGTAGATGTTGGCATTATTTGACTAACCTTCCACTTCATGGCTCAGCTGCATTCCTGATGTGTTCATGTTTTACAGCTCTATTTCACCATACTTATTAATTTGTTCACAATCTTTTTAAAAGCCTATTGGAGGGAAAACATTCTTGAACCTGAAGGAAAACAGATGCTGCAAAAACAACTAACTAACTTAACGCAATCAGCAAAACCTACAAGACTTTTTTTTTTTTTGACGAACAATTTCAATGACAACACTTTTGAACTTCCCACTTACTTTCTCTTTCGTTGAACATCAAAGTCCAGTACTTCACCAGTAAGCTAGAAAGTTTGAGTCCAGAACATTTTACAACATATGCATTTGCATGCTCTTTGTGTATGCCATCTGTCGATACAAGCAGAACTTTGAAACTGCTATAAAGATTACTGTAGGTGATACTTCTAATTTGTGATCTTTGTCACTGCAATTTAGTACTGCTGTACATTTGCTTGTGATGTACATATATCATCCCTTCACTACAATGCAGATATTGCTGCTCCATCTACCAGTTACGTTGTTTAGTGGCTCACCTGTTGCACCCGGAATGCACACACCTGACCTTTGAATTTTCCAAACAAGGTCATCGATCCCCATAGCTTTACAAAACTCCTGCAACAACAAGACAACAAAAGATTTTTTAAAAAAAAATCAAAAAAAAAAACGCTGCCACCAAGACATTCCCAGCCTCCTGTTGTTCATGTTCTTACCCACTCACCGGTTGCACAAAATAAACTTACATTATTCAATGTAATGGAAATGAAACATCAATTCCAAATTATGAGACAATGAAAACATTTTTTTTTCTGAATATGTCATTCAAACAGTTGGTGCACAGCTGCCAAGCTTCTGCAGTCAAAACTGGAAACCCAGAGCAAGGCTGGGGCAGAATGAGCTGTGGAGGGGCAGTTTGACTTCTGAGTGAAAGCACTCCTAGCCCCTGTGTGTTTCAGTTGACAAATACGCAGTTTTGAAAAGACTGTGTTTTTTGTACATACAACTGCCAAAATCCAAATAACATCTGGATCATTAGGAGGGGGGGGGGGGGGGGGGGGGCTTACCGTGAAGGCACTCGCAATATGGCGTCACCAGTTGCTGATAGTTTTAGGAGATCCACTGTGTCACTCGCACCGATCTGGAAAATAAACACTGCTGATAGTAAAGACTGTGAACATGAGTGTACACTTCAGCAAACCAGTCCGACGATATTTCTGAAAAATGCTGCTTCCCCTTCTGCCGTCACTAGGCATAAAAATTAACTGGGGGGACCGGACCAAATCTAACTCTTGGGAGATCTGGAAGGGGGGGGAGGGGGGAAGGGTCCTCCATAAAATCCTGAAGATTTAATAAAACCTGTGCAATCTGAGGTACTTTAAAAGTAAACATAAACATAAATCTTTTATAACGCATAGACAGAAATACCAGCATAGTTCACAAAACAAATGCAATGCACAAGACCAGGTACGCTGATTTTTTCAAACAGAGACTTGCTCACTCATATTCTGGTAGTTCGTGCATCCCCATCTTCAATGAAAAGGAACTGGATGTTCATCCTCTTGTTTTCAGCTATTTCTCATGCAACCTCTTTCTTTTCACTTTTTGCCTGGATGGCATTGCAATCCTTGATACGATCGACGTTCTGACAATATGGAGGACAGTGACCCCAAAATGATTCACACTGGAATTTGTAATCAAGATGTTTTTTCAGATGAAAACAATCACTCTCTCTCTCTCTCTCTGAGAAAAAAATCTTAATCCTATAGGGGAAAATCTTTTTTTTTATGTTATGATATCACCAGTCTGTGGACATATCCAATACTTGCCACAGACAAAACAAAACAAAACAAAAAAAAAACCCTAAAGATAAAAGAGGCTGAAGAAAAACTTCTGAGAATATTCCAGTAACACTGAAAATCTGTAAAAATGGCGCAAGTCTTTGAACGGCATGGATGATTCCATCAAGCTGCCACTTTGATTCCCCCCCCCCCCCCCTCCCCCCCCCCCCCCTATCCCCCACTATACAGTTATTTGTAAATATTTCTACCATAAGATTAAAGACTGCTTGGGAGTGAACAAATGAATGGATGAGTTTGCAAGAGATTAACCAAGTGAGTATGTACATGAATGTGTGTGTGTGTGTGTGTGTGTGTGTGTGTGTGACAGTGTGTGGGTGTGGGTGTGTGCATACTTGCGTGCGTGCATGCGTGAACAAATGGTAATGTACGGTGTATTTCCAAGCCTGTACTTACTTGCCCAAAGACCTCGGTCAAGGCTCGCATGAGAACATGCTTGAACTGCAAAGCATTTGTCTCCAGTCCTTTGCCTTCATATTCCCTGACACAGATTCAATAAATATTCTAAATAAATAAAAATAAGGAAACAAACAATGATCAGTTTGTCTAGACTGTCCTGTTAGATCTTCATACTCTTTTTTTTCTCCATTTGAATTTCTCTCCCTCAGAATGACTCTGTCATGAAATGATGCATTTAATTAATGTGAGCAGAGCTGTGGTACTTGGTATTATAATCACTCTGCTGAAGATATTTCCAGATAATCAAAATTGTTTTGGAGAAAATGTTTCTATACAACAGAACAATTATCATTAACTATCAGTTGGTGATGCTCTGTATAACAACATCAACATAGTAGTATATCATCAATATTAATATCATCACTAGCCCTCTACTATATTATCATGTGAGTAAATCATTTGCCTATGTAACTAGACATATATATTTTGTGAGCAACTAGGCTGCAAACTGTTATCAGCAAGCGCAACTTGTAACAGTTTCTATCCGCATTTTCTCTGGGTCAGCAAGAGAGATGGGACATTCCCACAATAACAATAATAACAATAATCGTTGAGATTTATATAATGCAGCACCTCACATGCACTGTAAGCTCTCTATGCCAAAACAAACAAAAGCCACACAAAAAGTTATGTAACACTACTTAATTAATCAGTTGATGAGTTACTTAAAAGAAGCACAAGAACAGAACCATGACAAATTATTACCATCATCACAAATACCAATACCATAAATACAGCAATAAATCGCAGGCAAAGTAATAGCTCACTGATATCTCCTTACAAACTGGTTTGAAATTCTACACATAAATAACACCAAATGAATCCCTTACAAACCTGCACATTAAATCAAAGGCAGATTATCATCTTTGTGGGAATTGCTATATGAACCAATATACAAACTTCTACAGGTTTGAAATTGTATATCTAAGTAAAAAAAAAAAAAAAAAAAAACAGCTGACTCCTCTACAATTTTGTATACTAAGTCAAAGGCAGATCATAATCTTTGTGGGAATGGCTAAATGAACCAACATTTCCAGACCATATCAGCTAGAAAACAAGCGCGTATGTGTAAGAGTGTGTGTGTGACTGTGTAGGAGTATGTGGATACGCAACCTTAGCTTGTTTATGAGAGTTATGTGAGGCTGGAAGAGGGAGTGGGGCAATCCAGCTAAGATTCACGGTGCTTCCTGGCTACTCCAGTAATGAGACACACACAAAAAAGTCTTCATACTCCTGCAATCATCAGAACAGTAACAATGAAAATTTAGCAAATTTCAAGACACGCAATTTACTATGTCAGCAAATTTTGATGTCTTTGTATCAAATGAGAAAGAAATAAACAGGTGTGTCATTTGAACAATATGCATTCAATGAAGCCAGTCTACGTAGACCCATACTTTGAAGAGTGGTAAGTGGATACTGCAGCATATTGGATATAGGTCCTGGTGTAAATTCTTGAGAACTCTTCAATTAGTAAGACTCTTATACAATTTGCAACAACATCTGAATAAGGATAAACACAGTAAAAACATCCAGTAAACTGTATGGATATACTGACAAAACCTTCAACTTCATGACAGTGTAGTCAAGTCCATGTATGTGCGTGCAGGCACACACACACACACACACACACACACACACACACACACACACACACACACACACACACACACACACACACACACACACACACACACACACTTACATAAACACACAGAATCACATTTACTACTAAAGAATTTATCTGTATTTTGTCAGAGCTGAAAATGTCCTTGAAATTCTCTCTCTCTCTCTCTCTCTCTCTCTCTCTCTCTCTCTCTCTCTCTCGTGCATTGTCAGAACTCATTCACTGTTTTCATTGTTTTGTTTTTCACCAATGGTAATGCAGCCTATGCTTAGCTGGCAAGTAAGATGCAATATTTACTTACAAATCATGACGAAATAAGAAGTTCAATCACAGAGGGTTGATTGTTGTTTACAAAAAGACTCCAAGAACATTTATTTCATGCATCACATATTCATATTGTGTAAAACTAAAACCACCCTCTACTTACAAGGTTGCTCTCTGAGGTAGCAGTATATGGTGCAGGTGACTTGTCAACCTGTCGCAGATAACTGTTTTTTTGCAGAATCCCCCATCTTCTGCGCCTATGAAAACATTTTTTCAAGTCATATTACACATCATTTCTTTGTTGGAAATAGTTAAATATAGAATTTAACATAGTACAAATAGCTTTCCAGTTCATCCACTTACATATGTACAGAGAGAGGCAGACAAAGATGTATGTACATACATGTATGCCCTTTCACTAGCTCCATAATTATTGATGCATTATGCATTCACCACATCCACCTCAATCGGAGGCACTATGAGTAGGCGCTGTGCACTGAACACCACACAATGCAAGTATATATTAAGGAGATGGGCACTGACCCAGAAACTGTGTCTTTTCTTCTTTATGCAATCAGTGTGGAAGCTTTATTGTAGGATGAACAAAAAGGTATTCAAGATCCCATTGCAAAGGACTCCTTGACCCCCCCCCCCCCCCCCCCCCCCTCACTCCCACCCCTTCACCCAATCCACTCCCCTCCAAAACATCTTGGCTTTTCTGTATGAACAATTCTTTGCATGGCTAACTGTGACTCTTCTGTACAGAAAGAACAACAGCAATGAGGACTCCTCTGAAATTGATCAGATACAGATATATGGAAGTGCAGGCTGTACTGCTCAACTGAACAGCCAATGGAGATTTTCTGTGTGGCACATCATAATTTTCCTAATTTAACTGAAATCAAAGCAGTCAACATTCTCACTGTTTTCTAGATCCAAAAGTACCTTGAATTGTTTGTTACAAACTACACAGTAATTGTATATGTATTTTCTGGATCTGGATGTGGCTCAATACACTGCCGAAACCAATATGATTGTTTTAAAACGGAAACTATGACAGCGTAAAAAACAAACAAACAAACAAAAAAAGGTGTGTGGAAGAAGGTGTTGGGGGATGGAGAGGGGAACTGTAGTGGGGATGAGAGGAGAAGGCTAGTGTGCAAGGAATTGCCGCAATCGTCGATTAAAATGCAGAGGCATATTGGGCTTGAATGATCTCCTCCAACTGGCTCCCCTCAAAGATTATGCCGAGAAAAGAACAAACATTATACTGCTCTATTTGTAACAATGTTTGAGGTTACATTATCAGCAAAAGTGGTAGGCATGATTTTTCTAGTGACATGCAGAATTTATACACTTAGCAAGCGGTAGAGTTGGATATGTGCCTTGGGCCATCTTGAAGAAGGCAGTCAGTCACAGCTGCTTCCAGCAGTCTTTCTGTGGAATGAGTCCCATCTCATGAAGCATATCATCAACACAGCCCCCTCTCTCAATTTGTGACCTCAATTGACAAAGCAAGCTGCTTGCCGCTGTATCTGCTCCAACTTATTCATGTCCATTTTCAGGTATGGGTTCCATATTATGGCGCCATACTCCAAGTGGATGGATTTGAGCAATGAATGCTAGCATTTACGCTCTTCAATGCTTCTACAGCATGATGCCTAGGATTAGTAGGAACAAGATTTGGTTGACATGTCTCAGGATTCCCCCATATAATTTGTACAGTTAGACTTATTTTTTGTCGGCATGACACAGCATGACATAGCATTTAAGCACATTGAACTGCATGCCCATACCTCCAGCCTGTCAAGGTCTTTCTGGAGTACAATGTGGTCCTGGATGTTGTGTGTTTCTTGCCAGACCAAGCTGTCATTTGCAAACAGGCATAATCTTTTTTTTTTTTTTTTTTTTTTTGCTGTCCCAGCCTCTGCGCCACCTCAGAGGCAGTGCACATATGCCACTCATTCCAACACCCTGTCCACACAGCCTGGTCAGCCCGGCACCAGCAATCCACAGGGATCTGTCAATGTCAAGTTGTCAAGAGGCAACCCACCAGAGGAGACACTGCACTGCTGCCGACTCACTTTGGAGGTGTTCAGTGGTGCCTGTTCTGATCTAATATACGCAGCACACCACCTACTAAGCCCCCTACTGACAACAATGATTGCTTTAGTCGCGGAGCCCATGTGAGTGAGCTCTCCCTCCGAAGGGCGCCACCACGTCCGTCCAACGACAAACCCCATGGACTCACCGATACCCAACCAAGGCCACAGACGTGGAGAGCACATCAAAATTAAGGTCATCATGAAGAGCTGGGCATGAAGGGCTACAGAATTTGAGACATTTTTTTTTTTTTTAATACTGATCGATGAGAATAAGGATGATTAAGATGATGCTACAGATTTCCATTTCGGTCTGAGACTACAATAGGGCTGTACTCTACGCTTCTTTTCATAATATATCCCAGTGTCAACCAGGCCCAAGAGATACAGGCACCTGCAGTGTTGGTCAAGAAATTTGAGCACACACTCAGAAACGCATCCATTAAGTGGATGACGCTCGACTGTGTGATCCTTTTCTTCCCAACAGAGTCCGCAGCAATCCTCTCTGGGTAGGAGCCGTTCAGGGCAGAAAAATCCCACATGACTCTGATGGAATCGAACCTGCAACCTCCCAGCCAGGAGTCCATGACACAATCCACTTTGCCACGGCCGCTGGTAACAGGCATAATCTTGATGCTACAGAATTTGAGAGGTCATTGATGGCAGAGGAAAAGCAAAGAGCTTAATATTGTACCTTGGGGGATATCAGATTTGACAGCTACTTTATGGACCACCTCTGAAAAAATTCAAGCCAAGGCTCACTAACTATATCACAATAATGATTAAAAAATATTCACATATAAAATGGTTGCTGAACTGACTGAACAAAGCAGAAACCATAATAACCAAATGTTGATATTTTTGTTTTGTGCTCTTTCCCATGACAAACCTACCATCAGATGGATATGGCTGTTTCAATAACAAAGACTTTTTAATGATTCTATGCAAAGATTGAAACATACTAAAATGACTTCTCAGTGTTGAGTACGTTTGTGATGTGCAGGGTTAGGGGTTTGAGTTACTGTAAAGGCAGTGTGATATGGTTAGGGCAAGGTTAGGTAGGTTTGGTTGTGGTTCCCCCATGATTTTTTCTTGAGCATGTACTAATAAAGATTTCAAGGAGTAGGCAAAATAGTACATTGCTGCAAGTATACAGGAAAATGGAGGTGCAAACTTGATGTTTGACTTGTTATGAAAATGATTTCCACAATGCTACATAAATGCTAAATCTGGAGTGTGGTAATGCTGTTATTTTTATCCATATTAACAAGGGAAGCCAGCCTTGATTGAGAAGGGGCAAAGAAGTGCAAGCAAAGTAGTGCAAAGGATTCAAAATTATTATAGACTGGCCGCAATACTTCAAAAGGTCTACTTTCAAAGTTAGACGAATTTGGATAATTTCATGCAATCCTTCAAGATTTTCAGAAACAGGATCAGGATCAGAATCAGGGGCGTTGTATCAAAAACAACTAGCCTATTTTGGCTTTTACACCCCTTCTGTATGTATATATCTTTTTTTTTTAAATGATGATGATCAGAATTACTTGAATTCTTCAAATTGGCTGAATCAGTTATGATTTCACAAGAATCTGTGTTAAACACTGGCAAAGTATTCATTCAATAAAGCGATACAAACATCTGAATTTTTTAAAAATAGAATTCCACCGGTATGGGATAAATAACCAAGTACCAACCGACATCAAATGAGGACAAAATATCAGCACCTTAAACAAATCTCGTTGACGAATGGAAATACTTAAAAGGCATAATCTATGGTTATGTTTGGACGTAGAGTTAAAGATGGTCACCCGTCGTCACGAACTGAAGATACCACTAACTTCAACAAGGCTGAGTCACTCAGCTCATTGCCAGCAACTTTCAATTTCACTGCCTATCATATACTGTATAATAACGGAGATTTCTAAAACCTGATGGCTATTTATGTACTCCCTTTGATCCTGATTCCTTACAACATAGGCACACGCTGATCGTGTTTTACTTACTTACTTGACACGAGGATCTATTTTCGAAATCACACGCCAGCGATGTTTCCCGGTGTCCCACCCTAAACTGACCCGTGCCCAGACTATCCCCCAGACAACATGGGATAGTTTTTTAATATCGGTCGTTGAGGAAGGCGGGGGAGAGGGGAGAGGGGAGAATGGAGGAGACAACAAGAGAGTGGTGGGAGGGGAAGACACAGTAGACTGGGACAGGCCTCAGTCGAGACTGTTCCTCACGGACATTCGGGCTTCCGACTGTGGCCCAAATCTCAGGGTTTTTTTTTTTCTCTCCCCCCCCCCCCCCCCCCCCCCCCCATGAGCTCGACTGAAATGTCCCTCATCAGGTCCCTGCGAGGCCTTCTTCCCTCAGTTTCTTGGTATACAGGGTATACGAGCTGAACCAGAGAGGGCAGAGAAAAGTTCTTCCCACTTTCTCTAGTTGTAAAAACCTTTTCCCGCAAGTGAGCAAGAGTACTTTTGAGAAACAGCACTTTACATAACGTTTGGTGAAAATTGGTTTTCACACACACACACACGCGCGCGCGCGCGCGCACACTGCATGCGCGCACGCATGAGTGTCAATACCTATTTGTGGACATGTGTTTGTGTGTACTGTGCAGTGTCACTACTGAGGAGAGATGTTTCTGTGTGTACGTGCACAAGCACTTACATGCAAGTGTCTAAGTGTATGTTTGCGTAAATCTCTCTCTCTCTCTCTCTCTCTCTCTCTTCTTCTTCTCTCTCTCTCCGTCCTCTCCGATCACAATCAACTTCTGATTCTTTTGTCGTATAGAGCGATCACAATCATATATTCTGATTCTTTTGTCGTGTGTATATATGTATATATGTGTGTGTGTGTGTGTGTGTGTGTGCGCGCGCGCGCGCGCGCGCGCGCGCGTGCACGCACATTCGATGTTCAACTTTTGCAGTTTAAGCAATTAAAACATTTTAATGTTCAATTTCTGACGCAAAACATGCAAACATCGAAATCTTATAAAGTCAAGAGGGTTCATTTAGTCTGGCCGAATATTTCTTTCTTTCTTTTTTTTTAAATGCTGTTTTGAACACATGTTGCAAGCATGTTTTATCTGCCTAGAATTGAACAGACTGCACGTATTAATACGAGCAATTTTGGGAGTAGTCTCCAATTTCACGGGTGGACAGGATTGATTGAGAGGGGGGACAACTTTAGGAGGTGGAGACTGCTCATACTATCCTGGAAGGAGACACTGTTGGTAGCATGGGGACAGCCTGGGTTATCCTGCACCGTCTAGGTTGACCAGTATGCGCTGGGGGGACAGCTTGGGACGGGTGGACAGTTTGGGCTGCGTCACCGGAATCTGAAATCGGAAGTAAGGATTGTCTTTGTACCATAGAAAAATCGAATACGTCTAGTTCTCTGAGAGCAGAAAGTCGCCTGAGAAAGATTTCAGCACGAAACACACGCTCTCTCACGCCCATCCATCCTCAGTGATGTCACTTGATGAAACATCAACCAAAGGATCAACATGTATTTGAAACAGAATTTGCGATAGAATCTTTCAAACAGGGCTGATTAAATTCAGCGGCCTATGTGTATTTGAATTGGTATTGAACTGCTAGTACAATTTATCAGACTGGTTCCGAAGAAAAAAGCGCTTTTTGCCCATACTGAAACTTAAATGTCGGTTTCAACATCTGGATTTATACTTTTGTATTTCACTCACTCGCACACACACACACACACACACACACACACACACAGTGCGCGATGGATGCACACTGTTTTTAACTGCGAATCGGAAAACTGGTGAGAAGAGAATATGATTTAGATGAGACTCAAGTATCAAAGATGGATGCATGTTGCTTGCGCCCAGGTTAAACATGGCGCATTATGACCCATGTTAAAACAACAAAAAGCAGTGAACAGCCTTTCACTAAAGCTAACCAAAGCAATGGTGGTTTATCCTTTTACTGATTTTTTGTTTTCTTATGCTGTTCATTAGGCATTTTTTGTTCACTTTCCCTTGAAATTGTCACAAACTGGATCATACCACAAACTTTCCCTTTCCTCCATATTGTTATTTTGATGATAAATACGATTGAAAACACACACACACACACACACACACACACACACGTTTTCTTGCAAAAGGCAGACTTACAAGAAGTCAGTGTTGGTTCTTATTTTATAAGAACCGATTATCTGCCGATAATGATTTAATAATAACGTTTACAAATGTATTCTCTTCGTGTGCTGAATGTTACCAAATTTCTTTTAATGATTGTTCCATACATTTTGGGGTGCATCTTCTGTCTGAAATGAATGTAGGCCCTATGTACATTAACTGATCAGATTCATCGCATGCTAAAATCTTTGCACCGTAATTTTCATAGGCTGACTCGTTTTTATAATCAATCAGCAGCTCTACTCACATACATCAAATACTGTGTACCCGACCGCTGGTTCAGTTTACACTTGGTCGGTATTGTCGTGTTCTGTGGCGGGTACTGTTATACCAATACACACAATAAACACTGTGTTTGTTGTTTTCTTGTAATATTTATTCAGGCCACAAAACACATGGTACAATATCTGGGACAGCCTCGTCTGCTCGACCCTAATACGCATGCGCGTTGCAGAATACGAAACTATGCATGTACCCATATCTTGAGTGGTCCGTCGTCTGCTACTAGCTACGAGTCGAGTGAGACACATGTCTACATCTCCCCTTTTCACATAAAAGAAAAAGTGAAGACTAAAAGGCTTATACTATAGTTACAAAATAAAAACACATGGATTTATAATACGTAATGGGTTATGGGAAAAGGTGGTTGCAGCTTTGAAAATAAGAAACATGGTTATATGATGTACAGTAAATATTACAATACACATTAACAATACACTGTGGACTCAATATGGGTCAGCTGATATTGAAAGCAAAACAATTACACGGTGACATAACTATAGGTATCAAATACTTAGAACGTAGAGGAATAGGCCTACATGTAGCCTTTATAATACAGTGGGTTCCCTAATGACAGTGATCGAATGGCAGATAATGCTGCTCTTTTGACAGTCAAATGATGGCTCTGGCATGGCGTTGCTCAGTCATATTGTCAAAATCAAAGCTGATTAATTTAGAGGGGGTACATGAATGTAGTGTCACACTTGTTCAGTCGGTTTTGAAGTGTAGCTTCTGGATCGTATGTTGCTTTCTTCTTTTAACTCATGATATCTTGACATGCCTTCCAAGGGGGATATGTCCGTTACACCGCTTTCATGTGTGTGACCCAAGATTCGTTAGTTATATCTGTACCGCCTCCCCCCCCCCCCCCCCCCCCCCCCCCCCCCCCCCCCTTTTTTTTTTTTTTTTTTTTAATACGAAGACAGGTATGATTCGTGTGGTGGTTTAATAAAAAGAAAATCTGACCTATGAAAACTACTATAAATTGCTAATTTCCTTATAGCTAATGAAAACTCCCCAGACACGGGCACGGAGTTTCCTGATCGGGCCAAGGTTACAGCTGAACGCTGAGACCTTCTATTCTAAAGATCGAGCTTTTGTGGTGGCTGGCTGATGCGGCCCGATCGTGTGGTGTATGGGGTGTGCACGCTTTCACATGGCGGTGTTTTTCAGCCGCTGAGGCTGGTTGGTCATCTTCTGGTTGTGTGTTGGCTCTGGTTCTGCTGCACGTGGGGCATCACGGAGATGAACCCCGATTTCTCCGCAGTTGCTGTCCCGTGGGAGTGGCAATGATGTAGGATCTGGGTTCTGCATGTTCACTGATGACTTCAGCTTCTTGCCACGTCCCAAAGTTGTCCTGAACCCGAACTTGCTGGCCTGGGTGGAGAGCAGGTAGGTCTTTGGCTGTTTGGTCGTAATACCGCTTCTGAACAGCTTGGCGTTGGTGGAGCTGCTCTTTGACCTCAGGTCTGCAGTTCTTGGGCCTGCTGGGTGTGTTGCATCTTGCTTTTCTGCCCGCAACGAGCTCCATTGGACTGGGTATGGTTGGGCTGATTGGGGTGTGCGAAGGCATAGGAGAGCAAGGTCAGGGTCAGAGTGGGATTGAAATGCTTTGGTCAGGGTAGCTTTGATTGTCTGGATCTGTCGTTCGATGAAGCCGTTGGACTTGGGGTATTTGGGGGATGAGGTGTAGTGGGTGAATGTCCAGTCTTTGGCGAATTTGGCAAAGGCTGTGGAGCTGAATTGGGGCCCATTGTCACTTATCACCTTTGACGGTATTCCCTGTTCACTGAAGATCTGTTTCAGCGTCTTGATCGTGTTGCTGCTAGATGTGTCTTGCTCAAACTTTCTGATCACGAAGTATTTGCTGTAGTAGTCCGCTACAATTAGAAAGTCCTGTCCTTGTAGTTGGAAAAGGTCGACTCCCAGGACCTCCCATGGGTGACTGGGGACTTCATGAGGCATGAGTGTTTCACGCTGTTGTGCTGGCTGATGCTCCTGAGATGGGGCAATTCCTGACAGTCTTTTCAATGTCTTGGTTGATGTTGTTCCAGAAGACAGAGTTTCTGGCTCTCAGTTTCGTCTTCTCCATCCCTTGGTGTGCGTAGTGGAGCTGGTCCAGGATGTCTTGTCTCATAGAGCTTGGGATGATGATCTGCTCTCCTTTGAGGATGATGCTGTCTTCGATTGACAGTTCATCTCGGAATGACCAGTATGGCCTGAGCGCTTCTGGTAGTTCCTGGATTTTCTCTGGGGCCATCCTTGGGCAATGGTGGTCGTGAGTCGGCTGAGGACTGGGTCAAGCTTGGTCTCCTTGCTGATTCTGGTCAGGCATTCTTCGTTGCACTGGACAAGGTGCACTCTCACATCCAGATCAATAGTTTTGTTGTTGTCTTTGTTTGGCAGTCTGGATAATGTGTCGGCCAGGGTGATGCTCTGTCCGGTCGATATTCAAGGGTGAAGTCATAGCCTTGTAGTTTCAGCAGCATACGTTGCAGTCTGGGTGGGGGCTTTTGTCAGAGGTTTCTGCATGATCATGACCAGGGGTTTGTGGTCTGTGATGACGTGGAACTGTCGACCATACAGGTACGTGTGGAAGCGCTGAACACCAAAGACAATGGCTAGTAGTTCCCGTTCGATGCAGGCATACCTGGTCTCGGCGTCTGACAGTGCCTTTGAGCATATATGCGATAGGCTCACCGTCCTGAAGAAGGCTAGCCCCTAGTCCCTTGATGCTGGCATCCACTTGCAGTGTTGGTGCCACCCCAGTGTTAAAGTAGCGCAGTGTAGACCTCTCTGTGACTGTGGCCTTGAGGTTTTCGAAGCATGTTTGGTGATGGGCTTCCCAGATGAATTGGGCTGTGTCTTTCAGCAGAGCCCGGAGTGGGGCTGATTTCTCACTCATGTTGGGGATGAATGGTCCTAGAAAGTTCATGAAGCCCAGGAACATTTGGAGCTCGTTTTTATTCGTCGGAGGCTGCATCTGTTGTAGGTCTTGGACCTTCTCTCGGGGTCTGGGTGCACTCCACTGGCGTCGTACACCATGCCAAAGAAGGTGATTGAGTCCTTTTTGATGTAGCACTTGTTAGAGTTGAAGACTAGTCCATTCTCAGAGGCAACTTTCATTAGGTTGTGGAGAGTTTGGTCGTGTTCTTCCTCAGTTTTTGCATATACTGCTACATCATCTGCAATGCCGGTAGCACCGTCAACCTGGTCCAGGATCTGGTCCATTTTCTTTTGGAAGATGTCCTGTGATACTGAGAGGCCAAATGGGAGGCGAGTGAAGCAGTATCGGCCAAATGGCGACTGGAAGGTTGTCAGTGGGCTGGGACTCTGTGTCAAGCTGCACTGACCAATAACCCGACTTTGGCATCCAGTTTGGAGAAGAACTTTGCTCCTTGGAACTTATGTGTAAGCTCCTCTATTGTTGGAACCTGGTGGTGTGGTCTCCTGAGAGCTTTGTTCAGGTGTCGTGGGTCAAGGCATATCCTCAGATCTCCCCCTTTCTTGTGTGAGTAGGCCAGGCTGGAAACCCAGTCAGTAGGGTCGTTTACCTTCCGTATGACCCCATAGGATTCCATGGATTCCAGTTCTTTCTTGATGGCATCCCTCAGGGCGATAGGAGTTTTCCTAGGGGCATCGATGTGGGGTGGAACCTCTGGTGACGTGAACAGCCTAACGGGCCGGGGGAGCATGCCGATCCTGTCGAACTGGTCTGGGTACATGCATGCTCTTCAGGTCAGGGGGGAACTTGTGGTGCTGGGCTGTTTTGTGTGTGTGAGTTGACTTCACACTGCAGTGCATTGTCACGACTTTGAGTTTTTCGCATGACGGAAGCCCTAGGATTGCTGGGCCTGGGACGTCCACGATGTAGAACTTTGTGTCCTCCCATGCTGAATCACCGTATTGGCAGGCGATGTTGATGGCCCCATGGCATGGGATCTCTGTGCCGTTGTAGGCCGTCAGTCGAACCCTATGTGCTGCTACTGTAGTGCTGTGATCGGGGAGCCCATTTTCTTTAAGACGATCTGGACACATCTTTCGGAAAAGCCGTAGAGGTAGCGTGTTACCTTGTGCGCCAGTGTCTACCTTGAGCACCAGACTATCTCTGCTTTGTCTTGAGGCTAGCTTGATTTCCAGGGTGGCATATGCTTCATCTCTTCGCGACTCAACAGATGATACCTGGACATCGTTGAATGTCTGGTGTTCCCGATCTATGTCTTGTGGTGCTTCCTGGAGCTCATGGACACTCTTCTGCCAGTTTCCTTGCCTTCGGTTGCTGGGGTACCTCTGGCTTTGTCCTTTCTTGTTTGCGTTCACTGGAGGCTTGCTGGGAAGCTGATCGGCAGACCTTCGACCAGTGGTTGGCCTTACCACAGGCATTGCATGTTGTGCCGAACGCTGGGCATCTCCGAGGCGCATGTTTTCCGCCACAGTTTCTGCAGGACACTGGAGCGGTGATGGCATCAATGTTATTCATTGTTGAGCTCTCCATGGACTGCAGCTGCTTGAGGTGAGAGGCCGTGGCCTCGAACTGGCGACCAAGCTGGAGGGCCTCCTGGAGCGTGAAGCTCTTATCTTTTGATAGGAGGGCCTTGCGGAAGTCTGCGTCTGGCGTGCCTGCTATGATCAGCTCAATCAGCCGTTGATCGCTTTCCTCTTGGCTAAAGTCGCATGTAGCTGCCTGGTGTCTGGCTCTTGTGATGAAGTGTCCAGCGTTTCTTCAGGTTGTTGTCTGAATCCCATGAGACGTAGCCGGCTTACACGGAAGTTTTCCGTCGGCACCATTAGTTCTTTGAGTTTTTCCAACACCGTATCTGGCTGCCTCTGTTCTTCTTCTGTGAGGGGGGGGGGGCATTGTATCGTCGGAGCCCCTCCTCTCCTATTTGGAGGAGAATGTGCGCGACTTGCTCTTCCTGATCGGTGATTTTTTGGCCTTAAAATACAGTTTAATTTTTTCTGTTGGAAAAGTGTGAAGGCCTCCCTGGCATTGGGGGCGTCCCAGTTCAGCTGTGGGGGGTCTTTGTGGGCCATAGTGCGGGCGCTTTAATTGTTGGTAGCTTGGTGCTGGTGGCCTACTCTTTTTTTTGAGTGAATCAATCTTGTAGGAAGAAGAGGAAGAAGAAGAAACTGAAGTACTGTTAGAAGAAGACAGTGCTCCGCGCCGAGACACTTGACTGCACCAGTCCTCACCACTGTGTGAAATAGTAGCTGAGGGGTCTGCCGACTTACGTCTCCGTGTACCGATGCGGGCACGTGGTCAACGATCGTTCATTTCTACTATGATAATGAAATGAAGTACTTACAGTTACTTGTTACTTGTTTTCCGCTGCCACCATGTCGTGTTCTGTGGCGGGTACTGTTATACCAATACACACAATCAACACTGTGTTTGTTGTTTTCTTGTAATATTTATTCAGGCCACAAAACACATGGTACAATATCTGGGACAGCCTCGTCTGCTCGACCAAATACGCATGCGCGTTGCAGAATACGAAACTATGCATGTACCCATATCTTGAGTGGTCCGTCGTCTGCTACTAGCTACGAGTCGAGTGAGACACATGTCTACAGGTATTACTGAATCTTTCATGAATTTTCTTTTAAGAGCGATTATACCAAGTCTGGTCGCCCTGTGGGTTGGGCATAGAATAGACCCACTGCCCTGTCATACATGTCGTAAGAGGCGACAAAGGCATGACCACCTCGCCCAGAGGGTAAACAGGTTTGCGTTGGGCTAACTACCCTACCTGTTAAAAAAAAGGCCAGTTACAGAAGCATCGATGACAACGAACCAATACATTCACCTGGGCAGGAAGGGTCTCCATTCTGGAGACTTATGACGCGGTGCAGTGAAAGCCGAGAGGAAGCTGAAAGGCTGACTTCCCTTCCGATACCCAGGACAACAACGAGAGTAGCCACATGGAACATCAGGACGATGTACGAAACAGGGAAAACCATCCAAGTAGCAAGAGAGATGAAAAAACTACAAGATCGGAGTGATTGGACTGAGTGAGATAAGGTGGCTACAATCAGGACAGCTGAGACTTTCATCTGGAGAACAGCTACTGTACTCAGGACAGAGGATGGAGCCCCCCCCCCCCCCCCCCCCCCCACACACACACACACACACACACTGAGGGTGTGGCCCTGATGCTGGCACCGGAGGCACAGGGAGCACTCATCAGACGGGAACCTGTCAACTCCCGCATCATCACAGCCAAATTTACCACGAAGAAGAATGACATCAGGCTGAACATCATCCAGTGCTATGTTCCCACCAATGATGCGGAAGAAGAGAAGAAAGATTACTTCTACCAGCAACTACAGACAGTCATAGACAGAAGAGGAGCAAAGGACATAACCAAACTGATAGGAGATTTCAACGCCAAGATTGGAACGGACAACAGAGGCTACGAGGACGTCATGGGGATACACGGACTGGGACAGATGAGCGAGAATGGTGATCGGTTTGCAGACCTGTGCGCCCTGAACCAGCTAGTGTCAGGAGGAAGCATCTTCCCACTCAAGCGGCCACATGGAGATCCCAGAACCACGTCACGGAGAACCAGATTGACCACATCTGCAATAGCCGCAAGTTCAGGAGATCATGGCGGATGTACGAGTGATGCGAGGTGCTGACGTGTCATCAAACCACCACCTTCTTTTAACAACCTCGAGACTTCGCCTTAAGAGATTCGCCAACACCTACAACACACGGACAAGGTACAATGTTGGATTGCTCAGAAACAGGGACACACAAACAGCATTCCAGATCAGCCTTTCAAACAGGTTCCAGCCGCTACAAGAGCTGATAGAAGATGGTGAGATGGACATCGAAACACAGTGGGAACACTGCAAGAAGCTATAGCGCGACAAATGTGAAGAGATCGTTGGCAAGATGAAGACCCAGCACAAGGAATGGATCTCTGCCGACACCATCCACAACCTTGAAACAAGGAGAGAGAAGAAAACTACGCTGAACTCGAGCTGAACGAGAGCAGCTAGGCAAAGGCACAGGAAGAGCACACAGCAGCAAACAGAGAAGTGAAGAGGAGCATCAAGAAGGACAAGAGGGACTACTTTGACGACCTGGCCAGTCAAGCAGAGGCAGCAGCCGGACAGGGAAACCTGAAGGATCTGTACCTGGTGACCAAGAAGCTAACAGGCAAGTTCCAGCAGACAGACAAGCCAGCGAAGGACAAGAACGGAAACCTATTGACAACAACCGAGGAATAGCTGAAAACGATGGGCAAAACACCACCCTGCCCCTGACGCACCACCACACATCCCACCCCGCAGAGTCAGAACTGCCCATCAGCTGCGACAAACCCTCAAAGGCAGAGATCAAGAAGGCCATCATGACTCTGAAAAATGGGAAGGCTGCAGGGCCGGACGAGATACCAGCAGAAGTCATCAAAGCAGACACAGAGACAGTTGTCAACATGCTATACAGCCTCTTCAGCAAGATCTGGGAGAAGGAGGAGCTAGCAGCTCGGTGGAAAGAAGGAATCATCATCAAGCTGCCGAAGAAAGAAGACCTCAGGGACTGCAGCAACTACCAAGGGATCATTCTCCTGTCAATGCCAGGCAAGGTTCTTAACAGGGTTCTACCGGAGAGGATGAAGGAGGCTGTTGACCCCAATCTCCGAGACCAGCAGGCAGGCTTCTGGCATCATCATGTGTGCCGACCAGATCGCCAGCCTGCGCATCATCGTGGAGCAGTCGCTGGAGTGGAACTCCCCCCTGCATCAACTTCACAGATTATGAGAAGGACTTCGACAATGTGGACAGA
>JADBJO010001040.1:17500-20994 GCA_016801955.1 Conus betulinus | reverse complement strand
TTTGCCACTGTACAGTCAGCCAACATTTTACTAAAGCACTTGCAGATTGAATAGATGTTTAAAATGTCTGTTTCCATGCAGACATCACTGAACACCACCGAAGTGACTTGGCAGTAGCGCGGGGTCCTCTTTGGTGGGTTGCCTCGTGACGAGTTTTGACATTGACTTCTCTCTGTGAGTTGCCGTGCCGGGGCCATGGCCGGTCAAGGCAGGCTTTGGCTGTGGATGGGGAGCTGGCATGAACGATATGGGTACAATGACACTGAAGTAACACGGAAGATAAGACAGCAAAGTATAAATAAATAAGTAAATGAATGATAAATAAATAGATAAATAAACATAGAAACAAACAAATTAATAGATGAATCTTTTGATAAATAAGTAAATGAAAGCGAAAAAAAAGAAAACGAAGAACAAAAAAAAAAAAAAAAAATTAGCCGTAACTCGATTTGACGAGAATATATTCCATTAAATTATTAGCTAAGCGTTATTCACATCAGTGAAAATAGAAAGAAAATTCCCCATGTGCTCAAGAAGGTAAAATATAGATGTAAAACTGAAGAGTACATTGCTCGCCAACGTGTTGTGGAAGATTTTACTTCTACATAGCTCCCATACAAAATGATATTTTTACAGTAGATTGAATTATGAATGAATGCTGATTTTGAGCATTGTATTAGACTGAATTGTAAATCCATGCTGAATTTGTATACTGTATTATGGTCGTGCATCTAATTGTAAATACATGCTGATTTCATACATTGTGTTATGGTCATAGACTGAATTATGAATGAATACTGATTTTTGCACATGATACTATGGTCGTAGATAGGTTTAAAATGCATGCTGATTTTGTACATTGTATAATGGTCGTAGAATGAATCATGTATGCATGCTGATTTTGTACATTGTTTTATGGTCGTTTATGTAAATGTAAATACAGGCTGATGAAGGGTCTCCATCCCGGAGACTTATGACGCAGTGCAGTGAAAGCCGAAAGGAAGCTGCAAGGCTGACTCCCCTTCTAACACCCCAGGACAACGACGAGAGTAGCCACATGGAACATCAGGACGATGTACGAAAAACAGGAAAAACCATCCAAGTTGCGAGAGAGAGATGAAAAACTACAAGATCGGAGTGCTAGGACTGAGTGAGACAAGGTGGCTACAGTCAGGACAGCTGAGACTTTCATCTGGAGAACAGCTGCTGTACTCAGGACACACAGAGGATGGAGCCCCCCACACTGAGGGTGTGGCCCTGATGCTGGCACCGGAGGCACAGGGGGGGCACTCATCGGATGGGAACCTGTCAACTCCCGCATCATCACAGCCAAGTTTACCACGAAGAAGAATGACATCAGGCTGAACATCATCCAGTGCTATGCTCCCACCAATGATGCGGAAGAAGAGAAGAAAGATGACTTCTACCAGCAACTACAGACAGTGATAGACAGAAGAGGAGCAAAGGACATAACCATACTGATGGGAGATTTCAACGCCAAGATTGGAATGGACAACACAGGCTACGAGGACATCATGGGGACACACGGACTGGGACAGATGAACGAGAATGGTGAGCGCTTTGCAGACCTGTGCGCCCTGAACCAGCTGGTGGTGATAGGAGGAAGCATCTTCCCACACAAGCGCATCCACAAGGCCACATGGAGATCCCCGAACCACGTCACGGAGAACCAGATTGACCACATCTGCATTAGCCGCAAGTTTCAGGAGATCATGGCGGGATGTACGAGTGATGAGAGGTGCTGACGTGTCATCAGACCACCACCTTCTTTTAACAACAGTGAGACTTCGCCTCAAGAGATTCACCAACGCAAACACACACACGGACAAGGTACAATGTCGGACTGCTCAGAAACAGGGGGACACACAAGCAGCATTCCAGATCAGCCTTTCCAACAGGTTCCAGCCGCTACAAGAGCTGATAGAAGACGGTGAGACGGACATCGAGACACAGTGGGAACACTGCAAGAAGCTCTGGCATGACACATGTGAAGAGATCCTTGGCAAGAAGAAGACCCAGCACAAGGAATGGATCTCTGCCGACACCATCCACAAGCTGGAAACAAGAGAGAGAGAGAAAAAAACTACGCTGAACATGAGCCGAACAAGAGCAGCTAAGGCAAAAAGGCACAGGAAGAGCACACAGCAGCGAACAGAGAAGTAAAGAGGAGCATCAAGAAGGACAAGAGGGACTACTTTGACGACCT
Organism: Conus betulinus; assembly: GCA_016801955.1. Classification (NCBI taxonomy): domain Eukaryota; kingdom Metazoa; phylum Mollusca; class Gastropoda; order Neogastropoda; family Conidae; genus Conus; species Conus betulinus. The sequence goes on along the minus strand of JADBJO010001040.1, from coordinate 18,767 downwards.
GGCCAGTCAAGCAGAGGCAGCAGCCGGACAGGGGAACCTGAAGGACCTGTACCTGGTGACCAAGAAGCTGCTGACGGGCAAGTTCCAGCAGACAGACAAGCCAGTGAAAGGAAGAACGGAAACCCACTGACAACAACCGAGGAACAGCTGAAACGATGGGCAGAACACTTCGGGGGAGCTGCTGAACCGCCCCGCCCCTGACGCACCACCAGACATCCCACCCGCAGAGTCAGAACTGCCCATCAGCTGCGACAAACCCTCAAAGGCAGAGATCAAGAAGGCCATCATGACTCTGAAAAATGGGAAGGCTGCAGGGCCGGACGAGATACCAGCAGAAGCCATCAAAGCAGACATAGAGACAGCTGTCAACATGCTATACAGCCTCTTCAGCAAGATCTGGGAGAGGGAGGAGGTACCGGCCCCAGTGGAAAGAAGGAATCATCATCAAGCTGCCAAAAGAAAGGAGACCTCAGGGACTGCAGCAACTACCGAGGGATCATGCTCGTCAACGCCAGGCAAGGTTCTCAACAGGGTTCTACTGGAGAGGATGAAGGAGGCTGTCGACCCCAAGCTCCGAGACCAGCAGGCAGGCTTCCGGCGGAACAAATCATGTGCTGACCAGATCGCCAGCCTGCGCATCATCGTGGAGCAGTCGCTGGAGTGGAACCCCCCCCTCTACATCAACTTCATAGATTATGAGAAGGCCTTCGACAGTGTGGACAGAGAGAGACGCTGGAAGCTGCTGAGGCATTACGGAGTCCCCCGAGAAGATCATCTCCCTCATCCGGTGCACCTACCAGGACATGAACTGCAGGATTGCCCACGCCGGCCAGCTGTCCGAAAGTTTCGAGGTGAAGACCGGAGTTCGGCAGGGGTGCCTGCTGTCGCCGTTCCTTCCTCCTGGTCATTGACTGGATCATGAAGACCACTACAACAGGCAGGAACAACGGTATACAGTGGACACTCTGGACGCAGCTGGACGACCTCGACTTCGCTGACGACCTGGCGCCTGTCACACAGCCACAGCCAGATGCAGGGACAGACCACTCCTGGAGACCACATCAGCGGGACAGGGCTCAAGATCAACAGGAAGAAGACCGAGCTGATGAAAATCAACACCACTGCCAACACATCAGTCACAGTTGGTGGAGAGCCCATCAGGGAGGTGGAGTCTTTCGTCTACCTGGGAAGCGTGGTTGACCAACAGGGGGAGGCACGGACCGAGACATCACAGCCAGAATCGGGCAAGGCAAGAGCAGCTTTCGTC
>JADBJO010001040.1:5000-12500 GCA_016801955.1 Conus betulinus | reverse complement strand
AGCAAATACAGTGGTAGATCAACTAAAACTGACAAAGTCAGAACAACTTCGAAGAGGTCTGACGTGAAAATTGATACTCCTCTTCCAAGATGATATGATTTCTCAACCTTTAGGGACAGAGTGACAAATCTGGGATATCCATGTTGATCTTCTACACTACATCCGTCTGTGTCAGTCTTAAGATGATTGAGATATGTTTGTACTATCGTGTCTTGACTGACGCAGTTGAAATATGTTGATGTGCATCCTTTGTTAGATCAGTATGATGTATATCAAAACTAGCTTAGTTCCCACGATTGTAACGACGTAGTTTCTTAAGTGGAGCGACATTCAGTGGATTACCATCACTTTTTTTCTGAAATATTGGAAACATAGGTAGAAATCCTTAATAGTGTTTATCAATCATTGCGCTTTTTTTCCTTTCTTTTTTCTTGTTGTTCTTGTTACTGTGGGGAAAAAAGCCTGATCAAGTCTTCGATCACAGAAAGAGAGAGAAGGACACACACACACACACACACACACACACACACACACACACACACACACACACACACACACACACACACACACACACACACACACACACTCGCGCGCGCCGTTTCAGAACATGTACACATTTTTGTACATATTTATTTTATACCAACATACATACATGTACACAAGCCAGACTACAACACAATTACACATGAAACGATCGCACCCACAGTTACACCGACAAACAATTGAAGAGACAAGAAACAGCGGAAAGGAGAAGTAAAGCAAGGGAGAAAACCTCCAAGGAAGTTGCCGAGTTATCTTCTCCGAGGTATAAAGTAACTTGTCGGCTGTAACGCCCGCCCGAGGCCGACCTGAAAAATGAAACGTACAAATAAGATTATATTTACTTTAAAAGCAATTTCTCGTACGGTAGATCATATGAAACATAACATGAAAATTTGCACTCCTTTAATGTTAAAAGCTTGCACTCGTATATTCTGCCCACACATCAAGATATTCATTGCTTCTGCAGGACAGTGCAAGCACACACACACACACACACACACACACACACACACACACACACACACACACACACACACACACACACACGAGGGCAGGATGTAAAAAAGCTGGAAAGCTTATTCTTTAATCCTCAATAAAGACAATTTTGACTGGACTTGAATTAACACGTGTGTGTGTGTGTGTGTGTGTGTGTGTGTGTGTGTGTGTAAGCACACTATAAACACAGACTCCTAGTACTCCCTCCCCCTCAGCCTTTCCCCTCCCCCATCTCTCTCCTCCTCCATCACATCCCTCCCCTTTCCACAGCAATCCACAATCGTCCTATCTCTTGATCCCAAGAAAGACAACTATAACAATAACGATGACTCTGATGATGATGATAATGATGATGATGATGATGATGATGATGATGATGATGATGATGACTGATAGTGATAATGATAATAGTAGAGAAAAGGAATAGCGTTACTGATGTGCACTAACCTGCATTATCAATTGAGAGCGCTGTGCTCTCACCATTCACTAAAGTCAAACACTTACCCAAACCCATCCCCCCCCCCCCCCCTCCTTCCCTCTCCACACCTTTCACCCCTGATCCTTTAGCTATACCACTTATCCCTCCCCTCCCCCTCTCCCCTTCATCTCCCTCCCCTCAACACAAAAGTACAGTTCAGTGAAAAAAGTTTGTCAAAACAGGTACGTCTTAAACCTTTTTTTTTTTCTTCTTTTTCGAATCGGGGGCAGAGCTGAGATGTTTTAAGCGAACACACACTGGAGAGGACCACATAACCTATTCCCATATACAGTGTCTGGAATCGTTCCCTGCATAGCAGTTTCTGTCCCTGTTCTTTCCGAACAGTTGGCTGTTGCAGCCATCCACGAATAAATGCCGTCGTGCTTCCCAGCACGATGGCAGCGACTTTAAAACAGGTGGTGCAGAAAATTTAGCGTTATGGTCTCCATGGTCGTCATTTTGCCGTGCTGGAAGCTTTAGATCGGGGAAAACAGAAACAAACATTAAAAAAAAAAATGCGCACTGGAGGAACGGGTGTGCTGAGCAAGGCGGAGAAATCCGGGGGGCGTGACCCATTCGATGGCGGCACGTGACAACAGCAATCTTTGTACTGGCACCGATATGTTACAGGGAACCAGTGAAGTGAGAACCCTGCTACCACCGCAGTTGTTTTTTGGCAACGACGGCAGCAACAGCAAGAAGAAGTAGGGAAATTAAGGTAAAGAGGTGACAAAATGTGGTGATGAAGATGATTATGATGTTTAAGAGGAGACATAGCTGAACATGTTGCTGATGCTGAAGATGACTGATACAGTTTGAAAATGTCATCATATGATACTAGTTATAACACTCATACGAGAATTATGATACAAATCTAAGTCTGTACTTCGATATTCTTCTCGAATTTTGTCAGAAAAGTGGCTTGGGAAACTTCTCATCATAATAATAATAATAATAATATATAAATGATGATTATGATGATGACATGATAATGATTATAATAATGACGATGATGATGATGATAGTAATGGTAATAATAATATTGATAGTAAACAATATCAGTAAATAAATGAATGCGAGATTTAAAAGGGTATTCAATAACAGTTTTCCAAGTAATATTTTGCGTGTTGACAGTGACTATAAAAAACTCTCCCTCTCAATTTCATCAATGGTTCTAATTCCTTAAGAATTGTACGCATTGACATTAGCAAGATGCATGACACGTTGTCTCTCTCTTTCCTAAGATCTTGGGATTCTCACCTCGTTCTCAATAAAATGTAAGACCCGGAAGTGATTTGCACGTCACCGGATACGTCACACCATGACTTGCCGCCATCTTGGCTGTACTCAGCACGCAGGCCGGGAAAAGGTACGTTGGTCAGTAGTTTTACCGTTGGACACTCTGCAACATGGACAGGGCAGTGTGTACCTGTTTGCCACTGGCCAATAGTTCACCATCACACACTCTGCAATATTGACACAATTTGTGGAAAACATTTGAAAAGTTTACAAATCACTGATAGCGACAAAGGTCATTTCTGTCATAGAGAAAAAGATTCCATTAATCACTTCCTATGTGAATTTAAGCTTACTCATACTTTCTGGGAAGAGTTCGAAAGAGTTCTGAAAGCTAATTCTCACACTGCGAAAGATTGTCCCTTAATGTTGGATAATGTTTTTTTTTGGAACTGATAAGAAAACAAAAACCAATACTATGCTCGATCTGATGATTCTAATCGGAAAATATTTCAATTATGAATGTAGAATTAACGAAACAAATCCTACTCTAAACCTATTTTTAAGGATCTAGACTATAGATATAAAATGAAGAACTACATATCCTTAAAGGAGATGAATCATACCGGTTACCAAACAAAATGGTCGCCATATATCAAATAATTAGGGGGTTAATGGTTATGCTATGTACTTTCTATGTTGAAACTATGTACTGTATATTCTCTCTTTTTTCTGTTTAATGGCTATCCGCGACCTCGGAACCTTATTAGAACAATATGACACTAAACTATTGTCTATATAATTTATTTTCTTCGAATGTCATGATTAGATGGATTTGAGATGAGAAGGCACATAACGTATTTCATAACTTGTATGATGTTTGTGTAGACTGTTAATGTCAATCGTTGGAATGTTTTCAGATTTTTTTTGCCCATTGAAAGAAAAATAAACATTATTTACCGTTAACGATTTACCTTTGGACGCACCGTGTAGCAGAATGACACACAGTACTGTTTACCCCTATTGCAGCATGAACCTCGTGCATCACCTTCCGCCCGCTGGCCAGCTGCCTGCTGGTTGGTTTGTCGTAGCGACAGAAATCCCATGCACAGCATGAGCGTGGTTTGCATACAGACATTGAGGTTTTCAAGAGCCAAATTATAACTGGAGAGGAGGCACACAAAGAGCCAATCAGATAAACAGGAAGTGGTGAATGCCTCTAATATGCGCAAAGGGACTCCAACCAGCCAAGGTGAAAATACTTATACCCCGTTTCCAAACTTTGCTATTAATACATAGTTACAACCATACAAACAGACATACATACATGCCTACACACACACACACACACACACACACACACACACACACACACACACACACACACTGTGCGCGCACACACGCACGCACGCACGCACGAAACACACACATACATACATACATACATACATACATACATACATACATACATACATACATACATACATACATACATACATACATAAACAAACAAACAAACAGCTCGTACATGGCCCCAGGCGGAGGGACCCTGTACTCCACGCCCTGTCTGTCCAGTCTGGCCAGCTCCCTGTAGCCCAGCGTGTTGGCAAACGCCGCCCCCAGTCCGCCTCGCGCTCGCTTTCGCGCCTCAGCTGATTGGCTGTTTGCTGCTCCCACGTGGGCTCGTGCCACGCCCTCTCCACCAGAGCCAGGAAGCGCGGGAAGAGCATGTGGTCGGCCTGCTGTCGGGTGCGGATCAGCTCTCGCTCACAGGTGACCCTGGATACCTGGGACAGACAGGGGTCTTTCCTGGTGACCTGCTCAGTGTCTGGTACCTTTGGAGATGACCACGGTCTGAAAGATGGAGGGTGCCATCTGTGAGGTCATGCTGCTTATGACCCGGCGGACCCCACAGGCCATGTTAGGACTGTCACCCGCGTCCAAATCAACTCACAGGTCATTCAAAAACAAACCAACAAACTCATTTACACAACCCTTTAACATACACCTTCTGAAAACGCTCCGGATATTTTGTTTTAAAAAAAATCTTTCTTTCTAGATCCGATGAAAAATGTTGATCTCTTTCAGTAATTCAAGGGTCACATCCTGCGGGACATCTCTGAACAAAGTTTTATGGAATCTGCTGTGAAATATTTGTCTCACGTCATGCAAGTCCTAACACGCTAAAAGAATATGTTTCAGTATGAGCAGGTACATGACATGGAATAAGCCTACACCACGAAGCTTCTTCATAATTGCAAAGATAAGAATATGAGTAACAGGAGTGGCCTGTATGCAAACAGTACAAGACTGTTTCTTCTTTACGGTCGGTCGCCTCGGGAATATGGTTAAAAACTCTTTCAGGTTTGGACGGATTTTGAGTCGTTTGTTATCTGTCTGCGAGTTCCATCCCTCTGGCCAGAGGCCTTTGATGTACGCGTGGGCTTTGGGTTTCAGATCAGTGAGAGGGATGACAATCTGCTCAGCTGTTTGTGTGTGACACTCTTGAAAGAAAGTAAAGGAACCATCGCCATCACACACTGTGCCGTTAAACAACAGTGATGAGAAAGTGTTCTGTAGTGTTCGGATTTAGGTCCCCACCCAAAAGTGGTATGCTTGATGGAAAATACCCATCAAGGGGGAATAAGCGACCTCTGTAGACACAGCACTTACACATCAAGTACGATAAAGGGATAAGAAGGGGAAATAAAAATGGATAAGTTTTTGATCACATGTGTGAAAAAAAAAAAGTCTACTTAATCATACAGTTTCATTTGTCCGTGTATGAGTGTGAGTGTGTCTAAGAGCGCGTGTCTGTGGTAAACTTTAACGTTAAATAGTAAAAGCCACCAACACTCAATAAACAAAATTAATATTGCAAATTTTCGATTTATTTATAAACCTAACTCAGGAGTAAAACCATAGGCGTACTGAAAGACAGCCCTAAGGACAGCATTGACAGCAGAAGGGAATCTGGGAGTCATGACCTGGATGCGGCCCGGCCCCTTCAGGGATGTGAGAGCTCTGGGCCGAAACACTTTGTCTGCGAGAGGGAGGGTGGTGGGGTCTTCTCTGAAGACCTGCGATCAAGCTCTCTCCAGAGTTTCTTACTACAGCTCAGCAGTCGCAAACATTAGTGCCATCAAGCTTTTTTTTCTTTTCACCTCCCACCTTTCCCATTCTTTTCTCTCTCTCCCCCAGCCCGTCCCCCCTTACCCTGCGCTCTATCTCCCCCCCCCCCCCCCCCCCCCCACTCCCCCACCCTTCTTCTGCCTCCTGCCTCCTTCGCCCGCCCTTCATTTCATCGCTCACCGGCGATGTTGTGGGGTTTGGTCAGCTTGATGCAGTGTGAGCCGTCGTCTCCGCACACAGCTCTTCCTTCTTCACCGGGTCACCGGACCGCGTGACGTCAGCGTTGGCGTAGAGGTCGGAGGGCATGAAGGAGAAGGCTTTGCGGGTGGAGGTGTAGCGGGTGGCCCAGTACAGGCCCCGCTCCTCGGGGTCGGGCTCGTGGGGGTGGTCAAAGTACAGATGGGTGGCCTGGCTCATCACTACCTGGAACGGTATGAACCGTTAGTTAGCGATATGACGCAAAACGTAACATTGCAAAAGTCTACACACACACACACACACACACACACACACACACACACACACACACACACACAAATGTAACAATCTTACAACTTTCGAATGAGTTGCGCATGAACAATGTTACAATGTTACATTTTTCCGTGCTGTGTGAGTGGACAAAACCACCATCAGCCCTCCACCAACAAGATGATTCCTGCAACGTTTGGAACCTGCAGCCAACGGTTGGTTCTTCATTTTAGTTTAGTCGGTAACACACGTCGAAACCCACTTCCGAAAGCAAAGTTCTCCCAGATGTGAGCAGTGCGCTGTGAGTTGTGACGATTGATGAAGACAGTTTGCTGCCATCTGGGGCAATACTGGGTGTTGCTTTGTTAGGTCTTGTACTACGATGTTTGATGAAGACCTGTTTGTCACAAATTAATCTTAATCTGATTCGTGTTGTGTATTCAACGAGGCTTTAGTCTGCCTCTTCTTTATGTGTGCTGATTTGTATTTTGACATGTTTTGGATACAGCTCGTGGTCTGTGTCAATATTCTTATTCATGTGCCATTTATTCATGTAGCCGTACCCCACCAGTGAACTGTAGTTGCAAGACTTAGCAGATATGATACAGCGTGCATGGACTAGTTCGCACACAATACCCCCTCCTTGATGAAGCTGAAACTCAAACTAGAGTCGACAGGCTTTAACCATCCATGGCGAGAGGACGAGGAACGAAGGGGACGTGGGTCGGGCCAAGAAGGGGCTGGCGGGGGGGGAGGGGTGGGGGTAGGAGGCATCACAAACACAGAGGTTCCCCTGACCTTCTTCGGGCAGCTGACAAGACTGACCTTGAAGCCAGCGTTGGCCAGCTTGTAGGCCCTGTAGGACACGCCCCAGGCCCAGACGTTGTCCCAGGCGAAGGCGTACACCTGGCCGTTGTCCAGCAGGGCGCGGTCATAAGCGTGCTGCCCGACTCCATCACCCCGTCCTCCCAGGCCGCAAGGTCAAGGCCGAGCTGTCGCGTGATGTTGGAGACCTAGGACGTCAATCCACCGTTAGACTGTCACCTGTACTCTCCAGGTAGGTCGCCCGGGTTTTTCTCTTGCACTGAGTAGGCTAGGCATATGGGATAGTTGGCGGCCTGGCATTTTTGCGAGGTTGGCACAAAGAG
>JADBJO010001039.1:499471-502124 GCA_016801955.1 Conus betulinus | reverse complement strand
AGAAGGCCATCGACTTCATCCTCAACACGCTGGTCACCGGATTCGGACTGGCCTCTGACCCCAGTGGTCCAAACTCTGACTCGAAGCTGCAGGAGCTGTCGGACGGACGAGACAAGGAGGGGAGCAATGGTCATCATGCCGCCACTCTCGGCAAGGACCACGCAGGCAATGGTAACCTCGCTGAGGAGTGAAAGGTGCCTTTTCAAAGCGAAACGAAACGAAACGAAACAAAACAATGCATGCAAACGAACAAACAAAGAACCTGACGAAAGAGGAAAAATGATGGGGATTGTTGATGTTCCCATCTCCCCCCCCCCCCCCCCCCCCGATCCCCCCCCACCACCCTTCCCTTCCGAAACATTGCTAAATACGGTCAAGGGCCTGACTGACCGTTGAACGATGGTCGTTAACACTTCAGTACAGTACATGATGACTACTTGAGACTACCACGGATGCATCGCGAGAATATATTCAGTGTTTGTGTATCTTACTCCCTATAAGCATCGGGTAGTTATCCAACGCTGTATATTCATGATCAGCTTTTGGACTTCATCCAACGCTGTACGTTAAGACAGCACCATCACTGTCATGGCGGAGAAACGACGAAGACAATTGACCAAACATGTCGGCCAGTGTGACTCCAGCGATCTGGGTCACTGCTAAAAGCATAGGATGCAGCGTTGGCTCAGTGGTAGAGAGTTGGCAGGCTAACGTTCAAAGTTCCAGTCCCGCTATAGTGTCCGTCATAAGAAGTGTCATTGTCGCTGCCGTCTGAACGTCCCGTCATTCTCGTGACTGGTGTTGTTGTGTTAGGTAGCTACTGCATCTCCCTTCACTCCTTGCACTCTCCTGAGGTGGTTCATCCCCGCCTGCGAAATCGTTTTCGCTGGGTGTGATTGTCGGACCTCAATGGCACGATAATGGCTTTCAGTGCATTATTTGAATGGTTTGGTGCCTACAGGCTGGTAAACAGTTGCCCCACAAAAATGGATTTTTGCACGGCACGGGAAGACCACCCTATTATGTGGCCGAAAGTGTGTGTGTGTGTGTGTGTGTGTGTGTGTGTGTGTGAGCGAGAGAGAGAGAGAGAGAGAGAGAGAGAGAGAGAGAGGAGAGAGAGAGGAGAGAGAGAGAGAGAGAGAGAGAGAGAGACTGAGAGAGACAGACACAGACAGAGAGAGAGAGAGAGAGAGAGAGAGAGAGAGAGAGAGAGAACCTGCGAAAAAAGGTCATCGACAAACTCATGACCGATACTCTATCCGATCGACTACCGTCCTCCCCTGCTGTATGGAAAGCAGAACATGTAATATTCCTCCTGTATGATTATCAATTTTCCTGGCGTGTGAAGAGGAGAGGTTAGAAGAGGCATTTTCAATCGATCGTCCAGGATCGAGCTAGGTCGTTCGACTGTCTTTTGACCATACGCGATCAATCTTCCGGCATCTTAAGACAGAAATCTGATGTAAAATTCAGCAAACCTCTTATTGGCAAAAGCGTGTCCAGTCGTTACGTGCTGTGGGACCAATGCAGGAGGAAGGATAGTGAAGTGACCGACTGGACATGCCTCTTGCTAAGTGCGGGGCTGCGGAACGCAGAGCGGATGGGGTGGAACCAGAGAAAAGTAGAAAGCCCTTTGACTTTTTCTGGTGGAACTGACGACGGATGCACCCATCCGCAGTTGTGTCTTCGTTTGGAACCTTGTCTGTTGCGGCTGTGGAGAACGATCTGAAGGTTGCAACTTCGCTGCAAATTGCGCAGGGTGTTTTTGTTTGTTTAGATCTTTGTTTGTTTGTTTGTTTTTGTTATCTCTTATCTTTTGCATAGAAGCTCGGCTGAAAGACGACGGATATATCAGTCATTTTAAAGTTTAGAACACAATCGCAGTTTTTAATGTCCGGATTCACTTAATTGTAGTTTTGTACATCTCCAATGTAACATAGATCTGGTTTGAATGATTACCCCCCCCCCCCCCCCCCCCCCCCCCCCGTTTTTCTTCATCTCCTTTTTCTTTTTAGAAGACGAAAGCCAGCTTTATGTGAAGGTATAGTTCCTGCAAGTGTACGACCAGAAGAAGTAATATGCTGTTGTTAACTGAAACAGGAATGTAAGGATCTTTCGAAAGGCAGTGTTGATAACGACGTCAAATCGTGTGTTGTTTATAACTCAACCTTCCACAGCGGCCACATCGCGTCGGGTATTGCTTTATTCCTGTATTATTTATTTACCTGTCTGTCTGTGCACAGGTCAGCTGGAAACAGTGGGGCGAGTCTCATCAGGGTAGTTTTAAAGTGAGGTGAAAAGCGGGCGGAAAATGAAAGAAACTTAAAAAAAAAAATCGCCGACCGAAAGAGACAAACAAATCACAAGACAAAAACGAAGCGTTTCGATCTCTTTGGTCTTCTTCAGGCAAAGCAAACAGCATCATTCAAGACGATGAAAACGATGAACGAACGATCACTTGTCTCCTCAAACTGGGCGCAAAGTTTGCGTACCACTTTTGGCTGCTCTGGAACGGTTCTGGACTGGTTCAGCTCCTATTTAAGCGGCTGTACCCAGTCTGCTGTCATCGGCCACGAATCAGCTCCATCAGTGCTGAAATGTGGTGTGCCACAGGGTTCTGTCTTGGGACCTGTCCTGTTTACTATGTGCACAC
>JADBJO010001039.1:444471-494471 GCA_016801955.1 Conus betulinus | reverse complement strand
CAGAGACAGATTTGGTGGCAGCGGTCGATTTAAGAGAGAGAGAGAGAGAGAGAGAGAGAGAGAGAGAGAGAGAGAGAGAGAGAGAGAGAGAGAGAGACAGACAGACAGACAGACAGACAGACAGAGAGATATGGTGGCAGCGGTCGATTTAAATCAATATCTCCGGTGGAGCATCGAGAAGAAACCACTGTTACAGTAGCTGATACATCCATCTCGTTCCCCCAAGTCCTTCACCCCGATCTAAATCAATAACTCCGCTGGAAACATTGTCTGTTGTTAGAGGTGTTGATACCCCGGCCACCTCCATTCTCACAGCCCCAACCCCTCATGGCATAATTGTATGGCACTGTCTGTCCACTTTTCTTTGGCATGGGCTTTTCTCGCTCATGCGCGCGCACACCCCCACACAACACACACAAATATCCATCTGTCCCCTCATCGGTCCGCAGCGTCGACTGTTTCCCTTCCCCGCCCGTTCGCTCTTCTTCTCATTCACCGAATGTGACCGGAAGAGGATTATGGGAAGGAGTGAGAATATTAGGTTTCGAATTTGATATTCGTTACTTTTAGAGATTCTGGACGATTAGCTTTGTTTACCTTATTCAAGTGTCAGTTTCACCAAGGAGGCGTCACTGCTTGCGGCTTAGTCCATAGGCGCTTCACCACGTCTACAAAACTATGAGACCGAGTGCGCAGGGGTTGCAGCTGGATGAATGGATAAGTAAATCAACAACAACAACACAACAACAACAACAAAAAATCTAGGAAAAGGTCTCAAAAGCTTGAAAATGTCTGTTGCTTCCGTTTTTCTTTTTTTTTTTTTGTGGCACAGAGAGAGAGAGAGAGAGACACACAGAGAGAGAGAGAGAGAGAGAGAGAGAGAGAGAGAGAGAGAGAGAGAGAGAGCATGCTTCAAAGTAGACAAGGTTTAACGACTTTTTTCATCTCATACCACAACTTACAGAACCTTGTGTAACTTGCTACGGAAACAGCAACATTTACGTCATATTGTTTTGATATGTCACTAAGTTTTGATTGGGTTGTTATCTAAAAAAAAAAAGAGAAGACAGCAGCAGCAGCAGCAGCAGCAGCAGCAACAACAACAACAACAAAAGAAAAAAAAATCCGACGTCTTCACATCTGAATACTTCGTGACAAGTTCCACAATTTCGATTTGCCTTTCTGAAACAACTTTTAAAAAGACGTACATGGACATATCTTGATATACTGATCAGCACAATCAATGGCGAATGCTGACAGAGCACCATTAGAGTTCCTTTCATTAACGTTCACGGTGGCCGCACTTCACTGTTTTGTGGTGGGCCTGCGAAAGATTTTGCGTTGAGACAGACACAACAAAACGTGGTGTATCTTGACAAGCCAGACAAGAGAGCTCCATATTGATCGTATTAGTTTTTGCCACGCGTGCACAGCGTTGTTGTGTCTTCCAGGCAGTCTTCTTAGCTCTTCATCATGTGACAGTAGAAGAAAGGTGCACCTGACTGGGTTCCGCCCCAGTGTTTACGGAGGTCGTATCCTCACCTTCACCGCTTTATCCTATTTCCTGTGCTTACTACCCTGCTACAGACAACATGAACTGACTTTGTCCCTTCAGTCAGTCACTTCAGGTGCTTCCACAACAGTTCACTCCTCCACGCCAGCGGCCATTGTCTCCCTTACCCTTCCAACAGGTCCACTACATCATGATCTAAGTGGTGTTTTTTCTGCTGTTGAAACACCAGCAGTAATAATAATAATAATAATAATGATAAATAATAACAAGAAAATAATCATAGTAATAATAATGATGATATAATAATAACAATAATTAATTATAATAATGATGATGATAATAATTATCATAATGATAAGAATAATAATAATGATGATGATAATAACAATGATAAATGAACAGATAATAGGCTTATTTCTTAAGTCTCCCCTTATCGCTCAACATTTCTACGCTGTTGATGTTCTTGTTTCGTCTTCTGACGTGTCTTTGCTGATGACATCTGTCAAGTTACCCGCTAAGGTATTCTAATTAAGCTTACAACTACTGCAAAATCAATGATAAACAGCGAACGAATCTCGTTTAGGTTCCTGGACTAGTGCTCACTTGCACAACACTCAACCCAGAGAACATGGCAGCAAAAGGGACGCTGATCCTGCGCGCTCTGAAGCAATTCCCATTCATCGGGTGGCTTTTTCCTTCGGCATTTCATCCGTTTTGCGCATAGGAGACTCAACGATTTCTAGATGTTAACGTTACAACCATGTTGAATTAATTAAATGAACATCTGCAAAAGTGTTTTCAAGTTATAGTTAGAGAAACATGCGCCCCCGTTTTACACACATACACACGCTCGCGCGCGTGCGCCCGCACGTGAACGCGCGCGCGCGCGCGCGCGCGCGCACACACACACACACACACACACACACACACACACACCACACACAGAGACACACACACACTGACTGCGCAAAATAGCCAATTTATTGTCAAAATATGCTTAACTCAAAGCTCAGTTGTACTGACACACAAAGTTTTGAAATCACACATGTCACACACACTGTGACACACTGCACACACACACACACACACACGCGCATTAAGCAAGAATAGCGAAAAGACATACTACCACAATATGCTTAGGACACAACACACAAAGCTCAGTTTCAAGATTTTTTTATCATGAAACCCCTTTTGAAATCACTTCATGTCAGTGTGAAAACTGTGATCGTTTCTGCACGCACACACAAACTCGTACACATGCGCGCAGCGTTTTATGTGAAGTTAAGGGTGAAACACACACACACACACACACAGCACACACACACACACATACACACACACACACACACACACACACACACACTTCAGCTGAGTCTAGGATGGATAACATATATCTGGCAAGGTTGCAGGCCTATAACATTTGTTAACTTCCATTTCACAAGGATGGAGCACTGAGAGTGCAAAGAGATGTTGGGATTTTGAATCACGCTGGTGCCCAGTATGGGAAGAGAGAAAAAGAAGAAGAAGAAGCAGTTCGGCTACCTATTAAACAACAACAACAACAACAACAACAACAACCAAACCGCTGATTAGCTACCCATCTTTTAGGAACTATCGTTCGTTAGGGGTGTCAGTGTAGAGTTAGGTATACCCCCTCCCTTCCGTCCTTCTCCTAGGATGGTTATCCTTCTCTACCATTCGAGGCACATATTGACGTCAAACCTGGAAGTAACCTGGGCAATGACAGAATGCTTGGCGGGACTCGGATTCGACCCAGGGAAGATTCGAACCCGAGATTTGTCATTTTCATGGCAATCTCTGACTCTCCTGACAGATGTTTTATCACTGGAGCCGTTCTTCCGCTTCTCCGCAACAGCAAAGACATTCAAGTTAATGAAATTCTGTGAAAAGCTTAGGCGATGAGTGAAACGAGCTCAATCGTTATAAACCGCCTTTGTGAAGTGAGCAAAGGCGACTCCACAATATTACTATAAACCAAACACAAACCTGAACTTCAAAAGCAAAACAAACCAAAGAGGTGACTACGTAAACACTACACTGACACCACGAGAACACGTTAAAGATGGGCAGAGAAACTGACCCTTTGTGTACTACACGGTGGACGGCAGCGGGGCTCAAGGTCGCAGTTTATGTTGTTTACAGCCCAGCCGACCGCGTGGGACCATATCAGAGCTGGTGAGCTCGCAACGTCGAACTGCGCGAACTCGCCTTGGTCTTACTGTTTACTCAGTGCTCCATTACCCACCGGGCCGACAGTTGTTTCCATAGGCTACAGTACAGCTCACTGGTCGTCGTGTGTACAATGATTGTTGGGTGTTTTCTCCATGCTTACCGGTCCAAACAAATGTCTTATTTCCACTGGAGGTGGAATACGCCGTACATCGGGATTCCCAGTTAAAAAGAAAAGATTGAAAAGGAGAGCAGGGGAACTAATTCTTCCTTTAACATTAGGCCAACAGAGGTAGTCTCCCTTGGTGAGTTCGAGCTGGGTTTTTCTCGTTTTTTTTTTTTTTTCTTCGCGAGGAAACACGCCCTCTTCTCTCGACTCAAGTTTGTTTCAATAATGGATCCTCAGAAGCGATCCATTGAGTTAGCCTGCGCCGCTCAAGAGGAGAACACTTTGTCTTCGACTCAGGAAGAAAATATATCAGAAAACTGATCGAGGCCTCTTCACTACAATACTTTAACATGACGAAGGGCCTTGGTTACCGAGCTGGCCACGTTTTTCTCCTCCCCCCCGACTTCCAGAGCCTGCACTTCATGTCGGAGAGCTGTTCCTGTCCTCGACAACCACGAGACATGCATTTATTGCACGGGCTGTTCCCCTTTCAACCCCTGCAGCTGATTGCCTCTGCCGGCCCCTTCGTCGTCCTGTCCCAGACGCAGATGTACGAAGAAGGAGCAGGTTAGCTGTCCTGTCAGAGCACTGAAAGTCTATCTTCAGAGGACAGAGTCAGGCTCCTGTGACACGTGGAGATGGTGTGCCAGTGTGAAATCCAAGACGATAAGCTCCTGACTTAGACAGCATTTGCAAGGCTTAAGTCTATGGCCAGAAACCTACCCCCCCCCCCCCCCTAGAAGATATCAGGGTATATATGAAGTCAGGGCTCTTTCCACCAGTTACACCCTCGGGTGGAGTATCGCAGTCACTGACATAATTATGTCAGCCTGCTGGCTGGAGATGGATGACCACCTTTGGCACGTTTCACCTCAGAGACATGACAGAAGACACGGATGCTCTGGACTGTCTGGAGGGAAATAGTGGTGGCTTGCAAACGTTACTTTTCCAAAGTGAAGCTCTTTCAAACCTCTTCTCTCTGTAGGTGCCACATTTAAAGAAAGAGAGAGAGACTTACGAAAACAAACAAACAACAAAAAACACTGAAACACCTATTTTGCCACGAGGGGGCTGTAGATGTGTGGGTACACACTCACAGATGTTGCCTTTCACACGTCAGTTTGAGTGTTCATGGCGCATTCTTGGACTGACTCCAGTGGGGGCCCCATCTCTCGCCACGTGATGTTTCAGAGGTCATGGCGCACTCCTTCACCTGGTTTATATGCAGCATCACCCACACAAAGTGCCAGGGCACTTGTCTGAGTTGGCGGCCTCTGGTATCTATTTGGAGCATTTTTGTTGGCGTGGCCATCTAGGAAATGGCGCTGTAGTCCTCTTTTATTTGTACCCTTGCTAGCAAAGTATATCGGGTGTTCTGGCGTACCCCTTTATTTTTTGGATGGCGTCTTTACCACTTCTATTTGGTGTTCATGGTACACCCTGTTTGTGTCTCCTTGTACATATTTGCCCCTAGGCGAGCGCCAAGAGGTCAAATGTTCATGTATACATTAAGAACTTAATATCGGGCGACCAGTGGCATGTCCTATGCACTTGTTTAATGGCATATGCTTTGGTCTTTTACATGAGTTTGGTGTTCGTGGTACACCTATTGTATCTCTGCCATCCTTTGCCCTCAGCCATTACCATATTTCTTTTTTGACTCTACCATCTGTCTGAGTGTCTGCGACCTCTACCTGTTAGGCAGCAATCGTTCGCATTGACATGTAAAGACTGACTGGTTGAGTCTTCTCTTTTTCCTGACCCTGGCTCATTTTATTTTCTCATATTTGACTCATGCCAGCGGAGCCAATAAGGGAGAGCGGTGACAATTCTTTAACCCCCAGGAGACAGCTGAGACTAAGGGACAATCGTCTGTTTGATGCCGAGCCCTGGGATGAGTGGTGGTTACCCTCGTGCATGTTTGAGTTTCAGGATTGGAGTGGTTTTTCAGGTGAGAATTTCCACTATCCTTTTCGATTTTCAGGCCTTTGGACAGGTAAGTATGAACAAAAAGACTTTTACTACTAAAAGTAGTTTTATGACATACTGACCTGTCCAGACACTAGGATCCCCCCCCCCCCCCCCCCCCCCCCCCCTCCTCCTCTCCACCTGAACCCTCTCCCGGCAGTGCGGAAAACAGGGCGAAGACTGAATTCAGGCGGTGAGGGTGAACAAAGTAGGAACTCACTAAGGGAGACTACTCCTGCTTGCCTAAGACCCCCCCCCTCCCCCGCTTCCTATCTGTGGGAATCCTAAAGTATGGCGTGTCTGACGCCTAGTGGAGGTAAAACATTTGTTTGGACAGGTAGACATAAAACTTTTTTTTTTGGGTAAAAAATCCTTTTCATGTAAATGTGAAGAAAATACCCCCCACCCCCACCCCCCCCTGCTTCCTATCTGTGGGAATCCTGAGGTATGGCGTGACCCACGCCTAGTGGAGATAAAGCATTTGTTTGGACAGGTAAATATATCATAAAACTTTTTTTGTGTGTGTATAATTCCTTTTCATGTAAATGTGAAGGGGGGGGGGGGGGGGGGGGATGAAATTACTTCCCTTTACTTAACGTTCATAATATTCATGGGGGAAAAAGAGGAAAAAAAGATGGGTGGGTGGGTGTGGTAGTGGTGATAGTGCTAGGTGAGGAAGGTGGTGGAATTCAATCATTCAAGTCAGCATTCATGGACCATTTAAACAAAAGAAAGCAAAAAATCGCAAAGAAGTTAAAAAACGAAAACAAAAACCAACAGTGTGAGCAGTGCCTGAAGTGAAAGGGAAATAACCTCATTTGTACTATGTATAGAACGAAAACACAGATATAGACACTAACGGTATAGGATTTGATGTATTCATTTCTTTTATTTCACCTTTTTTTATTTTTCCGCGGTGATGAGTGGTGCTCAGGCCCTCACGATGCTCACATTTACATACCCCTATTTGTGTTGAGCTGGGTAACTTGTTTGCAGTTATTCGACACAATCAATCTGGTTGTTGTTTAGGAGAAAGTTAAGTGGATTTTTTGTTATGAAATAAACATTTATTTTGAACATAAAGTTCAAGAACTTTGTAAATGATTTTAAATTTCGTAACTGATGCTTGTCTTAAGTGATAAAGTGTGGTCTGTTCCCATTGCATCTGACCAGCTAATGACAGCCATGGTACTAACACCATATTGTGTGTGCAATGTAAGCACATCTATATTCATAAAGCTTCATCGATCTGTCCATTTTCAAAGTGTGATGGATTTCTGAACTGTTGTGCTTTTACTTGAGGCTTCGAAAACAATTCTAAACCTGCTGATATGGAAGAGAGTTGGAGTACAGAGTGAGGGACAGACAAATCCAGAGAGAGAGAGAGAGAGAGAGAGAGAGAGAAATAGAGATCCGGAGAACATTTATCTGCAACCTTATCCAAACATGTCCTGCAACACACAAAACACACACTCAACAAAATAAATGTTTCTTTTTCATATTTATTATATCTTTTTCTTCTTTTATTTTTCCAATGTTTAACACATCCACTCACCCTCCCACCTTCCCAGTATCCCAAGTTCTCTCACAGCATACATATTTGTGGGATGCACAACCCTTTTCACACCTAACATCTGTTGCAAAAATCTAGCATGTGACAATGGATGTATGACAGCTCTTAAAGCTGGCATAGGCTGATTGACGGGGTGGGGGAAGAACCCTAAGAACCAACCAACCTCAGAAAAAAACACACAATGAAAGAAATAAAAGTCAGAAAAATGGACCCAAGCTTCCAAGCTCTATAACAGAACTTATATTAAAAAGACAATCCCCTGGATATCATGGAAAATCTAATCAATACAAAAGCTTTGGTTCCAAATAAGCAGTATCAGCAAAAACAGCTGGAAAAGAATGAAAGGGGTTCTTGAATAAAAAAACAGTGAAATAAACATTTTTTCACACAAACACCTTCTGAAAGTGTAAGCATGGTCCTTCAGTTATGAAAAAAAAAAAAAAAAGATCAGTAGACAGCTTCACGGAAGAAACTCTTCAAGAAAACCAAGACTAAAGGTCTGGAACTTTAGACCCACTCCTTTCAGGTGGTATTATAACCAACTACATAAGAGGGTGGTGGAGTGGGAGGGTGAACAGGTATGATGGTGAACTTCTGAATCCACACTGAAATATACTTGCTGCATTTAAGTCACTTCTGTCAACATAGAATTAACAGAAAAATGATTTCCATAAAAAGAATAAAAAAATAAAGAGAAAATTTTTCATCCACAGACTTTCACAAGAGCATGATAATCTTGAGGTCAAGAGATAATCCACTGCATGCAGTTTGTATTCACTATTATGCAGCATCACAGAACTTGTTATTCATGAATAACCTTAATCTATGTCCATTTTGATTTTTCTTTAATTGATTAAATGGGTGGAAGTAAGTCTGGTTAACGTAACAAGTAAAACTTGGCAAGATCAGCACTCTTCTGCAGAAAGCATGTAACGCTCCTCGCCCATCAAAAGTAAACTGCAATCACACTGAAAATCACAGAATACTGGGAAAACAAGTATCTGACTTTGTTCCCCTGTTCTTCACCTATCTGTGTGATGAACTCTTGGTAAGAACAATGTATCAATGGCTTCAACTTAAAAGAGTTATTGTCCTGAGTCCTGAAAGTTCTTGAAGCTAAAGTTTGTGCATTCCACCAGTGTCATAAGAATGTGTCATACTGACGATGACAAGTCTCACTGCTTAGGTTAATGTCAAGGCTCAGCTGAGGGACTCCAAAACCATTTCAGCTTACCTGGCCTTTGCCTGAATAAAAAACACCACAAAAAAGTGAATGGATCTGACTGAAACAAGTCCCATCACTTGACTTCTTGGATTTCAGTCTGCCTATTTCTAGCAACTAGCCAGATGAAGATGTATTACAAACAAACAAACAAAAAAAAACCCAAAACAAAACAAAAAAAATTCTGAAGAAACAGAAAAACACTGCACTGACATAGAAGGGTGAGGGGGGGGTTCCTGAAAAAAGACGAAGGGAAGGGGTGGGAGTGGGGGGCGGGACTGGGAAGGGGCGGGAGGTGATTAAACTGCAGTTCACTGGCAACAATTTCACGTGACATTATGTCTACACAACTGATGCTAATGACAACAGCATTTAAGTCACCAGTTCCACAGCAGCACTGGACACAGCTCTACATGAAAGGGTTGTGCAGGTCACAGAAGGCCATTCAGCAAAAGCATGTTCTCTTTCACTCTGTCTCCCCCCCCCTTCTTCCCCCTGTTTAGTACAACGAGAGAAACAATGCTGTCAAGAACCAGTTCTGTCACAACATACAGTCACACACTACAGACAACAGGAACATAGAAAAAAAGCAACCCCCACTACGGCCATTATACTTGGTAATAATTTTTCTGCAAAAAAAACTAAAACAAACGAAAAAAAAAAAAAAAAAAAAAAAAAAAGAAAAGCAACCAAGACTACCAATTGCAGGGATGGGAAAATTAAGCAGGAAAGCATGTAACACACGCTTTTTCACAATTTCATAACAAAAAACTAAGCAAAACATGCTTCTGCTTGGCTATAACATTGACAGTAACCAAGTATGGGCGTGAAAGGAGAGCAGTTCAAACAAAAAGTGCTCTCACTTAGCTGTTTTCTGTAAGCTTTGTTTCTGTTAGCCAGCTCTGACCAATATTTCTGAGTCTCCCTGAAACGTGAATCATCTTGGGCGCTGAACTACGGCAGCAATAAGCCTTTTCTCCACAAGGCCCTTCTCACACCCCTGCACCCACAAAACCGCTCACTGCATGACAACTGATGATTCAAAACAAAAACTCAGTCTAGCAATGTCAGTGACGACCTTCTTTTTCTCGAGTAAGAACAGTTATCCATGGAATTACGGTCAATATCAGCAACCATTCAACACACACAAAAACAGGATGCTGAAAAAAAAAAAAAAAACAGGCAGACAAACAAATGAGAAAAAAAAAAAAAAAAAAAAAGTGAAAAAGTTGCACTACACTATCCACTATTAACAGCTAAAGAAGCAAAGTTTAAACTCCGGGTAATGTGGCCGTAGATTAGGTCATCACATTAACACTCGCAAATTCAAATCCCTCCAAACATATTCACCAGTACCAAAATACTACTTCCATTCGCTCTTGGGAAGAAAAAAAAAAAAGAAAAAAACCCCCAGTTACACTTCAAATGTCTGCAAGTGCTGCTACTCAGCTCCCAGATTCATATGCACACTCCAAATGCTGAGGAAATACCTCAATGACGTTTGTACAGATCAAATGTGCTAAAGACATCAACTCCACACTTGCTGGCATTGGAACAGTCGAACCATTGAACAAGAACTGTTATTACAAGAATAATGAAGATGCACAACACCTGAGAAATAATCAAAGAGCAATTGCTGGGATCACACACTTCAATGGCTAATATCTTCTTTCTAATGTGCACTGCTCTGTGCACAATTGACACATCAACAAATGATGAGGATATGTTGTATGTACACTATGACAGAATGTATGCAGACACAGACACACAAACATATTCATATGAACTCTGAAGATCGCTTATTTCTGTGTAAACCTTCACCACAATGTAGACTACTATTTCTGTGTAAGGTTACACTATCCTACAATTCTCTTCTTCATATTGTATAATACTCTTCTTCATACATGTTTATCTGCTTTCACGGTTCAATCTCATGTTGAAGCCGGGGCTCTTTTCCATTACTTCTGTTGTAAAGTTACCAACACCCCTTCATTACATTTAAGTCTATTAGCTTATTTTTCAAATTCTAAAGATTCTGATTTGATTTAGAACTACTATCAGAACATACTGATTTTGTACTCTTATTGTTGTACAGATTTTTCCACATTAAAAACAAAATCTTCAGCAGTATTATTTCCTTGTCCTTCACACTTTTTTCTTTTTTGATTCTAAAGATTTCAAATGTCCAAGAACACCTTTTGTCCATTTGAGAGGTGTTTTTTTTTTTTCTGTCTCTTGAAATACCAGGCAAACTCTGACCAAAAAAAAAGCGTCTACAACAGCCATTTCTTTTTGCGATAGCTGCCAAAAGGAACTCAACTACCATGGAACACAGAGTGATTTAAAAAACATTTATAAAAAAAAAAAAAAAAAAAAAAAAAAAAAAAAAAAAAAGCAATAACTGGCAATGATCCTCACTTTTTATGCTGTAAAATATGTACATGATGTGGATGAACAAGGAGAATGGACAGCCTCCCTATTACTGCAGTGTGTATACATATACATGTATATCCATATCCTTATACATGAGAATGGACAGCCTCCCTATTACTGCAGTGTGTATACACGTATATCCATATCCTTATAAACATTAATCTAACTATGATAACCGCTAGAAAGAACAAACATCAGGCTTCCA
This sequence comes from Conus betulinus, assembly GCA_016801955.1. NCBI lineage: Eukaryota > Metazoa > Mollusca > Gastropoda > Neogastropoda > Conidae > Conus > Conus betulinus. The sequence goes on along the minus strand of JADBJO010001039.1, from coordinate 483,198 downwards.
AAAAGATGTCGAAAATGAATGGTCAAACACGTTTACAATGGAGTATAACCAACCGTACTATATTCCCTCCCCTGATCAGATGAAGCGGTTTTAACAGGAAACCATTAATTACTCGGTCCAACTAGTTACAGTTTCCAATCTTACTTGAAGGAGAGCTAGGGGGTAGGGTGGGAATGGAGAGGCAGGGTTGGGAGGGGGAGGTGAGAGACAGGTGGGGGGGGGGTGGGTGGGTGGATAGAGACGATGACTGAAGCTTAGCAGTTCCAACTGCTGCTAACTCAGTTCAAGGTAAACCCAGAGTCCACATTCTTCTTGATTTTCATCCACATGACGTGCAGGGCTGCAGTTTAACATCAGCATTGCCTTGTAACCTGGCACACTCTCACTTATCAAGGTCTCTGGCCACCCAGCCATCAAACTCCTGCAATCTACAAAGAACAAGGACATTCACTCTCATATTTTAAATTAAGCAAGTCAAGCCACACACATGCAGACACACTGGATGAAGATAAAACAGAAAAGGAAAATGGGAAAAGAGGGAAAAGTGTTTCTCTACCTAAATCCATTCAGCTTCAAACCAGGAGGTACAAGACGTATACTGTATGTACAAATTTGTGATCCCTCCCCACCCCAACTACCCCTCCAAAGAGAAAAGGCGTACAAGATATGCTGATTTTGTGAATGATCAGTATATCCAAAATTAAAAAATTTGAACAGGAACCCGGCTCATATGCATTCTGTACACGTCCGTCCACGCATTGACACACACACACATCATTAAGTTTCAAAAAGATTGATTACCGAGTTATTTACACATGACGAGTGATCTTAGACTTGGGAGACAACAGACTCAAAACATGACAAAATTACACATGCACTTTCATGCAGAAATAGGGGTGGTGGGGGGGGGGGGGGAATGACGGAACATACACATAAGAGGTGGTTTGCGTGGTGTGCGTATGCATGAGAAAGTGCTCCAACACCACTGAAATGACATTTGATGATGCATTTTCTTCTCAACACCAAAAAACCAATGACAATTACACGAGGACAGTACCCTCTAACCAGGCAGCACCCACAGAAAAAAATATTCACGGCCTGGAATTTTTTTCCCCCAGCTTTTGCAACTTAAAAAATTAAAACATACAGACAATGGTGGTGGTGGCAGGAGGTGGGTGTGGGTGTCTCAGAGTACATTACCACTGACAATGACATCACACTATTTGCTCCAAGGAAAATGCCCTGAAGGAAAAAAAAACAAAAACAAGAAACATCGCACACACAAAATCACTTAGATATTTTCAATATCCTTGTGGAATTCCTTTAGCTCTTGCTGACTGCATTAGATGTCTGACAGTGTGGCTCCATGCTCCAAACTGCCACTGCAGTGTCTATGCTGGAGACCACGCCTTGCTGATGGTCAGATATGCAGCCTTGTGCTAAACCAATGTCAAACTTCCCACTTGGCATTACCTAGATTTACTAGTTGGAAAAATAACTCCCCTCACCTCGTTGAAAATTGTAAAGGTTAAGTGCCAGGTGAAGTGGCCCTTCTGATCAGAATGAGACACAGATGCTGTGGTTAGGGAGCAAACTTTTTAAGGTATCAGATAGATAACCTTGCAATGCTCTTTGTCAACTAGCCTTCACAATTTAACAAGATCATCAATTTTCTTTGATCATCGAGATCTGCTCATTTTCCCATGGTTACAAACACTAGTAAAAATCACAAAAATTACATCCAGACACTCATATCTACTTTATTTAAAAAAAAAAAAAAATTACATTTACTTCCCTCTTTGTGCTTCTTATGCTAGTGGCGACAAGAAATTGACAAAGTAACTGAAAATTATCCAGGTGACTGCGATGATGATTTTGACGACGATTTGGCACAAGGCTGTCCAATGAAAGAAAGCCTAGTTTGCTGCCAAGCCATGAAGTCTCAACCCACAGTATCCCGACAGCACTGCTCTCTCTCATTCCCAGGGACAAAAGCTTCTCCTCAAAATCACTCTCGGACTCTTCAGAGGGTAGAGGATGGGCGAAAGACAAAAATGATACTAGACATACATAGTTTACAAGCTTGACAATTACAAAGGACTGACTGGACACTGAGCATATTTTACTTTAGAGCATACCACATATCCACCAACAAAACACACCAATCACATACTTGCACCCCTCACATACATATATATGCTCCTCCCGTTTCCAACCATGATCATACACAACAAGGTCCCATCAATCAGAGAGGACAGAGATAGCACAGGGTGTGTTACAGAACAGGTGTTACAGAACTGGTTATTTGAGGACACCTCCGAACTGTTGAAATCAAAGTATATCTAAGTTGTGTGTTGTGGGGACAGTTTTCACCATTGCATTGTATGTAGGAGAATTCTGCCTACCGATCAACCAAAACATCCTCTCATCAAGCCTTCGCTGAAGGGTAAGTCTTTCACTTCCTAAGAAAAAAAACTGCTGGAAACTGCACTCCCAGAGGGATGATCTATCTTAGTCTATACCAACAGCAGGAAACAAAAGAAAACAAAAACAACTGAAGAGATTTTCAGGCGTAATCCTGGTTTCTTCCACACATCTCTTGTTAGCATTACACACATGAAAATGTGATCTTGTAGCTGCAACAGAACTATATCACATTTTACATTCAGGTGCAATCTCTCCTGCATGTACACCTATGTACACAAACTCTGTCAACCTCACGCTCCCATCCTCATCAATCCAAAGACCTTCCAACACATGTTTGCATAAACCCTTGCACACGCTATACAACCCTAACCTGAGCTTGCTCAAACATGAATCAAATGGTGGTGTTTTCATGCACAAAATGCAGGTCCAAAGCAGTGACTGGAACAATCGAGGTAAAACAATCAGCAACTATCAGCAGCGAGTAGTACTGACTCTTTCAACTCCCAAATTTGACTGGAAACAAAAGTAACAATAACAACATCAAAGAAATAAAAGTAAAGAGAGAAAAGAAATACATCCACAAAAGTAAAATTCACCCAGCACATGCCATCTTTAGTCCACTAACTTTTTGACTTATGCCAAGATGTGCAACATTACCCCTTCCAGAAACAACACACTTCACCAAACAATAAACTTTCCACTCACAAATAAAACAGAAATTCTCAAGTAAGTCTTCTCAGGGACCACACGCATATCTGATTAAAAGTCAAAAGACTTATACTGTGGCAGATGGGACAGTCTTAATCCCCTATTCTAAAAAGGGTCAGGCACATGATCTTGCTGGGGAAGAAAAAAAAATTGAACATAGCAAAATGGTCTTCAACTAAACCTCTTCCTCAGCGCAAAAGGACTGCCACTAATGCATCACACTGACCTTCACCAACAATCCTGCTCTGCTGTATACATTCCAGACAGCTAGTGAGTAAATGACCTAGTTAGGCTGCCTTTACTCTGAATCCTGCCAGCCAGCTGCTACCAGCTAGACAAGGCACAACTGGACTTTGCTGAGAATAATGTTTTCAGTGGCAAGAAAAGGAAGTCTAGAGTTACATATGCCCATCGAATGATCATCTACAAAGCTGCAGACTGCATGAAAATGTTCACAGAATTAGCCCCTAAGCGCTACCCATGCAGGGACTGTGCTTAAAATGGAAGGAAGGCAGGTCGACACTACTATTTCAGGCTCTTTTACACTTTACAAGTAACACTAGATATGTTAACCTATACATTTTTGGACAGTAGAAATAATGCAAAGTAATAAAATAAAACAAAATGAAAAACCAAAACACCTGATATCTTACCTGTTATGTTCTGCAACTAGGGAAATATAAAGCAAGACTTGTGCCAAGTGATAAAAAGAAAGTGAAAAATGTGTGAAAAAGCTTTGTCCACCGGTGACAAAATCAAAACAACTCAGAAATACCACAAAACTGCAGAAAAATATCCCCTTTAGTGATTTTGTGTCCCAGAACTTTGATCCTGGGCCTCTCATGGTGTCCACTATCGGTATCAATGAGACATGCCCACCTATGCCATGCCACCCATGTACCCTTCAAAATTATGAAGCAACTAAAGAAAACACCACCACCAGATATTTCTGAACAAAATTACCACTTATTTCAGTTAGCATTGCTTTTAAAAACATTTGGCAAAAATGATTTTAAATCAACTGCTAGCTTCATTCTAACCAGAATCATCAACAGGTTCATGGCCACCTTACCCCTTCTTTTGTGGCAGTGAACATACAGACTGAAGAACAAAGCAAAAATGTCCTACTTGAAACAAAACATACCAAACTAACTTCATAATTTACCATCACACAATGCCACTGTCGCTTTCAGTGACAGACTCCTCACAGGTGCAACTTGCACACAATTCGTGATAGTCACCATTCATTCACCGATTTTTTCCCCTTCAAAAACATGCTTAGAAAAAGTAAAAAAAATAATACAACAGTGAATCTAGAACAAGACAGTCACAACTAAATGAAATTTGGCCAAATTCTGTAGGTTACAAATAATGGCATGACAATATGAATGTTTGACCAAATACAGAGCCATAGTGGTGGCTCAGGAAAGATTGAGCCTCCAAGGCTTAAGGCATTCTTCTCCTGCAAACTTACATTAAAAGAGAGAGAGAGAGAGAGAGAGAGAGAGAGAGAGAGAGAGAGAGAATGAGAGAGAGAGTAAAGTTATTTCAAAATTCTTCAAAGACTGAGGAATCTCCTAATCACTGCACTTAACAAGCATTACTAATAATGCCTGGTTAAAGTCAGGGAGGACAATGTACCCCTAATACTGAACTCCTTGCCCAACCATCCTACTCTGCAGAGATGTACTCTCCCAAATTTGGTGCAGTGGGGCTGGGGGTCGGGAGAGAATTTTTACTTCATTTTCTTTCTTTCCCAAACTGGTAAGATATCTGATAAAAGTTCTTTGCACCCGTGATAACCACGCATACATCAGCATTTACACCTTGCTGATTTGTATTTTCATATACACCAATCTCTCTCTGTACAAATGTTTCTAATACAAAAGACCCTCTCCGTCACGACCATCAGAAATATCACTAATACAACACCAACTTTCCACTTTTTCGCAACATGCTGTGTGTAGGTGACGGCAAGACAGCAGTTCATTGACCCTGCCATGTTTGAGTGACTGCATGAGTCTACAAAAAATTCTGTTTTTTTCCTTCTACCATTAATGAATGTCACCATATCAAATATCTAGTTTAAGGTGTCAGCTGATGGAAAATGTACCATTTAAAATAACAGATGGTCTGGTTTTTTTTTTTTTTTTTTTTTTTAAATCCAAAGAGCTTAAAACAAGAAATGTCATATATTTTTGTGTTCAACAGTAAATTTTCTTCTTTTCCTTTTTTTTTTTTATAAGTCACAACAGCATTTTAGTGTTAGCTAAAAGGTATCTAAGGGCATACTGACTGATACATATTCTTGTTTTAAAAAACCCTTTCCATTGCCTTTATTGTTGCATCAAAAGCCTGAACATTAGAAGAATGAAAAAAAAGGGGCTGTTGCCAAGGGAAATAATTAGATATGCAGCGTCCATAGTGAAAGAATCAAAAGGATTTTCCATTAGGGAATATGAATCTAGCTTGAACACAAATCTCCCCAACAACAAATTTCATGGACAGTTCAAAGGATCTTCACCAGAAGGCTTCCATGAGTGAGATTTAAGCAGTTCTCTGACATGTACAGATTTCATATGAAAAGATGCACAGCAACTTCATGATGTTCAATATATACCCAGGATGCTTGTGTAGAAAGCTATGCAAAGTTTATCTGTAGTTTTCGGGTTTTTATTTGTAAGCAAAAGCAACACTGGAAAAACAAACATACAAACACACAATAAGTACACCATGACGATGAACCCAAATATTAATGCTACTGATATGCGATCTAACCAAATCACAATACAAAAAAAATGTACAGGATCCCCAACTTTTTATCTGAACACTGTATATGCAAAAAAAACAATCAAAAGTCAAAACATGACATCAATTAAACCAACACCCTTGGAGACTTTTGAGAGAGAGAGAGAGAGAGAGAGAGAGAGAGAGAGAGAGAGAGAGAAGACGAAGAAGAAGAAGAAGTGAAGATGGCGACAAAGAAAACACTAAGCTGAGATAGTCACATGGTAATTTTGTGGAAACTGTATAATCAGACCTCTCAGCCTTAAACTGTCCTGAGAAATAAAAAGTGTGACCAAGCAAAGATGAGTAACAAACTCAAATGAACCCATTCTTTGTTCTACACCTCACTGCCACTTTCAGAGTGCTTCTGAACGATTCTGAGTCTAAATCTTTACAACCAGCCTGCAACCTCCTTCCCTGGCCCCCTTTCTCATCATATATTATCCTGTCTCCACAAACGAACATCAAGTGATTAAGATTAAAAAAGGAGAATTACTGTGCCGCCCAAACAAAGAATAATCATATATTTTTTGTAATTCATTTATTCTTCTGTTTGGCAGCACAGTAACTCTCTTCTTAAAATCTTGTTTCAGTTTCTGCCTGCAGTCACCTCACCTTCAGACCATCAGTCAAGTGATCAAACATTGATCTGACTTTCTTCACAAAGGGGCAACACAAGCACTGAAAAATTTCCCTGTATGAAAACGACTTGGTCCACCAAATACATAAGCCGTGGGAAGAAGGAAAAAAAAAAAAAAAGGTACCTTCCCAAAGCCCATAACATGCAGTGTTAGAGTTCGTTTGTAGCTGATCTGTACTATACTGACTGATTTTATACTGAACAATAACCATGTTCAAGAGAGGTTTCCTGCCCTTCCCTTGTGGCAGTGCACAGTTCCCTACGCTAGCAGCAACACAGCAAGCACGGCTTACTAGGATCATAGTGGGGGAGGAAAGGAAGTCAATCAAGGCTTGATCTGATCAGACTTCCTCCTAACTCAACTGCTAGGGAAAAAAAAATGGGTTTGCCAAACACAAAAAAAGATTTTTAAGACAGCAAATGTATCTGAATGAAGTATGCTTTGTTCAAATAATGTCATGTCGATGAAAGTACTATTGGTGAACAAAAAACTCACCTTGAAATTGCGCAAAACTTGACCAAGTTTTAAGCACGGTTGGCCTATGATTATTATCAGATTATAATGTAAATAAACACCGGGACAATCAATATTTCGTATCTTTTTACCCTTTACTCCTAAAGATGTAATTATATGTATTTTGTTTTCATCTTAATTATAGGCTAAAAAAATCTGACACTCCTTTAACCCCGACATGTTTGAACACCAAAAATGTACTACCACTTTAAATGAAGAAACGCCATCAGCAGGCTGAGGCTGGCGAGTGTGAGTGTTTTTGACACAGAGTATGAATATACACAGGATTTAAAATCTGTTAAACGGTTACAAACCATAACATTTTCACACTGGTCATTATGTCATGGCTGCTTTTGAAATCAACAACACCACCATCCACAGTGTACAAGTTTTAAGATAGACATAAACATGAAGATGGAAAAAGAATGCATGTGTGTTGGTGTGGTGACGGTGACGAAGAGTGAGAGTGAGAAGGGCATGAGACAATAACGCAATGATTTTTCATCAAGTCAGCCACACATTCACATCTTCCTTTCTTTAGATATTTCCAATACCACTTCAATTGGTACCAAGTGCTTCATACCAGAAAATGTCACCACTGACACACAAAGTGCCCCATTATCAGCATTTCATCCTATGACAGTTTCAACCAATGCCAGATTTTCATCAGCATACACCATCGTAAGCTTGGTCTTGTTCACCAGGTTACTCCGTTCAGCTCCTGGTTTCCACTGTTCAGCTGAAATCAGTTCAGAGGGAAACTCCAACCACATTCTCAGTGGATGCCTTTGTGATAACACTAAATAACAGCAGAAATGGCTGGTACTGTGTTTCATCCCAGCAGTCTCTGTAACAGTTGCTCTTGTTTGTCAAGTCTGGCACATATCTGAGAACTTGGTCTGCTCAGAGTTTTTCGATTGACAACACAACACACTGGCGAGAGGGAAATGTAGGAATACATTTCAACCATGCTGCTTTTTGGTCAAGCTGTCTGGACCAGACATTCTGATATTCAACACTTGCACCTCACCTTCAAGCCAAGTCTGGCTCCACCACCTCCACAGCCAGAGATGATGATGGCAACCTCTTGGCCCAAACAGATCAGAACCAAATCCCAGCTTGCATTCTACCTTGTTCCATCTCAGTTCTGGATTCCTCCCTGCTTCACCAGTCCGCACAGACAGGTATCCTGAAGATCTGTCATGTCACTCTCCCCTGGTCGAAAACCTTCCCACTGGACAAAACTCTGGCAGCCAGTGAAGAAGCGTCTTTCCCCTAATGGCATCTCTGTTCTCTGAGCGACCCACTATGTACACTGTTTTGGGCCCTCCAGGCCGGTGTAATGCATGAGTTCCCATGTGAGTTGGCACTGGTTCACTTGAGCTTGAGCTTGAGCTTGATGGAGTTTTTGAGCGGCACAAACCCTGTGCCTGTGGGCGGCAGACCAGTCTGTGGACTTGTTAGCTCTGGTAGGTCACTGGCCACCACGGATGGCTGCAAAAGAAGGTGAGAGGTTTCAAACACTGAAATGCAACTGAAAAAAAAAAAAGTGAGGTATCACTGTATTTTTCCTGGTGTCACACCACTTTTCCCATATCATCTATACACTTCATAAATGAAACTGTAGTTCATATATTTAGATGTGGAAATGCCTACAGGTTTCAGTCTTTTTATATGTGATGTTACCCTTTATTTTAATGATAACAACAATTTCATTTTGCTTTAACTCTCTTGACAAGCAGGTGCCCGCTAGCACCCGACCGGAAATCACACAGCAAAAAGGCTGAGCGCCTGCCAGCGCCCGGTAAAAACACGTGGCAACAATGGGCGCCATCATGTTTCTCGTAGAAAAGGAAGTCTTGCGTTACGTTACGTTACTTCCTTCTTCCTGTAGCCATTTACTTCCATTTGCAAAAAACCGCGAGTCGATACGTGCCGTGGTTCTCGAATTACGAATTTTTTAAATTTTGAGGTTGAAATGCTGTTTTTCGCCATGGCTAACTTTGATTTCTGCCATTCTATAATGAGATTTAGTGATGGAGATACTGTATTTTGTAGGATTTACGGCATAAGACTTAATGAAAGTGCTGGGTAATGAAGCTTAGAGTGACCTAGATTTCGACTGAGATGAGGTTCCAGGTATGATGAACAACAGTTTGGAAGGAAGAAAGTTCTGAAGATTTTTTTTTTTTTTCCCCCGAGTAAATGGCTCATGTGACATTCTTCAAACTTACGATATAACAACATATATATTCGTAGGAATTTTAAAAATTATTTTTTCATTTCATTATTTCCTTTCCTCTCTCTTAAATTATTTTTTTTAATTGGTAACCATGTTCAATTTACGGAGTAACTTACCTTGCTGATGGTTTTCGGTGTAACTAAGCTCAGATAAGTGCATACTGAAGAGGGTTAATTAATCTCGAAGCACTCTACAGTACAGTACAGTATACACTTGTACATCTATACCCCTAACAAAACAATCCAGCAAGGGCACCTCCTGCTCACCTTAAGTTCCGTATCTGTCCACATAATCCAGGAGATATCAAACTGAACAGAGAGACCAGTTGAAGTGGCAGGGAGTTAACCCAGTAAAACAAAACAAAGAGACACTACATGACAAAGAGCAGACAGCAGCTTTTCTTCTTCTACCATCTTCTTGACCAAAGCTCCTTTTCTTCCTGTACATTCTGCCAGATGACATTTCATTTATAAACTTACACATCTGAGACATGTGATGAATAAATATATTGCCACAACTCTGAACCCAATGAAATCAGCTGCCTATGACGTTTACCTTGACGGGCACTTTGGCAGAGGCGGCTGTGGGTTTGGAGGCAGCATTAGCAGCAGCAGTCTCTGATGGTATGTGAGGCTGATCGATGTCAGGTGACATACTGCTGCTGTTGACAGAGCTGCTGGATGATGCATTGGACTTGTCATCCACCTGCATAGGGGAGGTTGAACCCTATCACACCATTGCACACACAGAATTAATCATCAATTCACAGACTTATTGCTGGAAAAGCAACAATCATTTACAGCTTTTATTATTATAGTCCAGTTGACAGTAATGGCCTCTTCAAGGCTGCCGAAACATAGAACAAAAAGCTACATCTTGAATAAGGGTATAAGAAAAAATCACATTCTAAAAAGTACCAAACAACAAAGACACTTTTCATATACAATAAATACTACAGAGCCAGTCATTCCACTTACTTTCTTATTCACAGATAGAAAATATTGATGAAAAACATTTAAATGAAACAAACACACAAAACAGTCAGACACACAAAAAAGTCGGATGAGCAAAAAGTGACTGCCAATTTAGATAACTTGCGTCAGAATCTGTAACTTTTACTGTCTAGCTGCCAGATTACAACAACAACGAACTTTCATGTTGTAAGCTGTGACCAAATACCAGGGTTCCCACTTTTTCACAGGAAAAAAAATTCAAGGGCTTTTCAAGGGTTTCTAAAGGGGATATTTTAATTTTTAAGGGGCAAATTTAGCCGTACAATTGAAAAAAAAAAAGAGTGAATAATAACCTTACACATGTAATCCAGCCATGATGATAAGGTGATTACACCACTTCTGTAGTCTTTTCCATGCTCAATATCATATACATACAAAAAAAAAATAAAAATGAAGTCTTTATACAGAAATGAGAAAATCAGAAAAAGAAAAAACCTTCAATCTGCTTTCCAGACCAGTATCTGACATGAATTTCCAGCTGCTTCTGTTTCAAGTCCTTGTTCAATGATCATCATCAAAAGCATGACATATTCATTAACTCTCTACCGGCAGCTGCAGCCGAGGCCTCCTCTCTAGCACATTTCAGGAGGGAGCTCAGCAAACTTTACTTTTAAAATACAGCCACTGTATGTGCTGTCGTGTGGAAGTGTGTGTGAATGGTTGGCGGGCCTGGACTAACCTAACGCTTGTTCTGGGCAGGATAGGGAGCAGGGTAATCCCTTTTGAAAAGGCGAATGTGGGTAGCCTTCTGCTGCAGCTCCACATTAACTGGGTTTTTTTTTTTTTTTTTTTTTTTTTTTTTCCCCCATTTCAAAATGGAGTGACTGATGGCTGAGAATGAAGCAAAATGTAGAAAGAGAGGGGGTTAGTTACCGCCAAGGACATTGACAAACAAAGCACAGGACAAGACACAATGCAATTCGACCTCTTGGGTCTTCTTCAGGGGAAAAAAAAAAAAAAAAAAAAAAAAAAAACCATCACATTTAACATTTAGGACAGTACAAGTACAAACAAAGAACGAAGAGTGACTTATCTGTCCATGTGGTAGGAGAATGGCCCGCCAGACGGAAACGACAGAGGGGATTATGAGAGAGGAAAAGGGGGGGGGGGGGGGGTGGGGGGGGGGGGGGGAGGGGGAGTGAAACGATGGGGTTGTGTAGCTGGTTTTAGTTAGGTGGTGTGATATATATTTGTGATGGTTGTGGTTAAGGTGGATTGATAATAATGCTAAGTAAGGGGGGGGGGGGGGGGGGGGGGGGGGGGATTTTTTTTTTTTATATATATACATCATTTTTTTTATATATATATATATATAGAAGGGATAGTCATGATAATGATAATGGTAGTAATTATAATAACTAGATGAATAAAAATGAAAGTAACTGTAATAACAAAAAAATTAAGTGAATAAAATAGATATAAATGATTTTTTTTGTTTTGTTTTGTTGGTTATGTGTGTGTGTGTGTGTGTGTGTGTGTAGGCTAGCTGGTAGTAAGTTAGGGGGGAGGGGTGTGGTATGAATGCTGTCTTTTTGAACATGAAAGTAGGATTTTTTTTTTTCTTTTAACAAATGCGCACACTTAAATGAGTCACTTAAAAGTCTATGGAGACGACGTGACGATTGATTTGAAGATTCAGTCTGTGATTTCACTCTTTTTTCAGTTCTGACAGAAAAAAAAGGAGCAATGCCAAAAGTTGCAAGACATCTACTTTTGGTTTCCCCACTCCGATAGTTCGTCGCAATCGAGGAATATGGAAGCATTGCTGCAAACAGTTTCGCGTTGTCTTAAGCAGATCGGAAACTGTAATGATTGTTGATGGCATGAATCGTCCACAACACTTCAGCTTTCAACACATCTGTCCCACTTGCTGTTATTGTGGATTGGCTGACGATTCTTACTGAGGAAAGGGTCTGACCCGATTTGATGAATTTGATGATTGCCGAACGAAGTCCGTAAGACTACCGACCGGCCTACTCGCTTTATCCAATTCCACGTATTTTTTCCTCTTTCCGTGATTTGCAACCGCCAATTCGCCCATTGTCCGAACATCAACGGTCTTTTTGCACACTTTACAGAAAAACGCATGTTTGTTGTCTCTGCATTCAGTGATCCAGCTTCGATATTCTTCCTTCTCTGTAGCCACAACGGATCAAATGCGTAATTTCCCTTTGGCATGATGACAGACGCAACAGTATCGGACTTCGCCGAAGATGAGGGAGCATGGCGCCCTTTGTCGGAAGTCGAACTGCGCATGCGCAAACGATAACCGACTATTGAATTGCTTCCCTTTGCTTGAAAAGCAGACGACACGCAACACGATTCGAGAGGCGAAAATCGATGTCCGAAGTCTCGTTCGCGTTTGTTCTCCGATTCGTCTTCAAATGTTACGGTCAGTTTTGGTCCGAAAACGATTTTTAAGGGGATTTCAAGGGATGGTAGGGATATCTGCAGTTTTCAATCCCTTGCGATGGGAAAGGAACAAACAGCAGACTGACAAAACTCGGATAATCTACAACATTCATCCACTGAATTTTCTTCCTGATAAAAGCTTTGCTGCATCAAAATAAGAAACTGTGACCAAATAAAAACAATTTGGCGTCATATACTGTACCATGTCAGACCATAGCATTCAACGGCAGTCAGTCAGCTCTGTCAGGCCGAATTTTTGTGGCAAATGCTGTCATAAGACAGTCACGTAACGCCCACCCCACTTCACTAATCTAATTAACAGATTCTGCTCAACACTTTTACCTTTTATAAACCATACAAACGAGCACTTTAACACAACATAACGCAACTTCAAAACAATACCAACATACAAAAACTCATAACTTAAGAAACATAAAAAAAAAATAATATAAGATATATCAGCTGCCTATGAACATTTTCCAATGCACACACACAAAAGAAAAAAATATTCGAAATGTATAACCATCAAATTTAAAACTGTTCTCCGAATTCTCATCGTGTCCAGTATTTCTCAAATTTGTTTATATTTACCATAACTACCTGTGTGAAAAAGTCAAAAGGATTACCTGTTCCCCATCTTTGGGTTTCTTAGGAGGACTGCTAGCAGAAAAGGGTGAGCCTGGCCGTTTGGATGCAGAGTCATTCATCTCCTGAAACACCATTCCACTTTATGCTGACAACCTGCTTTCTCAGCCATCATTTCAGGTGAGGAAAATCAGTGCTCATCGCCCTTACCCAGCATCAACATTACTATCAATGGATAATGGAACTGGAAACAAATGGACAGCGTAATGGCATGATGACTGAGAGGTTTTGGGTTTGAACTATACAAGTAGCCTCTCTTCAGCATTTCATTATAAAGCTATCTTGAGCAAAATGTACCAAACAAATAGATCAATTTGATCCAGTGCTAGACAAACTGGGGTTACAGGTTAGGTAAGGTCAATGCCCCAAAGCCCAATGATCACAGAGGTAGTGAAATGTCAGAGGTCCATTAGGACGGCATTTAAGAAAAAGCTGCCAGTCCTTTGCCTACCTTGACCTTACCTGATCTCATCAAGAACCAACCCATGGGCATACCATAAATATACCACCTCATCAGCGATCTGAATTTGTGATCAGCAGCTCCTCAGACAAATGCTATCAACCTCCCCCCTACCCCCCCTTATTAACCTCTGAATCACACCAAACTTTGTATGAAAACGCAATGGTGGGATCTGTCTGATGTACATGTGTGTCTGTGTATGTTCTGTTGATGTTTGCGATTGATCACTGTCGTCACTTGCCTGTACATAAAACTCACCACATCTGGGGGATCAAAGTCTTTGTCAACTACATTTGAACACATCTCAGTCACATCTGAATGGTTTACAATACTGTCTGAATCTTTATCATGAATTTAGCAGCACCCAGACAGTTCAATCATCCACAATCATGCCTCTGTCACCGTCACTTACTGTTGTCAAACACACACACACAAACCAAAACTTTTTTTTCTTTTTTTTTTTCTTTCAGCTCATTCTCAAGGCATTGCAAATGGAGGTAAAGCACATAATCATTACAAATTAATGCAACTGCCACACTTTTCAGATGCTGACCACCGTTTGCAGAATTCTGTAATGACATGTCGTTCGTACAATTCTCCAATATTAAAACCTATTTGTGTCCCCTTTAATTAATGACAGAAAAATCCAATATACCTCTGAAGAATCCTTCAGCACGGTACGCTCACTCCCAGAGTCAGAAGCAGGGACAGCATTGGCAGAGGAGTTGTCACTGGGATGCCACACCATACTGTCAGCCTGCTCACTCAAACTCTCCGACGTGCTGGGAGTGCCAACAGACACTTCCGCAGCCTGCGACTCTTGGGAGGTTTCGTCCTCTTCTGCTTTAGCATGGGAATTACTGGACTCGGCCTGCTCGGGTTTGATGCTGGGATTTTTGTCCACACTGGAGCGTCTATCTCCAGCACCACTGCCGCGAGCCCCGTCCTTCTTCTTGGGCCGGCCAATGTCCAGGATGTGTTTGGGTACATAGTTACTAAGCTGTTTTCTGGAACGACACAAACATCAAACGGGCTTAGTTCTTCCAACATAGGGGTTGAAATCTTCAGTAACGCAGTTCCAAGAAAAATCTGAAGTGAGAAATAAAATGACCCACTATCTAAAACAAAGAAAAAAACACAAACAACCCCCCCCCCAAAAAAAAAACAACAACAACAAACAAACAACAACAACAAAAAAAAACAAACTGAGGATCAAATGAAGGACATAGGGTGGTCAAACACAGACAGATTTCAGTCTCTTTCTTTTTCTATGTTTCTTAATGTGTCAATCCAAGTGTGTTTCGAGTATGTTCTAGGATATAATTTAGAAAACACACACATACACACAAAACCTTTAGTGTAAAAAAACCCACTGCAGTATGTACACACAAAATCTTTAGTATGAAACCACAGCTATATGTAAATGCCTTGTCCGTGTCCTAATAACCACTTACTCTCACTCAACAACTTGACAGCAATTGGAAAGATTTTTCTAGTGGCTTGTGAATCCATCTCTAGTGGTTTGTGAATCCATTCACAACAAAAAAAAAAGGGAAAAAAAAAAAAAAAAAAAAAAAAAAAAAAAAACAGCTACCCCCCTCCCTCCCCCTACAAGTTAACATGCACATGCAAATAAACAAAAATTTTTCTTCAACTTTCATGTAACTAAGTGAATAATTAATCATTTATTTTGTTATGCACTCACCTCCTTAGGTAAGTGATTTCCACTTTCATGCCTTCTTTGAACAGGTTTATATGCATTGCCTGTTTGTGAACTGTAACAAAACAGAGAGAAGAATTCACACAATGTTTCATTTATGGGATTACCTAATACTTTGTATTAAGACGAAGCGTGAGAGAATAAAAAGAAAGCATTTGTAATCAGATGGAGGCAAAAAACAGTGAATGGAGAAAGGACTGATGAAACAGTACTGATAAAATTAAACAAAAAATTGAGAGAGAAAACATCAATGAAAGAGAGAGAGAGAGAGAGAGAGAGAGAGAGAGAAGAGAACAGAAGAAAAAGAAAATGAAGAAGAAGAAGAGAGGGCATGGAAAGATGTAGTAAACAAGAGAAAACAATGGAAAATCAAAGAGTAGGCTGAAAAAAAAAAACAACAAAAACAAAAACAAAAAAAAACAACCAGAGAATAAAAGTCAACGAATGTTACAGCATTGAAACAATCGACAGAAAAAAAAAAAATGAACCAACCAAACAAAACAACCAAAAAAACCCATGAGAGACTGACCACCGTGACAGAAAAATTAACTCAAAAGGGACAGCAACATTATTACCGAGTTATATCACTGAAATGAATGACAGTTGGAAAATCCCAGACTGACCAGCATCGGAGAAAGACTGGATGTCGTAGGTGAGATCAATGTTGGAAGTCTGGGTGGTATGAAAGACCAAGCCAATGAACCACTTGCACATGTACTGGCCCTCACTGAAACAGCGCACAAGGGTGTGGGTTGGGGGGGCGGGGGGGTGACATCAATCAACAAAACAAGTGAACAGGTCTTAGCTGTTGGTACAGACACCACTACCACAAACAGAAACCAGATAAGCTGAACATCTTGGATTGGCTATGAACAAAGGCAACTTTCTTGACGATTGTATCATAATTTTTAAAGGAAAACAGGCCTAAAACTATGAAATCAGTTTTATGACAGTTTTTTAAATGGAAGGTTATAGTCTAGTAAATTTGTAAACAACATGATAAACTGTTTCCAAAAATGAGAAAACATTATCAAAGAGATATTGCATGAAATCTAAACAGCCTTGACTATTCATGTTCTCCTTTCATCAATATCCAATTCTCAGTTTGGCAGAAAACTTCAAAAGCATGCAAGTTACTAAAGAAAAAAAAAAAAAGGCTGAGTACTTTTATTATATGTATCTTCATGTATGCAAGCACAGGCATCGGTAATTAAAAGAAAGCAAAAACTATTAAACAGGCTATCCACTCTGTAGCTGTCTCTCACACACAGCAGATGTTTTGTGTCCTTACTCAAAAACCAAGTCGTCACTTAACTAAGATTTACCTTTCATTGATTGGTCCGTAAGATTCTGGCATGACGTGTGCAAGTTTGATGAAGGGATTCCTTTCCAAGTTTCCAACCAGCAATCTGATCTTGGATTCTACATAACCCTTCCTAAATGAAAAACAAACATAAAAAATATTAACAAAACATAGTTTAGCACACCATACCCTAGATCTAAGCTAGACAGAATTTGTTAGGATTGAGCAGCGGGGGAATATGTTTTTTGTCTTGCGTAAAAAAGTTGTCTTAAATACATGAAAGCAACTCAAATAAATCTGACTAATGAACGAACAGTACAAGACAAGGAGAATTAAATCACACACAGAAGGCATGATGCAAACCTTGCACACACTGTCAGTTCTTCCTACAAAACTGAAGAAATACTAGTGTCAAAAGATTCCTTTCTGTGTTTCTTCATGTCTGCATCTTGACACCTGTTTGCAGGTAACAATACCGCAAGCAAGCACTCTGTAAAAGTTCTTCAACATCCATCAAACTGTTTTCACATTCTCTTGTGGACCACTGGCAAGATTACCCACAGACCTTAAAACAAGAAGAAGCCACCCAACCAACCCCCTCACTCCTACCTCCTCCCCAAGCCACGTAACAACAACAACAACAACAACTACCCAACCAAACTTGCTTTTAATCATACCCTCAAATTATGCATTGATCCCATTCATTAAAACAGCAAAACCAACTCAACAAAATGACCCATCCTCAATCCACTGCAGGTATGTGTAAAATACATGGTGAATTTTCAGCAAAAAGTCTCACAGTGCACCAGAGCAAGTGGGGCAAATAAAGCCACTGAAGACAGCGGTCTCACGCACTTCCCCTCACTGTGCAATACACAGCCAACTGAAGGCAGGATGCTTACCATTCAATGTGATGCTCATTCTCTTCTGCACTGGCACGTAGAACAATGTAATGCCTGTTGAAAAAGCACCACAATCATGACTCACAAATGAGTAGGGGGAAGGGGGAGGGGGGAAGGTCACAAATACAAACCCATTAAGGAGCCCATTAGTCTACACTGACCCAGATCCCCCCACCTTTGCGATCCGCAAAACACAGATGGTTTTGAAAAGAATTATCACTTTTAATATTAACTCAGTAAAAGTTGCAGTCCAGTTGTGTCTGCCAACTTCTGAAACAGCACAATTCTGTCCATTAAAAAATGCCGGAAACTTACCTAACAAGATAGAAATGAATGTTACATTGCAAAGGAAATGCATTAGCATACTGAACTCAAAACTACTATTCACAATCAATTCCCCATCCAAATGTAGAAAATGCTCCCAGTAAGGTATCCGAACCGGTACTAAAAATACAAAAAAAAAGAAAGAAAAAGAAAAAAAAAAAAAAAAAAAAAAAATCAAACCAAACGAAATCAACCCCTGAACCTCATGATTCACCACTTGCATATTCATTTAGTCCCTGCATATTTGTCACAGCTCTAAAACTACCGAGAAGTGTTGGCTTGAAGATTAGAAATATCCCTACAAACTGGTCAGAACTTGCACACACACACACACACACACACACACACACACACAAAAAGAGTACCAAAATGAATTTTAAAAGGGTTTTGTCTTGCCACCATCTTGAAAATGAGACATAAACACTCCCTCTTACTGACTTGGAAAAACTTAGTTAATCTAAGTATAACTGACCACAAAACAGGGTGTAGGGGAAGGAAACGATGCAAAAAAATGACCAGTTCAACTTACAGCAGTGGTCTGCTGCCTACGTCGCTTACTTTGTTAATAAAAATACCTTATGTTCCGATGGCAGTCTCGTGCCATCATGATATTCAGAGTAACTATACCCCAGTACCTTAAAGACCTGACTAAATAGCTGCAGGTATAAACCTGACGATCACCAATGTAAGATTATACTACATTTATGCATGTCATTCATGCTTTTACAAAAGGGGATAGCAAAAAGCAGCACAGACTTAGACTTACGTAGCTCTGTATGAGAGCAAAAGCTAACAATTTTGTCCTTTACAACCAAGTCTAAACCCAAATGGAAAACACCTATCAACAGTGATCAAATTAATGGCATGCAAGCACACTGGACATGCAGACAATAGCCTGAATCCTTCTGCAGTCAACTTACTTGTATTTGTGGAAAAAATTGGAAGGTTCAAAGAGAGCCGCCCACTCCTCTCGCTGCTCGTAAATCCTTGTGACCACGTCCAGTCCTGTAGAGGAACAACATTCACAATCTATACAGAGCAATTAAAATTAAGGAAGAAACATTACAAACTATCTAAAGCGATCTGAAAAACCTGTAATTATGTTAAACACACATGAACACTTTGAAAAGTCATTTCTCATTAAAAAGAAAAAGAAGAAATACATAAAAGACCCCCACCCATCAGCACAAAAGCAACATCCTACTACTTCTCATTCTGCCTATGAAGGAGGCAAAAAGACTGGCCCTCAGGTCTCTCCTATTTCCAAAGCATCGATGGGTGCTGCCTTGAGATAATTTCAGCCTCTTCGAATGTAAACTAACATTACGATGAATAGATGGAAAGCTTGGTGCCAAGAGAACCATCATCACAACAAGAGATATGCTCCTCGCTGCGTTTTCTCATGAATATTCTCTGAACAGTGAAAATCTGCATGCCCTGGCAGCACAGCTCAAGCCCTGGATGTCCTCTACCTCACCTTCTCTGAACTCTTCAGTGATAACGCTGCGTGTGGAGTTGGACACATTGTAGGTGGAGTTCTGTTGGGGGTACGCTGGGGTGATGATGGGCATCAGGTGGAAGCGGTCTGCAGGATTTATCTGGAACACAACATTGAAGTTGACGTTGATTAGTTTTTCTAGACAAATCCCTGACCTGTCAAAACTTATCATTCAAACACACTCTCACAACATATGTGTATTTCCACTGTCATTCCCAGAGACCATGAATATCTGGACGAAATTGACAGTAGTTTTTCCTGAAACACTGTGCAACAGTCAACCTGCCTTTTGACTTTAATTAGTGCTTGCTCTCACTAAATCTGAGTAAAGACTAGAGTTTTGCACCACAAAACAACCATGAACATACCCAAATTAAAATTCTGTGCTTCTGTCAATGTTGCAACAAATTCAAGCTGTCTGAAGATTTTGTCCCTTTGGTTTCATATGCATGCTCACAATTGTGTTTTAGCGAAAGTTAGAACAAAAAAACATGTTTTCAAAATTAAAAGGGAAAGAGATCAGAGATTATAAATTCTGAACTGGTATATTCCAGATTTAAAAAATCCAAATAAATTAACGGAACTAAACAGCTAACCCATTCTGGACAAAAAAACTGACCTTTGCATTCATTCAGTTTTAATTGCATTTTAACACAACATAACTGTTATTTAAAAAATCCAAATAAATTAAACGGAACTAAACGGCTAACCCATTCTGGACAAAAACTGATCTTTGCATTCATTCAGTTTCAATTGCATCTTAACACAATTCAACTGTTTGTCTGAACCACTTTAAATTTTCTTTCACCTCCACATTATTCCACTGAAAAGGATGTGGAGGGAATCCGCTTCCTCAAAGCAATTAATCAGCAACCAGTCCATCAAAAAAATTTTTTCCCCCAAAAAAATAACGTGTTCTTTTGGATCAGAATAAAATGAAACACTCCTTCAATCACGACAAATAGTCTGTTCCACTGGATGACAGATTAAAAACAAAAATCTGAAAGCTACCTTTAGAATTTTATTTCAACACTTACATTCTTTAAAAATGCCATACATCATTTGTTTTAAAATTTTAATACCTCGTCAACAGCAAATTCGAAGAAGTTTACTTGGAAACCGTTTTTTTTTCTCTCCAAATCCTATTTACTTACATTCTCAGTGATGAATGTGTGGCAAGTTTGAGCCAGCAATGTGGGTGAACTTCAGCAAAAGAGGTCCAGAATGGGTTAACATTACTAAACAAAAGTTCACTTTGTGAATCATCCATTTTAAAAAGAAAAAGAAAAGAAAAAAACAAACAAACAACAAAAAAAAAGAAAAAAAAAAGAAAGAAAGCTGTCTGAATACCCAACAAACATTCAAGGAAAGATTTCCCATTCACAATGAACGCCACAGATGACTACCAAAATGTCTGTCCCTGTAGACACCACCAATATGATGCCTATGTCTTTTCAAGAAGAGTGAAACATTTCACTGATCAACGATACAAGATTCAATATCATCTTAAATTCTCACAGCTCCAATCTTGTTCTTGTATTATGCAGAAAAACATTTAAGAACATTTCAGTTCATTTTGCTCTGCAACATTATTTAACTCTACATATTGTGATGAGTAAAGCATCAAACTGAGGAACACTGAAGATACAATCACCTCCGACAAGACAGTACACCTGAGGACTGAAAGCAGTAGAAAATCTCACCCGTGCATCCCAGACTGGAAAACCAAGCCTGTTTTCCGACTCCAGAGGCTTCAGTAACACCGGAGTAGGCCAGTCCCTGAAATAAAGTGGAACTGATTAAGTGGGGTTCAGTCAGACCAGGGCTGGCCAGTCCCTGAAATAAAGCGCAACAGACTGACTGGGAACTGCACAATAAATCAGACATGACACCACAAAATAATGTCAAAACAAAGCTTATGAAACTTTTCATTAACAACAAGGGCAAGTTAAATTCTACTAAAATGCAATTTGTGTGTGCTGTGAAAAATGCCTGTCCCAAATCAACAAAGATAATTTACCCCTGGTTCTGCCCACAACACATTCTTTGCTACTGGCACAGTTGTAAATGCAATCAACTTGCAGTAGGGAACAAGCACTACTCACCATTTGGATAAGACGAGGAAAAATCTATGAACTAGGGTGGCAGGGGCAGCGTTTGGGTACAGTTGGCATACTCGGGCGACAAGCATGGCCCAGGACACCCCACCCAGGTAACCCAGGGCATTGGAGTACACCCCCTTCTCTGAAAGTATTGAGAAACATCAGCAACACAGTGACACAACACTGGTAACACATAAAGAATATCATTCTTTCCTTCTCTGACACACAAGGTTAAGCGATGGTGCAGAAAGCAGAAAGCTATACACATTTTATGGATACAGTTTTTTTTCTTGAATCCTTTAGCATTTGATTGCATTCTTGGCATCGGAATATGAATGCATCTCTTTATCTCATGCTATATGCTAGAACAGGCAATTGGCAAAAATAATTATTTTTTCCAGCAAAACACTAACTGGCAAAAATCATTTTTTCCAGCAAAACATTAATTACAGACCTGTATACAGCAAAACACTAACTGGCGAAAAACAATTTTTTCAGCAAAACATTAATTACAGACCTGTATACCCTAACACTGCTGCTGGTGTACTTTTCCACAAAAAAGTGCATTTTCTATCATGTAGAAATAATATTCATTACTTCAAAGTGTGTAGTACACACTGTCGTTCCTATTTATCGATATGTTTTTAAAGAAGTAAACACAGCCGTATGCGATTCACATGTCAGAGTTCTGGTTATTTGGTCTAGGGTAACCAAACATGCACACCACGACAACACCATAATCAAACTCTACAGATATAACTGCTGCTGAATTTCTATTTCCAGTTTTCCCTTTTCATTTGGTCTCTTGTATCTGTTGCATTTTTACCAAATATGTGTACAAAATTGGTCTGTATTTCTTGGCCTGGTTGATGCAGGGATACATTACAAAAATAAACCATAAAGTCCTGTCATGTAATTTCAGACATGAGTGGATGAGTGGATATCTGTGGCGTCATTTTCATTATCCTCATCAAATAATGTGGCCCTTCATGCCCTGCTCTCCTGGTGACCCCAGTTTATGTTACCTATTCACTTCTATGCCCTTGGTTTGGTTGTCAGGGTCACCAGTACTGGCGAATTCATGGGGACTGTCAAAGGACCAATTTAGAGGTACCGTCTGGATGACAGTGCACACGTGCTATCCCCACCAGTAATCGATTACTATTTTCAGCAGGAGACTTACAGGTGGTGTTCTCTGTATGTTAGATCAGCACAAGCACCACTGAAGACCATCTAAGTGACTCTCGGCAGCAGTGCAGCGTCTACTCTTACGGACTGACTCATGACGACTTGACAGTGACTGCTTCCTGTAGATTATGGTAGAGAGAGCCAGGCTGTGGCTCTGAACAAGGGATCAAATCCGTGGCATGGGTGCAATGCCACTGAAGTGACAAGGAAGTCGAGACAGTAGCCACACACACACACACACACACACACACAAAGCATGTACATCTGATAATCACTACCTTATACTGATACCAACAGATGTTAGAAATGAGCAGCATTTTCAACGTACTAATGGGTAAAGAGCTGAGATGAACAAACGCTGCCAATTATTTCATAAAACTTTTTTTTTAACAGCACTAGTCTGTACCCAACTAGAGCCTTCTACACATGAAGTAAATTCTCCCTGTTTAGATCAAGACTTAAGTATAAAGACACTATTTTAGGAGAGTAAATATTAAAAATTCTACTGCAGCAAGCAAATACAATTGCAACTAATCAAAACGCTCTCACCACTCTAAACATACATACAATAAAAACACATACTTCATCACAAATGTAAAATACAATCCATATTAATTAAAAAAAAAAAATTCATTGCAAAACTTCTACTCACTCTTTGCCCACAATTTTATGGCACGTAATGTCATTCTGAAGTTTTCTTTATTTGGAACTAGGTGTAGTATCTCATCTGTAACACGGCATCCTGAAATCATACCAAGAAATATTTTCATTTCTCAAGCACTTGCTCAAGAACATAAATGGAAAGAAAGAGCAAAAATAGAAAGGATCTAAATGACAATGAAATAATTATTTACAACAAAATTCCTATATCTGTTTGAAATGATTCATGATTTGTTTCAGTAACAAATGGGGAAAAAAAAAAAAACCTCAGCTGATCAATCAAAAACGCTTCTGCAATGTCTCCCAACCCCAGCCTCTCCTGAGGCTTATGAACAACTTACTCCAATTTCTAACTCTGTGCAAAAGACTTTTTCGACTTTTTAGGACTCAATAAGAATCATTTGGTGTAATGTTACAAAAGACTTGTCTGATGTTGTAAATTCACATACCGTTCAGACTTCTCACACTCTTCTCATCCAAGTTTTTCAGGTGGGATTCATGACGAAGATCGATGTCTTCTGGAATTGTGGGCAGTGCAAGTCTTGCGAACAACATATCCAGCTGAAATCAATGAATCATCAAACCAATCAACCTTATCACTATACAGATACAGAACTACTCAGGGAAGAGAGAGATAGAGAGAGAGAGAGTGAAAGAGAGAGAGAATATGTGAGAGACGGAAGAGGAACAGAATTGTGGTGAGTTAAATAATATTCACATTATCCATTAAAAAGGAAGATTGGCAGAACCAGAACACTGGACACAATGGGAATATCCAGACCCACTGATAGTAACTACTGGTTTTCTTTTCACTCTAAAAATGGTGTCTTAGTGATCAAATCCAGCTCAACTCTCTTGACAAGCAAGTGTGCCTGCTAGCGCCCGACCCGACCGGAAATCACACAGCCAAAAGGCTGAGCGCCTGCCAGCGCCCAGTAAAACACATGGCAACAATGGGTGCCACCATGTTTTTCGTAGAAAAGGAAGTCTCACAAGAATGTGACTTCCTTTTTCCTTTTACAATCCACTTCCGCTTGCAACAAACTGCGACTTGATAAATGCCGTAGTTCTTGAGTTATGATTTTTTAAGTTAAGTGGTCGAAATGCTGTTTTTCACCATGGCAAACCTTGATTTTCTGGCATTCAATCATGGGATTTTGTGATGAAGATGAGCTGATTTGTAGAATTTAAGGCATGAAATTGTGAAAGTACAGGGTAATGAAGCTGAGGGTGACCTAGATCTCAACTGGGATGATGTTATAGGCACGATGAACAACAATTCATAAGGAAGTTCTGAAAAAAAGAAGATCTGCTTGAAGTGTGAGCGTCTTGATAGACTTCTGGACTGTTTTACTTTCATTTACAGGTGTAGTGTGACAATACAAACTTTATTTTCAACTTTTTTGCTTTGTGTTCTTTTTTGGATGTGAAGTTGTAGTGGTAAATACATATGTTTTTGATCGTGCAAAAAAATCTACCCAAATCTAAGCGTGCCTAATATTTTTTTTATCAAAATTAAAACAAAAGAAGCCCAGATTCAAAATCTCCATTCATTCAATTTCCTTCAAAAATTATATATATTTCATTTTTATATCTTTGTAGTTTCTGAGCTAGAATTTTTTGTTAATTATTACCCCCAAATTATTTGATTTCCCTGGCATTGGGAAATACTTTGTTTGTAATATTTTTCTGGCAGTGAACGGGTTAAAAACTAATTTTTAAATTGGGTAACCATGTTCAAATTACAGAGTTACTTCTCTTGCCGTAGGTTTTCAGCGTAAGTGCAGGTAAGTGCATACAAAAGAGAGGGTTTTTTTTTTTTTTTTTTTTTTTTTTTTACAAAAGAGAGTTAAGTGTAAGACAATACATCTTACTCACGATTAAAGATCACAGGCAATGGCTGACCATTTTTCTTCCTTATCTGTCTTTTTCTTATCTATCCTTACCAAAGAATAAAAAAAGCACTCACACTTACACATACACAAACATGACACAAACTCACCTCAATTCCGTCATAGGTCATTTTGATCACTGGCACAAATGCTTCTTCCACTGCCTGTAACGACACAAAAACCAAGACTATCAACTCTGAAGAATGACAAATAAACAATGCTACTTCTGATCCTTCAGTAAATCAGTTACAGACCTGCCAACCCCCTAAGAGACCAATGAGTAAGAATTGAAGCTCTGTGAGACAGAAATGTGTAATTTCAGAGAGCTAAGAGTAATCAAGCGCTACACTTACTTTTTCAAACAAACACGGGTGCGATGAAATTGTTCGCACAATTTTTTTCTTCAAATAACCTTTTTTTTTAAGTGTCACAAGAAATCTTTACAAATTATGAAAATGTAGAATACACTGGAAATATATATGCGAACATATGCAATGACACCTTTGTTCTTGCCAGTGACACATGATTTGTATTATC
Organism: Conus betulinus; assembly: GCA_016801955.1. NCBI lineage: Eukaryota > Metazoa > Mollusca > Gastropoda > Neogastropoda > Conidae > Conus > Conus betulinus. Next base: position 457,224 of record JADBJO010001039.1, on the reverse strand, counting down.
ACAAACCAAGGACAGACAGTTCTGCCATGGCACACCAAGGCTTGATAGTAGGCCAGAAACAACCTCAAAAATGTTCTCCCCTGTTGCTGACTCTGTGCATGTGGAGTTGGCTATCTGCTCAGTGGCGATTTTATAAGTCTCGCACCACCCCAGGAAAGAATCCCCCCCCCCCCCCCCCCCCCCCCCCCGATCAGTCCCCAACACAAACGGTCCATTCTGCAGTCCCCCATGGCAAGGGTCCTCACAATGTGTGTTGTCTTTGTTCGACCGCTCTTGAACTGTTTGGCGATCTCCGAATCTAAGAACGCTTCTTTAAAAAGCTGGGATGCATGGTCGGCTGCGCTAAGAGCGATGATGTACTCGACAAAAAATCCGGCCACCAATGCTTCAGCCCGAATTACCCTTTTCCTCATTTCTACAGTCTGAAAAAACTGTGTGATGCTGGAAGAATTCGACACGTTAGAGGAATCGATGTGTTTGCGTGACTCAAGGTGATGTTTCACATCCACCATGGGAAATTGTGAAGTCCGACTCGCAAGTGGTACACCTTGCACAATTAACACCTTTAGCCGAAAGTCGTATGCAGGGGAATTTTTCCGAGTATTCTTTTTCGGGACTTTTGACCAAGTTTTTTTCTTTTTTGCATCTTGTCCAGAACTTTCTGCTCCACGTTTTGACAGTTTCGTAACTTCAAACTTCAAAAGGATGCCAACTTCGCTGAATGGTAAAGATGGTGCAACGAACTGCGCATGACCGGAAACGCTTCTTGAAGATTACTGGTTATACGCACGGCGCGTCTGTACATAAGCCGATTTTTTCGTCCGTTTTTTTTTTTTTTTTTTTTTTTTTTGAAATCTTTCAGTGTGTAATTTTTTGGCTAAATGCGTAGGGCGTAAGATTCATCACTTGGGCTTAATAAATTACGCGAAATGCGTAATGGTTGGCAGGTCTGCAGTTACATGCCTATCACACCAAACAACTGCAGCTTTCATCTGCAATTCACCTAGCACATGTGCAGACATGATGTACACAGAACAAAGAAGGAAAACTTCCTTGGAAAAAAAAAAGACGCACAAAGCTTGCCCATACATCCCAATATAATACATGCATACAACAACAACTGCAGGAGAAAAAAACACACACACAAAATTAACCTTTATCAAGACTGACCAACGCATCAGTCTTAAACACTTTTAAAACGACCATCAAGAACAACAGAAACAGGACTTTGCAATAACCTTTTTCTTCTTGCTTGCTTAGGCAATTTAATGAAAGCAACTCTTGCCCAGGTCGGATTTGCAATTGCCCTGACTTCAGAAATCTACTTTTTTTCACCAAACATTACTTCCAAAGGTAAGTTAATTTTCATCACAGTTTGGGTACATTGTTGAAGCTGATGCAAGACTGCATATTACTCTCTGTGTGCGTGTCAGTGTGTGTATGTGTGGGTACATTGTTGAAGCCGATGCAAGACTGCATATTACTCTGTGTGTGTGTGTGTGTGTGTGTGTGTGTGTGTGTGTGTGTGTGTGTGTGTGTGTGTGTGTGTGTGTGTGTGCACCACACAAAAACAAAACAAACATAGAATTTACCCGCAGTTCCTTGACTTCGATCTGATTCTTCATGAGTTCACACAAAAGACTTGAAAAAGTCGGACCTTTCTACATGCCTTGGAGCCACACACAACGTATCAATATCAGCACCTACACAATGCCAAATCCAATATTATTATTCAGTGACTACACTTGAAAAAACATAAACAAACACCTCCAATAAAAGATTTCAGAAGAAAAAAGGGGGAAAAAAACCCAGCACACACCAAGATCAATACGAAGGTCCTGTATCAACAATATAACTATTGTCTTTCAGTGTGTAAAAATATACATACAAAATATGTTAAAAAAAAGTATTTTTCCTCATCACATTCATTTCTTACAGTTAACTCCTCACACTCATGTAGCTGTAACAATAAACAAACAAAAAGCTACTTTGTAACACAATGAAGAACAATTATGAACAAAATATACAACACACAAAACTGAACTAAAAACAAAAGTTTCAGTGTTGGGCAGTGAATAATTTCAGACAGCTAAACACGTTCAAAATATAATTTCATCAGTTCTGTGTCATTTACAACAAGAGTACCTTTAGTGTGGACACCCAATCTGTAGGAACCAAATGTGAACACTTTTCCGCCAAACGTGTTGATCTTGCTCTCTGGTATATTGTTCTGCAACAACACATGCAAAATAACAGAACAACTCTGCAAAGAGAATCTGCACAAAGCAATACTAGGGGTACATAAGTGACAAAGGTGTAAGATCAAGATGACACTACACTGCTGGTGCTGGTGCGTGTGTGCTTTTTTTTTTTTTTTTTTTTTTTTTTTAAACAAAAAACTCTCCAGACTTTTGAATCATCAAAACAAAGAAGCTTGAAAACTAAGTGGTGTCCTGCGCGTGAGTCGGATCAGACACCACAGAACACGGCCAAAGTGACTCAACAACAAATCAAACAATGCAGTTTCTTTTCTGGAATGATACCTCCTTAAGACCTGATACCAACTGCTCCCTGTGGAGAGCTACTGCTAGACTTACAACAGGACAGACCTGCATGTTGACGTGTATGGGGTGGCTGGAGTGAGCAGCATGGGAGACATGCCGCTGGTATGCTTCTTGTTACACTATCTGTTGCACTCTCATAACTAACATGGGTTCACCTCTGTCAGTTCCTCAATGAAAATCATGTGACAAGACCCCTTGCTGAAAAATCAACACCCGTTTATCATTCGATTAACTTTCTTTACATATTCAAACTTTTTTTTTTCATGTATGTCATATCCAATTTCAGTATATTATTTTTATCCTAACATGCAATAATACTCATAGTTAATTCAAGTCAGAATGGCCTTGGTTCTACATATTTTGTTATTCCATTTTAAAAGTTCTATCCACAATAAAATGTTACCTTGTGTCTGCTGACATCCTTGATCCATTCTCTGACCAACTCATTTATTCGAGCAAGGACCTCCATGCTGCAATCACATGATATCAGTAAATATTCCATCATTTGGAACAAACTGGAATCAATTATTCACTTAGTATGTCTCTAATGCTTTTTTCTTGGGCAGTTTAAAAAGTGTGAAAAGTGTGCATGTGCAGCCTGTGTGAAAGTCTGGTCATCCGTTGCCAAATTATTTTTTTGGGGAAAAAAAAGTAAGCAAAATCCAACTCACTCACTCTTGTATGATTACATAAATGCATCTGAAAAATCTGCAAATAATCTATATGCAAAACCATATCATGAGTTTTTTGTGTATTGATGGACTATTTATCAAAATCAAAACAAATCTACACTATAAATGTCTGTTCTATATTAATCATGCCAATGAAATGTGTCATTCTCTGGTTAACTAACAACTGAAACAGATCACTCTATTGCTATAAATTATCAAAGAAATACATATTAGATAATGAAACACCCCTATCATTTTAATTTACAATATGTGATCAATGGCTGCTCTCTGGTTAAATCGTCAGGTTACTTACTGCATTAAACAAAAATTCTCAAAAAAGACTTTTTAAATTCATGCCAAAATTGTTTTTCTTCCCTACCTGGCCCCTCTAACATTATAACTAAAGACACAACCTGACATAGTCTTCAGTGAATGTTTAAAAAAAAAGGAGACTCAGTGATTCTGTTCACCAACTTAAGTTCACTCACACAGTGAAGAGAAAATAATCTATTCTAATCAGATATCATACACAAATCCCGTATATGACTTTAAAATAAAACACAGACAAACAAACAAAAAAACCTGTAAATCAAGCACTCACCGATGGTGCAGTTCTGCTTCACTCTCAAAGACGCCATGGGGAGTCATGGACTCCTTCAGCTTGTCTGTCAGTTCAGTATCAAACGGTTTGGGCTCTGCTAAACTCACTGGGCCTGTCACTCCAGGGTACTGACTACGATTGCTGGGGCTATCCAGAGACATCTTGCTGTGACATATTGATGATGATTTATATAATTCTGTTACCATCCATCAATTAATTTTCAACATCCCTTGTCAACAATGGTACAAAAAAATTTGCAAAGCTCAAACTCTAATCCTTTCAATATTTTTTTCCCTTTGCTGCCATATCTTTCTGGGCAGCAAAGTCACCAACATCAACTCATTCCTAACACATCCAGTAATCCATACCCAGATTCACTCTTTTACAGAACAAGAGCCAGCTCTCCGCAGGGAATAATGTACTTCTAACAATAATTCATTAGCATAGACATGCTAACAAATTTGAAAAAAAAAAACAGTAACCAATGTCTCTGTGACAAAAAACCTGAAAATGGAACAGGGTTCCTACAGTGTTTTCAAGACATTTTTTCTTAATTCAACTTTTCAAGGCTACACAACAGGTGTGTAAAAGGATATATGTCACTCACATATTTTCTGCCCTTTGTCAACTCGATCAGCTGTTACTTTACACAGCAGAAATACTGTTAGTACTAACTGGAGGGTCATTTTACACAAAAGAACTGCTATGTCTGGAAATTCAAATGTGCACATGTATATCAAGCTGTTAAAGCTTCAGTTCTTTGTTTAGACTTTCAAACAATAGCTGGTAGTTTGATTCATCTTACGTTCTTTTTTTTAATTTTTTTTTTATTACCAATGAATGAAAGTGAGGTGCAATGCTAAATGTCACCAAATACCCAGATTTTCCCTATCACACTGATATCCTTTGGCGACTTGACTATCTGGAAACATTGTCTGAAAAAACTGAGAATTCTGTTCACAAGAGGAAGCTTTGGTGTGAGTTTACAGTGTGCAGTGTCCAAAGAATTTCAGATTTCAGCACGTCTGTCTTTGAGCAAAACGAGTCCATTCTGACCAAAGCGCTCGTACTGGATTCGGACACGGACACATCAGATTTTATGGAGATATGATGTTTGTGTTCGATGTTGCTGCTGCTGTATTGTTTGTAAGAAAGTGCAAGATGGGTATCGCTGCCGAAGATATGCTTGACATGAACAGAGCCATATGCTTTTTTCCTTTGCTGTGGCTAACCAGGGCACTCTCACCCATTGCTTGCACATCAAAACTTTTTTTGCAGACTGTGTAGTCACAGGCATATTTGTTGCTTCTTCTTCTCTCGCCCAGTCAGAAAACTCAGGTTATCCAACCACAGATGGTTGAAAGCACATCTCCTCCTCCCCTTAACCCCTGCCCCCCTCCCCCCCCAAATTTCAAGCTTTTTTCCACAAACCAGCAGTCACAAAGAATTGAACAAGCAGGAAGTGCTAAACCTTTTGGACATGCATAGAGTTGAAAAATTACCAAAGTAATATCTCCCTTTGTTGAAATAGCAATGACAATGTGGGATTGCCACTATGTTGTAAAAAATTTGTATCAAAATACATTTTCATCAACCTGAACGCAGAACAATAAAACTGACTTTTTTTTGTTGCCACATTTCAATTTTTTTGAGCCGATGGCTTGATTTTCAAAGGTTTTCAAGGAGGTTTGGTCAACAGAACCACATTTTAATGATTTTCAATGGTTTTCAAGGCTTTGAAATTGGCTCTCAGAATTCAAGAAGTTTCAAGGAGCATACAAACCCTGTGAAAAAAGAAATCTGTAGTCTGAAATCTGATACTGGAAAGGCAGCTTTCTTCATATTTGGTAAAACTGACATTTTATGAATATATCCAGAGGTTAGACAATTTAGCCAGATATTACTCTTCTAACAGACACTTCTCAGCTGTCACTGACATTCAGTAAATATAGGCAATTTTTTTTTTTTCACATTTGGCTAAACACACTTACCAAGCAGATAGTTAACTTTCAAGTTGTGGCAGCTGAATGCCCTGTTGGTTGAAATGTAGCCATCATAACAAGAACTGAATAAGGCATGTGCTCACTGTATTCCATCTAGCAGTAGCAGCAGATATGCAGCTGCTTCCCCTTCCACTACCAATGGCAATGCAAAGTAAACTGTAGGCAATAGCAATGCTAAAGAGAACAAGCACGATTATGAGTGTGACATGGTAAGAATATGATTCAAAAGGAACATACTAAGAACACTACATCTTGGTACCATTAACTATATCATAAAAATCTCAAGTAGAATTTGAACAAGTATGAGAAAGGAAAATTGCCCAAATGGTTCACTGAGTGGGAAATATCACTGCATATGACAGGGTCAGCTAGCTGAAGATCCCCTTGGAACCATCAACTCTGACCATGTGGCCATCCCAGTGATAAAGTTTAAAAAAAAAAAAGAAAGAAAAGCAAAAAAGGAATTTGGAAAGAAGCTACCAAGAAATGTAAAAATAACCCGAAAGCTTTCTGGAGATTTGTACAATCAAAAACAAAGATGAATACAGCTGAGTGAGTCCTTTAGTAACTAAGGAAGATGTCACAGTAGAGAGACAGATAGTGGGAAGGCGGATATTCTGAATTCATCTTTTTTCTTGTGTTTTCACAAGGGAAGATATCACTTATCAGTAATATACCTACTCTAAGTCCAGTTTCAAGTTCAAAAGGTATCACTTTGGAAAATGTAGACATTTCTGTGGAATCAATAAAAAAGAAACTTCAATCTCTGAACCCAAATAAAGTATGTGCTCCTGATGCCATTCATCAAGACTGCTAAAAGAGCTGAATGAGGAGATTGCCTTCCCACTTTATATATATATTTTTTTTACTAAATCTGTTGAAGAGATGATAGTGCCTTCAGACTGGAAAACTGCTACAATTATACCAGTATTAAAAAAAGGTACAAGAACAGACCCAGGGAATTACAGACCAGTGAGTTTAACATGCGTTATATTTATTTAAAATTTTAGAATCATTTATTAGGAAGGCTATTGTTAAACATATGACAGAAAATAAATTATATGCACAGTGCTAACAAAACATGGATTTCCTAAAACAGATCTTGTGTGACTCAACTCCTAGAAGAGATGGAAGACTTTACAAGGAGATAGATAAAGGAGACAATATACAGGGATTGTGCGCTAATGAAAAAATCACCCATATTTCACTCACTTCACTTCACTGACCTGCGTACACAATTTTTGACTTGCAATGCATAAGTCGTACGCAAAACCTTGGTCAGGCAGTGCACCAAATAAAGAAACAGGCGTCAGCGTCTGAAGTAGTGACTCTCTCACCTGCCTCACTATGTCCCGTTTCATTTTTTGCGTTTTTGCACCCTCTGGCAAAGAATCTGGATACTGCGACAGCTAATAATGCGCTGCAGCAATCATAAAACAGGATATAGATAGTGTCAGACGCGCAGGCTGACATCCACCCATGTCGTCAGTTTAGATCCCGCGAATCTGCTGTCATTCTTTCCTGCCATCACCCCTGTTTATGGAAAACAATGGCAGAGAAAAAGCAGCAATCCCTATTGGGTTTCTTTTCACAGAAAAGACCACTGGATCAGAGTGTTTCAGAATCATCAACTCCTCCTTGCTCAGAAGTCGAACCTTCCTGTCTACAGCAGAAGTGGAGCATTCAGGGTTGTATGACCTTGACAAGATCGTTTTTTTTTTTTTTTTTTTTTTTTTTTTTCCAGTTCATGTATCTCTGTGACTTTTGTGCGGATGCAAAATCTGGCCAGTCATACACATTTTTTTCAGCCGGTCTGCCTATGATGTAAGCAACCCACAAAAACCGAGCGCAATCCATGATATAGATGTATTTAGATTTTACAAAAGCGTTCGATTCAGTACCACATGAAAGGCTACTAAAGAAATTGGAATCTGATGGAAGAGTTGGCAATGTACTTGGTTGGGTTAGAGACTTTCTGTCAAAATGAACTCAAAAGGTAAAGACTGGTAGGTTCCTTCTCTCATAGTACTGATGTCATTAGTGGGATATTACAAGGCAGTATTTTTGGACCAATATTATTCAATGTGTTTATAAATGAACTCCCTGTTGAACTAAAGAGTACATGTAAAATTTTCGCAGAGAACACAAAACTTCATAATTCTCCAAAACTGCATCAGGAATTACAAAAGGATATTGAAACATTAGTACTGTGGTCTGAAACTTGGAACTTATATTTTAATGCAGAAAAATGTAAAGTACTTCATATTGGTACATCAAACTCACAAAATGATTATATAATGAAAATTGGGGACAAGGAAATAAAAGTGTCTAAATGTGAGGAAGAGAAAGACCTCAGGTGTGATTTTCAACAAAAACTTCCTATTTGATAAACACATTGCAAATAATATTAACAAGGCTAACAGAATGACTGGAATAATAAAAAGAGCTTTTACATTTATAGAAAAGAACACTTTTTTACAATTGTATAAGATATCTGTTAGACCCATTCTTGAATATTTTTATGGCAATATTGTATGGTATCAATGTTTTGAAGAGACAATCAGAAGCTCTAGAACAGGTTCAAAGAAGAGAGACAAAGATGATCCATAGTAAAAAGGATTACTCATACCAAGAAAGATTAAAATATTTAGAACTTTTAACACTAAAAGCAAGAACAAGAGGAGACTTGATTCAGATATCTAACAGTCTTGATGACAACACATGCTTTTTTTGTACTCCACAGATCAATAGCCTACTTCAAGAAACAGTGATGATAAGATATTCAAACAACATCCCAGAACTAATTTGAGAAAATTTACATTTACTAACAGAGTAACCAATTACTGGAATAAATTAACAATTGATAACATCAAGTGTACACCAAGTATAAATACATTCAAGTACCTCATAGACAAACATGAATCGATAACTAAAATCAAATATGATTTGACGGTTAAACTTAAAGAAGACTGTGCTATCAATGACCGGACCAACTGACACCAAAAATAGAAGGGGCGTAAAAAGCCTAAATAGGCTAAGTTGTTTTAATACATGTACAATGCCCCAATCCTGATCCCGATTCTGAATGTTGGTGAGCTACTTGGTATATAAATAAATGCCTGTGCTGACAATGTTGAAACGGCGACATCCTGATCCCGATTCTGAATGTTGGTGAGCTACTTGGTATATAAATTAAATGCCTGTGCTGACAATGTTGAAACGGCGACATGATGATGCCCCCCCCCCCCCCCCCCCCCCCCCCGCAATTAACACAAACTTGTGTGCACAGAAGCACTTATTTAACATACAATGTAAACAGACATGTGCATTTTCTACAAACATTCTAGATTTTTTCCGCTCAACAATATTTCCAATTTTGTTAATGTTGGCCGAAAACCACGTTGACAGTGTACTACACCCCCTTTTCAGCTAAGTTGTTCGATTATCCAAATATACAATTCTAAAACAATATTGGTTATCAGAACTCTTTATTAACATGTGTTCATTATTTTTGAATCGGGTACAGTTAATTGACGAATCTCATGTGTGTGAAAGTTCAGCTAAACTTAACAAAAATTAGGTGAATATTGAAAAAGGAAGATTCAATTGAAATGTCACTTTAAAGTAATATACATACCTTTGGTGACAGGTTTGTTAACGTACAAGTACTACAATGCCATGTGATATAAACTGTAACAGATCTGCTTGTGTATCGATGACCAAAAGGTTACAATTTGTATTGTCTTCCACTAACTCCAAGCTAAACGTGATCAACAATGGCGGGTTGGTCCTATTTCCCATAATTCCCAAATCAACATCCGCACTCAACACAAACAAAATCACACATATTTATTGTTTGTCCTGAGTTAAACGCTGACCATGCCAGTTAAATACACAAATTACTTTTTTGCTCGATCAAAATAAATCTTATTCTTGCATTTTCTCTATTTTGTTACTTGTATCTTATTTTAATGGTATACGCGACAAGAAACAGAAACAGAAAGCAAAGGTCAAGGCCGATTCTGGGTAGATTACAGACTGAAATCTACTCACAAACCTTGAGATAGACTGATAATCTTATACTTGTGCTGAATGTCACCAGTGGACATCTGAAGATAAACTGCAACTGTTGTGCTCTTCAATGTAATATCACGCAATGTGTTTTGCTTTCAGTGACACTAAAGTACACCAGTTGAACACTGTGGGCGGGAGTGGCAGTCACCGATTGATCCAGAAAAAATCTGATGGGTTACAAAATGAAAACTGATGGTCACCATACTTAGTCGTACCATTGGGGACAATTTTCAAGGAAAAAATGGAAAAGTTTGGAGGATCATTAGCAACATTACTAAACTGGGGGACAGATCTTTTATCCACGGTGTTTGAAGTGGCAGGGTATCCATTCAAACAAGTTGTAAACTGGTTTAATGGAACGGCCGCAAGTGTTGTTTCTGGCGCGATGTCAGCTGCAAAGAAGATTGCCGTTTGTGTCATTCTTTTTGTTATTATTCTGTGGTAGCAGTTTTTCTGTATGCCAGTTTCTATCGCATCTTTGTACCAGCTGCCACCATTGCGAGACCTGCACATTTCAAGTTCAGGTATTTTTTCTAGAGAGAAAAGGGGGTTAGTTACCGCCACAGACGCAGACAAACAGGTTACATGACAAAACACAATGCATTTCTACCTTGTGGATCTTCTTCAGGTGAAAACAAGTAACATCTAGAACAGTGAAAATGAAACAAAAGCAACCACTTACCTTCTCATTTCGATGTGAAACAGCAGTTGGATGAGAACTTAATTCTAAATGATTCATAAGATTCACCAACCCATTTCAGTTTCATTTCAGTTAATAAATGTTAAATGATAATTATACCTTTCCATACATAGTGAGTGGTATTCAAGTTTTAACTAAAAGTTTAACACATCTGCACCTGGACCATAACTCACCTCATGATATACCTTTCTTTCTCTTCCTACCTGTCTGCCTGTCTTGGCTCCATCCACAACACTATCAAAGACTACACTGATGATCAGAGGGAGCAGTGATTCATGACACGATCACCAAACAGTGACATACAGGGAGAAATTGAAAACAGGGATTGAAGAGGTTAGGTGGGTTGGAACAGAGTCAGCAGCGAGACGTGACCCATTGCAGCTGACCGTGATGAGATGGGAGGGGTGAGAGGATGTTGAGGGGATGGGGGGGGGGTGGGGGGGGGGGGGGGGGTAAGTATGGGCATGATGACTCCCAAACATTTAGCTATTAAGTAACATCATTTCACCACAGAAGCGAGGATAGAGAGCTGGGAAGAAAAGAGAGAGAGGGAAGGAAAGGAGGGGAGGCATGAGAAGGGAGTGATGAGCCTGGGTCTGACTGCTGAAGGGGAAGTGGAAAGTATGTGTGGGATGAGGGAAAGGAAAGGCAGGGGATATGTGGTTAATGGCATGACAGACCATAGTAAAACTCTCAGCTGTTGAAAACAACTCATCACTGACTTTCAGTGGAACAACAGATCTGTTTCAAGGATCATATTATTGTGGGTAATTTTTAGAGGTAACAGTATTTTTGTGAAAAATACAAAAAATGCAATTTATTAAAACACACATGCACACACGTGTTTGTACGCACACATACACACACGCATGCACACATACATACACACACGCACACACACATCTGTGCACACACATTCATGTACATGTATGTATACACATACACACACACACATGTTCATACACAGACACACACACACACACACACACACACACACACACACACACACACACACACACACACACACACACACACACTTGATCCGTATTGAGTGTTTGCATTTTCTTTTTTTTTTCTTTTTTTTTTTGATTCTTGAGTGTTTCCAGAGTATGTCCGAGCGGAGTGGGAATGTGTTCATTTCCAATGGCCAATGTCACGCTGGCCACAGGCAACAAAGCGGAGGTAAGAAGGAGAATTCTGCCTTGAAAACAGAAGTTTGTTGTGATGTTTACTGTAGGAGAATCATGGGGTCTGATGATCAAAATATGACTGAAGGATGCTTGCTGCGAATTTTTATGAGAGGCTTATCATAAACAGAGTTTGGGAACAGTCAGAATATGGTGTAGAAACATTTGAAGCCCGGCTGTTCGGTGCAGATACCAGCTGATCATAACAAAGTTAGAATGGTCTGATTGGAAGTGTTATTTGATATTTACTAATTTATTTAGTCGTGTATTTCGATGGGAATGGTGGACTGGTGGTTGATGACCTGTCGAAGAAAGCAGAATATTACAGGTCAGTAATTCGAGTCTCATTCAAGATGTTGGTTTCCCTTTTGCTTTGCCCCTGCTTTCTTTACCAGACCTGAAATAATGGTCTTAATGCTGGTCTTTCAAACCTTTGTGATAACAATGAAGTGAGGTAATAGATGTCAGCGTGCATGCACATTATGTTTGATGGAACCCATGTTCTCAAAAAATGTTGATTGATGCCATTAAATGGGTACAGTCAAACATCTTTAAGTGGAAGCTGAAGGGATTGAAATTTGCTTTTTCAGATTTATAACCAAATTTCAGATTGCTTATCTTGTTTATGGGAGTTGCAGGGCACAATCAGGCGATTCATGATCGTTGAAATTATGTAATGTATGTTTAGGGGTAAAATATATGAAGTTGGAAATGTGTATTTATATTTAAAACATGCTGAACAGAAAAGTGGTTGGCTTCATCCAATGGTGACATGGTCTCCATTGGAGACCTGCATAAAATATCTGTGGTGATACCAAAGCTGTACCACACACACAACACCATACAATGTTCTACAATACAATACAGAGTAAAACTAGACAAGGCTGTGGAACACAGTACAATACTTTGCATTCTGAAAGTAAAACTAATTCAGCCGTTTGAAGTTTTGACGG
>JADBJO010001039.1:421971-439471 GCA_016801955.1 Conus betulinus | reverse complement strand
ATGCTTTGTAGACTACGGTAGTGCACCTTTGGACAGTAAATGTGCAAGAAAGACTGGCTCTTCTGGCGTATGTAGAAAAAGAGTTAGTAAATATTGAATTATGCAGGTGGGGTCTGCCAAGTACTTTCCCTGTTGTCAGCCAATCATGATCCACCACGATCGGTATTCAGACAGCAGCACAGCAACTTGGTTCCAATTCTCTCTCAGAATTTTTTTTTGTTTGTTCCAATTCTGTCTCAGAATTTTTTTTTTGGGTTCCACTTCTGTCTCAGCATCTCTGTCATCAGTTGCTCAGAAGATGATGTTTGATATGACATGTGGAACAGTAAAATATTTTTGAATGGTCATGTAAGAAACAAAATGGGCTTAAATGTATATGACTATACATTCAGATTGACGTTGCTTCCTGTTTACTGTTGGACAGTGAGACATAACAGTTATGTGTCCTCGTCGTTTACCAAAGAATAGTAACAATAGTAGAGGCAATAATAATAATAATAATGAAGATTATGGTCATTGTGATGTGCTTTTTATGATATGAAATTTATATAACCTCATCATCATTATTGTTGTTAAACCTGCTACCACTGTTGAGATCATTACAACAGCTGTTACAGCTAGTTCTACTTTTAATGCTGCTACTAATACTAGTACTTCTATTGCTTTTGAGGTTGCTGTTACTACTACTAGTACTGCTACTACTACTACTACTACTACTACTACTACTACTACTATCACTATCACTACTGTTGGTGCTGCAGCTACCTTTGCTGCTGCTGCTTCTACTGCTACCATTTCTCCTGCTACTGCTACTACCACTACAGCTACCATTACCTCTACCATTACCACTATTTTGACTGCTGCTACTGCCACTGCTGGTGCTGCTGCTTCTATTGCTGCTACTGCTACTGCTACTGCTGCTGTTGCTGCTACTGCTACTGCTGCTGTTGCTGCTACTGTTACTTGCTCCTGATGAATGTTAAGGGTGTGATTTCAATAAAGATGAGCTTTGTAAAGTTACTGGTTTAAGGGTGAAAGGTTGTTTATTTCAGGTTTTATGGAGGAAATCCAGACGTTGAACATTGACCTGTTTGGCAAGTTTTGGGATGACTATGTAAGTAGCCACAGGAATGTGAATGACTGTTGGGTTAGTATGCAGTTTTTTTTTTTTTTAACTTTGGTGTTGGTCACGGGTGATATGATATACAGTAGAACAGGCTGATGTTAAGAGTACCACACACTGTTTGATTCATGAATTTATGAATTATGAATGAGCAGTCTTAAATTTTAATCTGTTGATTCTGTGATAATCATATTTGTTGTTATCCTCATAGAAATTCTTTTGCAAAATATTAAAGAGAAATCACCTCAACATAGTAACCATGACAAACAAGTGTAGCAAAATATTTGTATTTTCTTTGATCATGCAGATTGCCTGTATTCCTAGTGATACTTATCAAATATCCTCTGTGTGTGCGTGTGTGCGTGTGCGTGTGCGTGCGTGCGTGCGTGCGTGTGTGCGTGCGCGCGCGCGCGTACAGGCGCACGCGTGCGTGCGTGCGTGTGTGTGTGTGTGGATGCGCATGCATGCAAATCCAAATCTACATGTGCATATGTATGTGCACGTATGTGGGAATTTACAGCCAAATTGGATCCCGAGTTCCTCCGTTCAGCTGAGTGAAACAGGTCTGGTCAATTTTTTGTCTGGTAGAAACTCTATGGTTTTATGATTGCTCACTTTTATTCTTAATGAGCATGTACAGCAATGGGTGCTTGAAAAAGAAGTATTAACCCGTTCTCTGCCTGAAAATATTACAAACAAAGGCTTTTCCAGTGCCAGGGAAATCTAATGATTTGGGGGTAATAATTAACAAAAAGATTCTAGCTCAGAAACTACAAAAGATATAAAAATGAAATATATATGATTTTTGCAGGAAATTGAATGGAGATTTTGAATCTGGGCTTCTTTTGTTTTAATTTTGATCATAAAAAAAAAAAATATTTAGGCATTTAGATATGGATAGATTTTTTTGCACTATCAAAAACATATGTATTTACCACTACAGTTCACATCCAAAAAAGAACACAGAGCAAAAAAGTTGAAAATAAAGTTGATATTGTCACACTACACCTGTAAATGAAAGTAGAACAGTCTAGAAGTCTATCAAGATGCTCACACCTCATGCAGACAGGTCAGTCCACGACCACGCCCCTCTCCCCCCACCACCCCCCCCCTTGCTGGACTTCAACCCTCTCTTTCACTCCTCCTCTTCCCCCCTACCGTTCCTGCTGCCCGTGTCATGCCGCGAGCAGGCCGTGCTCCCCTCTCGCGCTGACTAACACGTCGCTGGCCACTCCCACACAGTGCAGAGTACACACTAGGCTGGCTCGTTCGACGCTGGTAACCAGTCAGCTGAACACACTCTTGAGATCGCACAGCACGACTCAATAACTGACGAATATGGTCGGCAATTCCATCACTATCATCATCTCACCTTCATGCTCGAGTGAGTCGTAAATAAAAGATTATTATCTTTGTCAAAAGATTAGCAGAGCCTGCTCAGCTGTGTAAGTACACTGATTTGGTCGCTACACTAGTCGAAGGTTGCACTGCCATCTTTGCAAGCGAGACAAAGCACTGGCTGGTCATCCAGTCAGTGATGAGAATAAATGGTCTTTCCCCTCACGTGTGGTCATTTGCATATCATTTTGATACTGCAGACATATAAGGCTTACTATGCACACTCTATTTCAGTCCTTTGATAGGAATAGTAACGAATGAAAATTCATGAAAAATGCATGACGTCAGTGGATGGCCCATAGGCACTGGAAGTACATTTTTACTGCGGCGTCAGCTGACGGCTTAAAGGCGCTCAACGGGTTAAACTGTTGCTGTCCATAAGTTAATGTCAGTGTAGCAGGTTTTTTTTTTTGTTTGTTTGTAGTATTTCCTTTTTATTCGCTATCTGATTGTTTTGACCCTTGCTCCTCATCTAGGCTGCCCTGTACACAGCCACACCCAGGTCCATGTTGTACTCCCAACAGCAGCAGACCACGGGGAGCCACGAGTATCAGGTCCTCGAGGCAACCCACCAGAAGAGACACTGCACTACTGCCGAGTCAGTGGTGACTCTTCTGATTGTCAATAAGCAGGACTCCATCTGCTAAGCCCACTAATGATGACACGCAATTGTTGTCTAAGTGTAGCAAACTTGAGACCCAGGAAGAGGTGATCATTTTGTTTGTCCAGTGATTGTCCTCCTGATTTGCGTTTTTCTGTTTCCAGTATCAACCATCTGTGGGAGCACTGGTAGAGATCCACAGTCGGCAGTTGATGTTCTACTCGGCCAAGCTCCAATTCCATGCCAGCTACGGTGGTCTCAGGTAACATTGCTGTTGGAGTGATGAGTAAGACTGGGCAGTGAGAACCATTGAGGCATGCTACAGAGACCAAAACATTGCTAGCATGCATTTGTGTATTCACATTATTAGTATATATATGTGTTTGTGTGTGACATTATATGCCTGTAATTAATGAAATGTGCAGCAATATATGCAGCCGTTGTATTGACCTAAGAATGAGAATTTCATGTCTTCCTCTTTTTCTCAGATACTTGGTTGATGAAATGGGTGTTTTCAATTTTTCAAATGAATTTGTGGCCCTCTTTAAGTTGTTCTGAGAGAGAGGGACAGACAGACAATCAGACTGAGGATACTTTGCCGTTTGCCTAAGTTATAAAACTTGATTATTTTTTCATCAATTACATGGTGAGCATACCCTCTCAGTCTATCTGACGCACACTACACCATTTTGTTCTTTTTTTGTGTGTGTCACAGTACAGATTTTTTTTCTGTGTCCTACGACAGATTAAAATTTTTTTTTTTTTTTTTTTATGTGTGTCATACTACATATACTTTTCTTTTTGTCTGTGTCATACTGCAGATACTTTGCTCTTTTTTGTCTGTGTGTCATACTACAAATACATTTGTTCTTTTTGTCTGTGTGTCATACTGTAGATACTTTTGTTCTTTTTGTCTGTGTCATACTACAGGTACATTTGTTCTTTTTGTCTGTGTGTCATACTGCAGATACTTTTGTTCTTTTTGTCTGTGTGTCATACTACAGATACATTTGTTCTTTTTGTCTGTGTGTCATACTGCAGATACATTTGCTCTTTTTGTCTGTGTGTCATACTACAGATACATTTGTTCTTCTTTTTGTTTGTGTGTCATACTACAGATACTTTTGTTCTTCTTTTTGTTTGTGTGTCATACTACAGATACTTTTGTTCTTTTTGTCTGTGTGTCATACTACAGATACTTTTGTTCTTCTTTTGTCTGTGTGTCATACTATAGATACTTTTGTTCTTTTTGTCTGTGTGTCATACTACAGATACATTTGTTCTTTTTGTCTGTGTGTCATACTGCAGATACTTCTGTTCTTTTTGTCTGTGTGTCATACTGCAGATACTTTTGTTCTTTTTTTGTCCGTGTGTCATACTACAGATAGTTTTGTTCTTTTTGCTGTGTGTCATACTACAAATAGTTTTGTTCTTTTTGTCTGTGTGTCATACTGCAGATACATATGTTCTTTTTGTCTGTGTGTCATACTACAGATACATATGTTCTTTTTTGGCTATGTGTCATACTGCAGATACATATGTTCTTTTTGTCTGTGTGTCATACTGCAGATACATATGTTCTTTTTGTCTGTGTGTCATACTACAGATACATTTGTTCTTTTTGGCTGTGTGTCATACTGCAGATACATATGTTCTTTTTGTCTGTGTGTCATACTACAGATACTTTTGTTCTTTTTGTCTGTGTGTCATACTACAGATACTTTTGTTCTTTTTGTCTGTGTGTCATACTACAGATACTTTTGTTGTTCTTTTTTTTTTTCCTATGTGTCATATACTACAGATACTTTTGTTCTTCTTGTCTGTGTGTCATATACTACAGATACATTTGTTTTTTTTTGTCTGTGTGTCATATACTACAGATACTACCTGTACCACTACCCTCTCTCGTGCGCATTGCTCGGCATCCTGTTCAACTGTCTATATGGCTGACACCCACCGTGCTGATTCCCTGGTGCACTCTGAGCCTGGGCACAGTGGGCGGCACTGACCACAACGACCAGACTGTAGAGGAAGAGAGAATGGACGCTGGAGCAGAGGACGGTTTGTGGCGATGTGCAACGGAGAGACAGTGTGGGCTGGGCTGATGTTGGCCATCTTGGTCAGGATGAAGGGGAAGTGGAGACGATTCCAGATCGTAGAGACGAAACGGAAGTGGAGACAGTTCCAGCATGTGAGGATTTGAGAAAATGCGTTTTTTGGTGTGCGTGTTTGCGAGCATTCGTAAGCTAGTCCATTTTTGGTGTGTATGTTTATGAGCATTGGTAAGCTAGCTTGTTGATGTATGTATGTAACGAAGGGTTTTAATTTTTGTGGAGACCTAACAGTTGATATTGTTAGAAGTGTCCTGTGTTTTTGTGTCACTTCAGTTTGAGCTTTGGTTTAGTGAATTGAGAAAAAAAAAATTGCTCATGAGGACCTCACAGACACTTTCCATTCATAGAATATATAAAGATTTTGCAACGTATCATTCTGTGAGCAAAGTTTCTTGATCCGGTTTGGAAACTAAGTCAACGTACATCAAGTAATTAGCACTCGGCACTTTTGAAGGATTTTTCACTTTTGTAGGCATAATGTAGCTCATTAGCTTAGGACTGAAAAGAAAAAATGGAAGAAAAAATAGACAAGGAAAAGATTTTGAGTTTGATTGATGAAGCTGTTAACTTCTGGTAATGGCTGGTCAGCAGATCGTCTAAAGTGACAATAAAATTCTGGTTATAGGTGGGATTAGGATGAGAATTTTATTTAACAAACAAACAAAGGAGCATGTTTGATAAATGTACAGTTATCACCATCATCAAATTACTGCTTCTCGGACCAGTAAAACTTTATCAAGGTCAGACATCATCATCACAATCATTATTGTGTTCTTACAATTGCCATTGTAGAATCAAGGAAAACATACTTGGTATTTTTTTTTCTCTATGTGATATTTGGGTGTTCAGTATGATCATGTTTCAGATTTCCATCAACCTTTCACCATGGCAACTCTCATTCCACCATCACCACCATCCCAAGGCAGCGGTGATGATGTTCCTCAGTCGACGTCAGCATCCAAATCCGGTGATGACTGCAAGTTTGCAACTGCAACACTCGAAGGAGACAAAGAGACAGCCCAGAAAGATTCTTCGTTGTGACAGAGATCAGTGTTGGCAAATTGGAGTTCCTGACACATGTTTTCTCTTGCCATAAATTTTTGGTAGTGCAATGTTGTCTTGTTGTTGTTTTTCAGCGATATGACAGTAAATTTTTTTGGCCTTAATGTGGAGATGGATTCTGAATATGAAAGAGAGATTTGTGTAGGAGGGAGAGGTTGAATTTATGGCGCCTGAAGGCTAAGTCATGATTGCTAATGATTTCTGAATTGCTCATCAGGTTGGAAGAGTAAGAGGTGTGTGTGTACATGCGTATGCCTACGTGCAAGCACACGTGTGTGCATCAGCTGAACATTGAAGGAAC
This sequence comes from Conus betulinus, assembly GCA_016801955.1. Taxonomy (NCBI): domain Eukaryota; kingdom Metazoa; phylum Mollusca; class Gastropoda; order Neogastropoda; family Conidae; genus Conus; species Conus betulinus. The sequence goes on along the minus strand of JADBJO010001039.1, from coordinate 432,872 downwards.
ATAAGAATGCTAAGGAAATAGTAATTAAATTTGCAAATCCCACTTAAGGTGAAAAAACATGAAAAATGATTCGTGTGGAGATATGCACACATACGCAATTTTTTCTGGAGAGTGAGTGTGTGTGTGTGTGTGTGTGTGTGTGTGTGTGTGTGTGTGTGTGTGTTGTTCTTCAATTTAACGTCTTCACACTTAAAGTGGTTAGAGACTGATTGCGTTGTGGTGTGTGTGTGCATGTGTGTATGTGCGTGCATGCACACATGTGTGTATGTGTGTGTGTAAGCAATTTCTTTTTGCGCATGAGGGGTTGTTGAAAGTTAAAGATAAATTCCTACTGGACTGCCTACTACATGTGTGTGTGTGTGTGTGTGTGTGTGTGTGTGTGTGTAAATGGGGATAGCATTTTGCCTCCCATTCATGATTTTACCCCAGATGATAAAAGACTTGTGAGTTTTGAAATTTGGAATTTCAGATATGGATACTACTATCTTAGCATTTCCGAATATCAGTAGTAACAATACACAGGTGGTATGTGTGCTTGTGCAAAAATGTGACCTTAATTAACCCATCTATTATGCTTTTGTGAGAATACTTGCAGCTTTCTGTCAATTATTGTGATATATTTTGTACAGTTTTGGAGGAACAAGTGATTTATGTTAACTGAGATCATGCTGAAATACCATTCTTCCAACTTATTTCATAAGCATGTGTGTATATGCTTGTCATATTCATCAGCCTTCTTGGCTAAAACAAGAGCATATTATTTTATGACTTGAATGATCTGTGCTTTAAAATAATTTAGTTGTACATGTGTTATGGTTAAGAAATTGTGCCATTTGAGGAGAGAATAATTAGTAAAAGGCAGTTGAAGTATAATGAAATTATGATGGGTTTTATTAGCCCTGCAATAAAAGAGACTATTTCTGTATGATTTTGAGCTTCAGAAGCCATTTTTGTGATCTTCAGATTTAAAAGTCTGTTGATATTTTTATTAGCATTAATATTGAAAATAGTTTTGTTTTTCCAAGCCCCTGATGTGTGTCAATGTGTGTATTTACCATAATTTCCAGGCTTTAAGCTGCACACTATGTGAGCCCCACATGCCATTCTTTTTGGTTTTTATCTGAAAAGAAAAAAGAACACAATGACACTAAACAAATCAATACAGCTGTGTAAAAAGAAAATCCGTAAACACAGTTTGAGCAAAGCCGGTGAATTTTGGGGCATGACTACTGTAAACTTGCAAACAAACAGTAAAGGGCAACACATACAGTGATGGAAAAAAAAACAGCTGTAAGATTCTTCATAGCTGTTCTCAGATTGCACTAAAAATCACTGAAAGGCTCATCTTCAGTGTCACTCATAAAGGGTTTCAAGAACTCTTCATCGATGTCGGCTGTGTTTTTCTGCAGACCTCCGGCACTTCAGCCTGTGTGCTTGTAATCGCTGTGACTTCTCTGCTCTGTTGTCTGCTGTTTAGATTATGCTGCTTTTTTAAAACTGTTAATAATTGTGGATCTTTGCGATTTCTGCGTCGGGTAGGTCTGCTGCGCAGAATATGCCACTGTCAGACTGTTAATTTGTGCTGCTGTTTGGATGCTGTTTTGGTGTGCCAGATTGAGGGGCTTAGTGCATTTGAAATCAGCATCACAAGCTTGACTTCTTGACATTGGCATTTTTGCTTGATGTTGATGAGCGACTGATCAAACAAAAATAGTATACAGCTGTTGTTGATGATGCTTATTTTTTGTGTCGCTCATACATGAATGTTTCTTTGGAGGGGGGAGCCGTCCAATTGATTTTTGCAAACAGTGGTTTTAATTTTGTCTGATCAGGGCTGCCTACCCCCTTCCGCCTCTTTCTGGGACATACTTTTTTTCAAACCAGGGACACAGACTGATTTCTAGGGACACATGCAGCGGTAGCACATATCACAACCACACAAACATTAAAGTGAAAGCTGACCTTTATTTACACTATGAACAACTTCTACAATGGCTTTTGGTGAATTCAGAGGGCCTGCACTGCAGGCTGAAGAGAACGGTAATATGCACTCTTCAAATCCTGCAGCAAGGTCAACCATCATCGTTTCAGCTCATATGACATCAAAAGTTTCCTGACTGGTTGACATTTAAGCGCATTGAAAGAATCCCCTAATGTTACAAGATTTCTCGCTCTCACGGATTTTTGTGTTCTTCTTGTGCTTATCAGTGGCAACATGACAGGTTATTTCGTCCCTACCTCTGGATCCGATGGAAAACTCACACACAAATTTCACAAGACATGTAAGTCTTAATCTTGCCACACTTGAAGAACGGTCAGGTTTCCGTATATTTTGACAGGAACATCTGCTGATGTTTCTTCTTCTTGACAGAAGCCTTCTTGTCAAGATCGCCATGGCATTTCTACACTTTCCGTTTCGTGTCCATTTTTCTCGCTTTCAAAACTCGGGAAGACAATGTATGTGCATGCGCAATGGTCGGTTTGGCAATGTTTGGGTCTTTTCGATGGATTTGGTCAGGATGGCCACGACCGAAGTCAGTCAGTTGGTGATCGGCTAATGAACTTGGCTTCATTTTTTTTTTCTCCCGGATTTTTTTTTATGGGACATAGAATACCAAAGTGGATTCCAGGGACAGGCTGCATGATTTCATTATTTCAGGGGACAAATACGGATACTCCGGGACGGTAGGCAGCCATATCTGATCAACTGCAGACCAAGAGCAGATAACCCTGTCGAGCTAAGAATAGAATGTGAAAAATCCATAAAAGGGCTGCTGCCAGTGTAGTAGCCTCAGGGATTAGAATTCAGGGGGAAAAAAAAAGTTGCGGCTTATAGCTTGAAAAGTATGAAGGCCATAGACAGCATTTATGTTTCTCTTTCGTGGCCATTTCCTTCATGAAGGATGTTCAAGACATGGAGACTTGGGGACTGTGGGATCACAGTTCATTCTGTGCTGCCGCTCAGCATGGTCGACAGCTGATGGTTTTTCATTCATTAAACTGTTTTTCTCTTTTGACAGACCAGAGTTTTTTTTTTCATTCATTAAACTTTTTCTCTTTTGACAGACCATGGCAATAGTCCAGGTGTACTGAATTCTCATGAAATATTCTGACTTTTCAAATGTTTGTTCTTTGTGCAGTTGGTGTGCAAAGTGAATCCCTCAGTTCTTAATTGATTAATGTACATTTTGTTGATGAATTAAAAGTTTGTTTACAAGAGTTTATTCCTGGTGTGTGTGCGTGTGTGTGTGTGTGTGTGTGTGTGTGTGTGTGTTTTTACATGCTTTTTCAGATGACCTTGTTCTTTGATAAATGGTTCATTTACTTTTTTTAAAATTTACTTTTTGTATATTTTTTCACAGTCATTGTAAAAAGCACAATACACTTGTTTACATTTGTTTTCACCATGTATCTGAATTTGACACTGATGATGGTGATGATTTATTTGAAGGGGAAAAATGCAGAAAAGCCAATTTGGCAATATCCTCATTTACCACCATGTTAAAAGTGAACATAAAAGGCAAACAGAAAAGGACACAACAACAACAAAAAAGTGCAATATCCACAATTACCCCTGTGTCTTGTGTGTGAAGTACAGAAAAGTAACTTGTGTGCATGCTTGTGAGCAATATGAGAAAGATGCCTTTCCATACTTGAAACAGAAGGAAACATGGGGGTGATTGTAAATATTGTCACTAATATTTTTTTCTATTCCTTTTCTGTTTGCCTTTGACATCCACTTTCTAGAAGCCCGTTTAGGACTATGCCAAATTTTCATTTTCATACTGCCTTAGCTGTTAGGAGATGTACAAGTGAATGATGTTGTCAGGGTCCTTGTATAATTTATGATAATCGATGATCTACTTTACTCCAGCGTACATTTTCTGTTCTGTCTTCAGCATGATTATTGAGATCGTATATGAAGAACATCTATGAGAGAATGAGACCTTTAAGTAATGGAAAAGCAATTCCTGTAATAGATACAAGACTTATTTATGAGTTTTAACTGTGACATCAGTTTAGAAATACTATTCAGCTAAACAAGACAAAGAGAGGTGGAGAGATTGAGTTGTAAGGTAATGTGGTGGAGTTTTTTTTGTGTGGATAGTTACATTATTAATTGGGCTACATGGAAGACGATGTGGTGCATCAGATACTGACTTGTTTACCCTTTAACTGTTCCTCGTATACTTTTCCTCAAAAATGCTTTTTTTCTCTATAAAGTGTGTGTACACATCTTTCAGATTTTTGTACAAGTTTCATTTCAAACCACACACAGAGGAGTCAGTATCTGATGTTAGCAGCAGCAGTGAAAACCAGAAGCAGCTCAGACTTTTTTGAGTTAATGCTGATGTTATGTTTCGACATTTCTTGACAGGTTGCTGATGAGTACACATGGGATCAAAACTGAAACATATGGACAGAATTAAGAACTGTTCAGGAGAGGGGGGGGGGGGTGGGAGTTGAGATGGCGGGGAAGGGGTGGGGCAACTTTTTCTGGATAATGTCTTACCTGCTATCCTTTCTTCACTTGGCAATAGCTGAAAGCTTTAACATCACTGCTGTCAACCTAGATGTCTGTGCCGAGAGGAAATCGTGCATGCTGTGGGGATCAGCTAGTAGTGAACAGCATGCAAGTACAGAAACCTGGGCTCACAAATGGACATACTTACAGGTTCATAATGCTAAGCAACAGCTGCTTGTGGGACTGTTTCAGATGGCACGCGTAGAGTGTAAAGACCCGGACCCCTGCTCCCTGTTCCCTTTTTCCACCCCTCCTCTCTCCCTCTCTCCAAAAGAAATTCCATGTTTTTCATGTTTTGCTCTGTGTGTCTGTAATAAGCAACATGTGTGCTTAGTAAATGGATTCCAAATGCAGCAAGTTTTACTGTTGGAGCAGTAACTGAGTGCTTGTTATTTTCTCTCTTTGTGTTGCATGGTAATACATGGTTAAATGTTGAATATAGAACACTCATGGCTTTACTCACATGCTTTCTACAGAAGTACATTTTTTTTTTCTATTGTATAAAAGAACACACACACACACACACACACACATGTACACACACACACGCACACGCACACTGACTGACTGAAACCAATTTATTGTCAGATTAACTCAAGGTTGTTCACACACACACACACACACACACACACACACACACACACACACACACACACACACACTCACAAAACAACCAACCAAACAAAAACACAACCCAAGGCAAGGACATCATTACAATGACTATGTTGCATTCCTACTTCTTCACTTTCAAGAGTCAGATGATCATGTGAATGGGTGCTGCTTTTTAAAAAAAATGAAATTGAAAATGCTGTGATGCAATAAAAACTGCTATGATCGATAGGGCGTTCGGATTTTGATTTCTACGGATTGGTGAAATCATGATTATGTTCTATATCCTCCTCTCTTCATTCTCTTCCCCATGATATCGCCCTTGTCTCTAAGATGTACAGAGAATAACTGGAGTGTACAGACTGATGAGGAAGACAGAATATAACCAAATCAACAACTATACCAATCAAGAATTATCATCCAACTGCTCAGCTCACATTTTGGTACACACAAATTTGAAAGGCGAGACAAACAATTTTTTCCCCCCTTTTTTGTTTACAGAAGTACAGAGTTTCTTCGGATTGAGGAAGTCCTTGATTGAACTATCTTTCGGGATCTTCACTGATCCTGTCTCACATACATATTTGTAATTCCAAAAATCAGCAATATCAACAGTGGATCAACTCGCTCACATTTTGGTACACACAAATTTAAAAGGCGAGACAAACAATTTTTTCCCCTTTTTATTGTTTAGAGAAGTACAGAGTTTCTTCGGATTGAGGAAGTCCTTGATTGAACTATCTTTCGGGATCTTCACTGATCCTGTCTCACATACATATTTGTAATTCCAAAAATCAGCAATATCAACAGTGGATCAACTCGCTCACATTTTGGTACACACAAATTTAAAAGGCGAGACAAACAATTTTTTCCCCTTTTTATTGTTTACAGAAGTACAGAGTTTCTTCGGATTGAGGAAGTCCTTGATTGATTAACTATCTTTCGGGATCTTCACTGATCCTGTCTCACATACATATTGTAATTCCAAAAAATCAGCAATATCAACAGTGGATCAACTCGCTCATATTTTGGTACACACAAATTTAAAAGGCGAGACAAACAATTTTTTTCCCCTTTTTATTGTTTACAGAAGTACAGAGTTTCTTCGGATTGAGGAAGTTCTTGATTGAACTATCTTTCGGGATCTTCACTGATATCCTGTCTCACATACATATTTGTAATTTCGAAAATCAGCAATATCAACAGTGGATCAACTCGGACAGTGTGTGTGTGTGTGTGTATTTGTGTGTGTGTACGCGTGCTTTCCAAAATGGAACAAGTGGTCCAAGGACAGCCTAGGCTTCGGTGGGGTCCAGGGGCAAAGCTCTGATTAAGGGTGTGGGGGGAGCACATTTCCCCAGAAGCTGAATGGAAAATTAAATTGTAAGGGACAATAAAGTGGCATTGCCTATAAACAATATGTGGTTATTTTGTGAAGAGAATAAACAGGCAAGTGTATGAACTTCCTTTATTTCTTTTTTTAACTTCATTTATATCTTTTATAACAATCATACTCAGCTTGATGCAGGATCTTATACTTGCCAAGATTTCTTTTTATTTTATTTAAGAATGGAGGTGAGAAGGAAGGAGTTGGGGGGAAGGGGGTATCTGAGGCCTATATAACATGTGCCTCCCTCACCTCCCCCCCCCTCCCCCCCCCCCACACACACCCCTTCCCTTCCCAGCCTTTTTCTTCCCCTGCTCAGATTTGCAACTGCTTGTGTTGTCATCATGTGCAAAGGAATATGTAGCAACTAAAACACACAATTGTTTGTAAATACTTTCTGGTATTGTTCATGCACAATCTTAGTTCAGCCTTGTCCGCATACTTGCATCTGTAAATTCCTTGGACAAAATTTCCTGAAAGATTCAAAAAGTATGTCACAAACATATGTACACACATAAATATTTTACATACACATGTATACTTTACATACATATAGCGAAATAGCAGTTTGTTTCAAAACATTCATTTTCTTCAAAGCAACATCTGATTTTTTGTAATGCTGTTCACTTTGCGTAGTTTGTGTTGCTTGTGTGTGTGTGTGTGTGTGTGTGTGTGTGTGTGTGTGTGTGTTTCATAAAGCACCTTTCTCAATAGTTTTAATTCCAAATACTTCTTCAATCTCTTCTCCTGGTTATTCATCTTCATAAAAGGCACATTTCTCAATTGCATTACATTCCAGTGCCCATGCTTTTCCTTTTTCCTAGTTATCCATCTTCCTTTCGTGCACTTTTAGTCTATTCTTCCATTCTGCTGACCCACAAACATACATAATGCGGTAATAGTTTCGTTTGTGCACATACACATACAAGCTCATGCATATATAAAGATACACATACACACACACACACACACACACACACACACAGATAGATGCACAAACACACATTGTTGCCCAGACATACATCACAAAGTCAACTCACACACACATTGGCAAACCACACGCATGCACACATTTACTACAAACGCATGCACACACAGACACGCTATGTAAGTTTAGTCTTGGACAGCTGCCTGTGCTTCAGGGGCAGGTAGACTGCCGATCCCAGAAGACCCAAGCAATGACCTAGCAAAGCCCCCACCACAGCTCACTGGCCACACCTGTACATGACAACACGTCAACTGTTGTGATCATCATTGTTTGCAGCACAGTTCCTGAAAACAACTTGGTGGGTACACACACACACACACACACACACACACACACAGGTGAGTACACACACACACACGCACACACACACACACACACACGCACGCACACACACACACATATGCTCGCATATCTGCACACACATCAGCCAAAATTGCATGTTCCCTAGGTACTGCAGACAGGTAAAGTGCTGAGGGCTAGCAGGGACAGAGGAGTCCGGACTGAGGCAAAAGGGATTTAGGTGGTAGGATGGTGGGTTTTGGCTGTGATGTGAAACGTACCAGGACATTTTTTGATGTTATCTATCTGCTTCTCAATACTAGCGGCGCTATGGTCAGAACCAGCCAGCAAAATGGGTAGCATTGTGTCACTAATGTGTGTGTGTGTGTGTGTGTGTGTATGTGTGTTTTGCTGTCTGTGTGAGAGTGTTGTATGCATGCATGTGTGTGTGTGTGTGCGCGTGTGTGTATGATGTCCTGACACTAGAACTAGAAAAGTATGACACTAGAAATGCACAGGCGCTGAGATGAGCACACAATATGATTCATGCACACACATATGCCAAGAAGAGGCAACAAAATCTCGAGGTGAGCTGAGATTTACTGCTTGCCAAATTGGCAATGACGCTTAGAACGTCATGTTGAAGGAATTACTTTTACCATTCCTGTTGCAGGTTGATGACCTTAAAATTTCTATTGGTGCTCGAGATAGCTCTTCAGGCATGATTTATCTTTTCTTTTTGCTGTCCTATCTTCAGTGCCATGTCAGTGGCACTACACCCACATCACTCACTCTGGCTCCCTGTCCACAGCCAGCCTGACTCATCCTGCTGCTGTCCCACACACTGGCAGTCCACATGGAGCAGTCAGCATCAAGTTGTCACGAGAAAACCCACCAGAGAAAACACTGCACTGCTGCCAAGTGATTTTAATGGCATTCAGTGATGCTAACACACACAGGAGCCAGTATGACGCGGCATTCCTTCTTTGGGGTGCAACCATGTCTGTCCCACAGTCTCCATAAACTTAATCGATAATGGTGACCTTGACATGAACTCACCAAGGGCACAGATGTAGAGACAAAACTGACATTAAAGTCGCTTGAGAGCTGGACATAAAGGGCCACAGAATTTGAGACTGTTTTCTATGCTGATTGATAAGCATGATGAAACTGGTGTTATGGAGTTCCATTTCAAACTGAGGCTGCATGACAGGGTTGCACTTAATGCTTACTTTCATAACATATCCCTGCATTATCCAGACCCAAGAGATACAGATACCCGCAATCTTGGTCAAAAAATTTGAGCGACATGCTCAGAGACACATCCGTTCAGTGGATGAAACTCAACAGCATGATTCGACTTCCAAACTGAGTCCTTAACAAACTGAATAGGAGTGTGCCAGGGCAGAACAATCCCACAAATTAATGGCTCTGATGGGAAATGAACCCACAACCTCCCAGCCAGGAGTCTGTGATGCTCACCACTGCACCAAAGCAGCAAGTCTTCAGGCACCATTTTTCATCACCAAACATCATGCGTACATGATGAGTCACATGAGACTTGTTTAAATTTGGCTTTGTGTATACACAGATCATTGCAACCAGACTTGCAGCATTTTCTAAGCAATGGGTCAGGGTAACTGAAACAATGTTGGGCAAGCTACCTCACTACCTAAGTTAGGGGCCTGCTTGGCTAAATGATTTGGCTGGCTACAGGTCATCACTGTAGATGCCAGACAACAAGGAGGAAAACGACAACAAACACCACCTGGCTTTACCTGCCATGGACGATCCCAGTCGAGAGGGATGGGCACTGCACCAAACCAGGCTCCCAAGACAGAGCTGATGGAGGTGAAATATACGACTGTTTCTTTACCTAGTGCAGGTCTGCAACATTTGTCAAACATATGATAAGAATGGAGTGTTGTCAAAGATGGTGATGATCATATTGTTACCACAACCAAAATCAGCGAACAATCACATGGAATTGTAACATGTCAGTTAACACTTGTAGTTAGAACTGTTGAGGGTGATCATGATGACAGTAATTCCATGCTTTACTACATTTTCATTAGTGCTCAAAATACTCATACTGCTTACTACAATTTACAAAATGAAAAGAAACATGATCGTGAAAAATTACAGAAAGAAATTCAACACAGTATAAATTTGGACATTAAACCAAAGAATGTTCAGCATTATGTTAAGCAAAAGCAAGCAAATAGAACAATACCCAACCAAAACCAATAAAAAAAAAAATCCTCACCGTCATAATATTCAATGTTATCACTTTTATCAGTATCATTACTCTAGAAAACATAATCAGCTAAATGACTGTACCAGGTGTTGCAGTGTATTTTTAAGCATTATCAGCTGCAGGTTGGGACCAGTCTGGTTCCAGTCCCATCAGCTTCAGTGTGGGAGCCTTTACCTGTTTTTGTTGTTGTTGTTGTTGTTTTTGATGTGTACTGAGAGCTGAGAGTGATATGGGCTCACATAGGAAGACATGATGGGTTCATGGCTGAGGAATTGTTGTGTTTCTGCATATGTTGATCATCGCAGGCACCTCTATACAACATCAAATGATCTGGAATCATTGATCACTGCAGGCACCTCTATATACCATCAAATGATCTGGAATCAATGTATATGTTGATCACTGCAGGTGCCTTTATACACCATCAAATAATCTGGGATCATTGATTATTGCAGGCACCTCTACACACCATCAAGTGATCTGGAATCATTGATCATTGCAGGCACCTCTACACACCATCAAATGATCTGGGATCAGAGCAAGACTCCTCTGCCAGGTTGTCACCTGATGGCATGATACTGACTCAGTGACTGCAACCTGTGGACTGCCACAGGTGTGTCTGTGTACAGGGTGGCTAGAATGAATGGCACTGGCATAATGCTATTGGGGGCAGATGGTGGAGACATCAGGAGGGTGAGTAGAGGGTTATGAAAAATGAGACATCGAAACAACAACAACAAACACCTCAAAACCATAGCAAACCAAATCAACTTTTCAAGTGACTAATACCCATGGACCAATCACTTTGATTACCTTCCTAGAGCGAAGGCACAGGTCCATCTGTCTCTGTCAGTGC
>JADBJO010001039.1:399471-401971 GCA_016801955.1 Conus betulinus | reverse complement strand
GTGCACTGCTTAGAGCGCCAAAACGGAATGTTCTGTCTTGCCCTGCCACCCGGTGTTTGCAGGTGGATCCCGACAATACATCATCAACCTCCAACAATTGGCCGGCTTGTTGAAGCTGGCTTCTGAGTGCGAGGGCTTTTCATTTTCTGGACAAAGGGGGGAAAAAAATGACCATCTGCCCAAAAATGGGTTCTGATGTCGCGATTATATATATTTTTTTAAATGCTGTTGCCGTTTTCTTTTGTCTTGACGATCTCTCAACGTACATATCTGAATCTCTCTCTATCTTTGTCTGTCTGTCTGCTGTCTTTTTGTTTACACCCTCCCGCATCTATCTATCTATGTGTGTGTGTGTACATGCGTGCGTGCATATGTTGTGGTGTGTGTGTGTGTGTGTGTGTGTGTGTGTGTGTGTGTGTGTGTGTGTGTGTTGTGTGTGTGTGTGTGTGTGTGTGTGGTGTGTGTGCGCGCGTGCGCGTGAGTGCATCCGTGTGTATGTGAGTGTGTGTGTGTGAGTGAGGTGTGTGTGTGTGTGTGTGTGTGTGTTGTGTGTGTGTGTGTGTGTGTGTGTGTGTGTGGTGTGTGTGTGTGTGTGTGTGTGTGTGGTAAACAAGTAGATAAAACAATAGAGAGAATGAGAGAAAAACAGAGATACGAGCCGACGGCGACAGCGGTCTTTTATGTTCGTTTTGGACACACACACACACACACACACACACACCACACACACACACACACACACACACACACACACAACACACACACACAGAGAGAGAGAGAGAGAGAGAGAGAGAGAGAGATTTGTGTGTTTGCTTGTTTGCTGCTCATGTTGCCAGCCACTCAGTAGCATTGCCACTGCGCCGCTCCGTCAGACTCCCTGTCCACAGCCACAAACACGGCAAACCCGCAGGCAGATGTCAATGCGAAGTCAGCATGAGGCAACCCCCTAGAGGAGACACGGCACTGTACCGAGTCACTTCAGTCATATTCAGTGGTGGTTTCTGTTCTCATCAGACAAATGCAGGACACACATACTAAGGCTCCTACAATAATAACTGCTAATCAACGTAAGTCAGCTCTCCCTCTGGTGGGCGTCACCACATCCGTCAAACGACGATCTCCATGGGAGGCAGCGAGGTCGTGGGTTCGATTCCTGTTAGAGCACTGTGTTTTTGGAATGTCCCTGGCGCGACCGACTCCCACCCAGAGTTTGGCTGTCGACTCGTTTGGGAAGACTGGGACAACATTGTCGAGTTTTATACACTTAGGGGATGCGTCACTGAAAGTGTCGCTCAAATTTCCTGGCCAACACGGCAGGTGTCTGTATCTCTCGAGCCTAGTTGACGTCGGGATATGCACTATGAAAATAAATGTAGAGTGCCGCTCTGCCATGCAGTCTCTGACCAGAGTGGGTCGTCTTCATCATTCCCATCTTTATCTTTCAGCATAGAAATGTCTCCACTCCTCATGCCTCTCTCTTATGGTGACTTCAGAATCGATTTTCTCTCTTTTGTCTATGCCCTTCGTTTGGTTCTGTCGGTCTCAGCCGTACCGGGAAAATCATATGGACTGTCACTGAACGGACGTAGTGGCAGCACTCAGCACATTAAGCAATTATTGACGGCAGAAACGGGTTTGGTGGGGGGTGTCCTGCGTATGCTGGATCGGAACAGGCATCATTGAACACCACCGAAGTGACTTGGCTGCAATGCAGTATCTCCTTTGGTGGGTTGCCTCATGACGACTTGACATTGACTGCTCCCTGCGGTGGACTGCCGGTTCCGGAGCTGTAGCAGGGTGGGCTAGGCTGTGGCTGTGGACGGGGGTCCGGAATGAGCGGCGAGGATACGATGCTACTGAAGACAAACAAATGAACAAAGAATCAACAACCCAAACAAAGAAAGAAACACACACACACACACACACACACACACACACACACACACACACACACACACACACACACACACACACACACACACACACACACACACACAGAGAATCAAAAATCCATCCAAATCGTAACTTTTCATAACAACCCTTGCCTGAGTCTGTTCTGTTCCAGGTTATCAAAGGTGACTTTAAACGTTTTAAATCTGGTATTGGTAAGTATTTTGCTGAACCAGCTAAATTGAGTTTCAATATAAAACAAAAATACAAAAACAACAAACAACAAAAGAATAAAAAAAACAAAAATAAAACAAAAAGGAAAAAAAAAAACAGGAAGAAAACAAAACAAACAAAACAAACAAACAACAAGCCCCCAACGACTTTAGACTCAGAAAGCGGTGGTGTGGTCACCTACGTGATCCAGGTTCTGCCTCCTGGAATGCTGTAACTTTGGCTTCTTCATGATTGTCCATTACTGGGGAATCGACAGAAGGTGGTAGGGGAGACGTGACGCTTGGACAGTCAGGATCTATCTCCACACTCCCTCTTTCTTTAATCATGCGCCACATGATAGAGGTGTTGTGACTACTTTAGTCCCTTTATTTTCGTC
>JADBJO010001039.1:359471-371971 GCA_016801955.1 Conus betulinus | reverse complement strand
CAATTCAAGGAACATGCAGAAACAAAAGAAAGGAGAGAGAATAGTATGGTTGTAAAAGCCTCATCATCATAAAAGCTGACTTGGTCACTTTTCGGTCGATCAGATTCTGTTGATGTTAGCAATTCGGAAATAAATGGTTGGTCTTTAATAAAGAATTGCTCTGTCCAAAGTGGAGAGAGAGAGAGAGAGAGAGAGAGAGAGAGAGAGAGATGAGAGAGAGAGAGAGAGAGAGAGAGAGAGAGAGAGAGAGATGTAGTGGGGTGGGGAGGGAGGGGAGACCGCCATTCATGTCAACATTAAAACATTTTCAGCCGGCAACACCACAACATTCCTTTCGGCTGAACAACAAGCTTTGTATTGATCTTCTACAACTACAAGCCACGCTTCTTTCAACAACGACAACAAACTACAGGAACACACACCAACACACGGTCAAGACTCGTACGATCACCCAGGCCCATCAGACCACCCCATTGCGGCCAGTTCTGATGGTCAGCATTGAATTAAGGAGCCGTTTCTGCCGGAGCAGTTCGCTCTGCTCGCACTGTAGAAGACCCTCTCTGACATCCAACGTCAAACAATTATCACCGCTTCGGAAAATTGCTTTCCCAATGTCTTCGACGACAGCCATTAGTCGTAGCAGTGGCCTCCTTTGTTTCAGCACGGTGGCACGTTATTCTGTCTTTCACTGGGTGGAATGAGAGAAAATGACTCCTCAAACATACCCGTCACCGTGATTTCCAATCCAGCAGACCACTGTCATTATGTTCATGGTGCTTGGTGTGTACTTAATTGACATTCTTTCCCCTGTGTGCGTGCGTGTGTGTGTGTGTGTGTGTGTGTGTGTGTGTGTGTGTGTGTGTGTGTGTGTGTGTGTGTCAGCGCGCGCGCGCGCGCGCGCGTGTGTGTGTGTGTGTGTGTGTGTGTGTATGTGTGTGTGTGTGTGCGCGGGGCGTGCGAGCGTGCGTGCCTGCGTGCGTGTCTGCGTGCGTGCGTGCGTGCGTGCGTGCGTGCGTGCGTGTGTGTGTGTGTGTGTGTGTGTGTGTGTGTGTGTGTGTGTGTGTGTGTGTGTGGTAGCGCGCGCGTGTGTGTAATCTTCTGATTGACCAAATGTAATAGGGAAAGGGGAGGGAGGAGATGGAGGTGTGTGTGTGTGTGTGTGTGTGTGTGTGTGTGTGTGTGTGTGTGTGTGTGTGTGTGTGTGTGTGTGAGAGAGAGAGAGAGAGAGAGAGAGAGAGAGAGAGAGAGAGAGAGAAAGAGAGAGATAAAGAGAGAGAGAGAAAGAGAGATAAAGAGAGAGAAAAACAGTGCCTGGCTGGCCCAGCAGTTAAAGTATTATTTTCTTGATCCAAGGGTCTTGAGTTTAATCCCGATTCAAGATAGTCAGGCTACAGGAGATTTTTCTCTTCATGATCAACAAGTTTCAGACTCCAACTCCCTCTTCCACGTCCTTAGGATGAGATCTTAAAACAGTGCCAGAGTGTGGTGACGTCAGCCATGAAGTGAAGGGGCACTCGATGCAGTGTAGTGCCGATCGAATCTGGATCTGCTTTTTCATCCAGATCTGCGGAACGGATCCACATTAAATTCCAGAAGTTTTGTTCTTAAGCCACATCCGTCTTTTGACCAAGTTTCCTTCAAAACCGGCTGACCAGTTTCTGCATAATTTTGATTAGAGGCAGAGAAACTAACAACCGAAAGATGTGGATGGGGGCACAACTCCTTTTGTAGAGAAAAGAAAAAAAATCTTCACAAGTTCGCTAAATCTCCTGCAGTTGCTATGCCGCTCATGGCAGGGAAAGCCGTCAGTTGGTCTGGAAAAGATGGCAACTATATCTATGAGAAGCAACCAACCAACGCCACTGCATCCCCCCCCCCCTCCCCCCACCAAATTAGAAACTGACTACTTTAAACGGTAGGGCCAAAAACAGTCTTGTTCCATCCAAGGACTACTGAAGAAGAAGAAGAAGAAGAAGAAGAAGAAGAAGAAGAAGAAGAAGAGGAGGAGGAGGAGGAGGAAAAAGAACCTGAAATTCAGTTTTCCATTTAAATCCGACATAACTCCTGCATCAGTCTTCTAAAATCTTATTAAGTTCTGTCACACAGGTTTTAGTTATCTTCCAGAGAGAGAGAGAGAGAGAGAGAGAGAGAGAGAGAGAGAGAGAGAGAGAGAGAGAGCACATTGTTACAAGTTTTAAGCCTGCGATGCATCAACGATTACACTGCTTATTGTTATACACTTAAACAAATATATGTAACCATGCTAAACGAGATTCAAGCATTTGATGATACAAAAGAGCCTAGCCTGTAAGAAATTTTCGAAACATAAATGCTTTGCACAAAAACAAAGCAAACCGCTTTACAAGTGTTTCATTTTTGAAGTCATTAGCATAATCAGCTTGAAGATACATGGTTGTCTACAGTATTTTTCTGGAATGAACTCTCTTGCCTAATACAATAAAGTTCCTGGCACGAAAATACAAAATGAACTTCATTATCAAAAGCCTCGTGACATAATGGGCAAAGGAGATTATCATCACTAAGTTCTCTATAACGATTAAAAAAATGACTACCTATTTCTGTGATACCAAATCTAAATTTTGCTAAGATGTATCTCAAATGTTTGTCTAAGTTTATAGACAAATACAATGGCAATCTATGCTCTGCGTTTAACATACGATAGATATCATATCTGTCACTTTCCTGAACATGAGAATGCCAGCTTTGCCATCGACAATCTATTAATCTCTGACGAAATTCACGGATAAAACCACGAATGTCCCCAAACCCCTGACTTTCCCATACAAAGCCAAATCCACATTCATACAATTTTAGTCTTACCCTCGAAGCCCAATTTGTCTTGCCTTTGGCATCAAACTCAACTAACATATTATAAGCTCTATGGGGTAATCTATGTGATTGCATTCTTGTTAACTTTAACCAATAACGAATGGATCTGACTATAGAAACTAAATATATAGGATACCTATTTGTCTCCCCGTAGACTAAATCATTAGGCGTATATATAGATACTCCCAAGAACTTCTTCAGTGCGTATAAATGTAGCTTCTCCACCTCATAAGCAGAGCTGCTAATACCCCATATTTCAGCACCATATTGCACAATTGGTTGGATCTGAGAATCAAACAGTTTTAAAAATAGTGCTAAAGAATTGTTATTCAATATTGTCAGCTTTTTCATGATACACAGTAAAGCGTATTTAGCTCTGCTCACAAGATCTTTACAAGCAAATGTAAAGCTCAGGCGTGTTGAAAAGAAATATACCCAAATATTTGTAAACATTTACTACTGGCATAATATTTCCATTATAACTCCATCTTTCTCTAGCAGCAAGGTAACCTCCTTTTCTAAAGACTATTATGTTGCTTTTGTCATGTTTACATTTAATTGAAGTGATACAGCAGCTCTTTCTAGACTGTTCAGCTGTGTTTGCAGACCAACAATAGTTTCGGATAACAATACCACATCATCAGCTAATAGCAGAATAAATATTTCTAAGACATCATTTACAAACCGCACGCCATGTCTTCCAGAATTAATAACTTCCAACGTTAATTCATTAATGAATAATGAGAACAAAACAGGGCTGCAAACATCTCCTTGTTTTACCCGGATGTACAGTATATATAATCTGTAAGAGATCTCCACATCGCACTCTTGCTTTTACAGAGTCATACATGCTGATAATGGACTTATACAATTTACCATGAACACCATTCTTGAGCAAAATCGGCCAAAGGATACTTCTATTTACAGAATCAAAGGCTTTCTCAAAATCTATAAAGGCTACATACAATTTACGATTCAATCCAAACTGTTTTTCAACAAACGACATCAAAGTGAACATATGATCAACTGTTGAATAATTCTGTTTAAACCCAGCTTGAAATTCACCAGTTAAGTTATTTTCTTCTACCCCATTCCTGAAGTCTTCTATTAAGGACAGTGCTATATAGTTTACTGCATATATTGCACAAAGATATTCCTCGATAATTGTTTGGATTATTAGCATCAGCTTTTTTATACAATGGAAGGATAATTGACTCCGACCACATTTCTGGAAAAAAAGACCCCTGTCAAACAAAGCATTAAAGAAATTCTTTAGAAAACAAACAACCAGTTCAGATTTGCAAGCATATTTAACTGTCTCTCCAATTATCCCGTCAGGGCCTGCAGCTTTGCCATTTTTTTAATTTTCTTAATGCCAACAGAATTTCTTCATTTGAGACTGGACGATTTAAAGGACAGTTACACTATCGTTGCCAGGACTTTCGCCATCACTACATGGTTGTGCTAATAAATTACCAACATCTTCATTTCTTTCAAGCAGTCCTTTAAAATGTTCAAACCAATTCTCCAAAGTAATATTATTAAAGGTTGTTTCTTACCACCTCTAATCTTCTGTGCCGTGTTCCAGAAATCTTCTGAGAGTTTACAGACGCTACTAATTTTTCTAACAGTGCTCTGTTAAAATCCCTTTCTTTCGTTTTCAAAAAGTTGTTTGTATTCCCGCCTAGCATTACAATACAAAACTCGATCCGTTGAAAGTTTACTACGATTTGACTTACTTAGTAATCTTCTAGCATTCCTTTTACTTTGGCGACACTCAGTGTCATACCAATCATCACGTTCCCTACGACTATTTACATTTATCCGCTTTGTCATACATTTTGCAGCATCTTTTAAACAAGAGTTGAAAGTACTGAGCGCGTCATTTACATTGACATCAATTAGCCTGATAGCCATTTCGACTCTCTGCTGGATCTCAGATGAACACATCATGTCTGTAAAGTGATCTTTATAATTTTCATTCCAAACAAACTTTTCCACAAAATTGTTAATGTCCTTGTCTTTGGGTTGATTTAATCGATTATTGTTAACATTAATGGTTAAAACAATAGGCATATGATCAGACTCAATACGTTCATAATACATGAAGTACACAGACGTCAGAAACACTAGCAAACATATCCCTTGACATTAAAAAATAATCATCAACACTATTTCCACTTTCAGATACGTACGTGTAGCGACCTTCCTGGTCGCCCTCACACATACCATTCAAAATACATAAGTATAGACCTGTACACATATCAAGCAACATTTTGCCATAGTTATTAAGTTTTTTATCTTCAGAATTTCTGTCAGTGTATAATGGGCCGCTAGAATGCTGTTTACCAAAATCTCTAAGATATTTTCTCCAAAATCCTTTGAACAAATTTGCAGTTCTGGCATTGAGATCACCACTAATCAATACAAACACGTCATCACAAGAAAGCATACAATCATATATAAATTCAAACAATAAGCTTATTCCATTTTCAAGATTGAAGTGCAAGTAATATGGTGAATCCACAGGAGGCACATATGCACACACATATAATACATTTTTAATGGTACCAAACACAGATTTGTCAATTATAAACGCGAAGAAATTATCTGACTGAATATTCAAGAGTTTTACAAATGAGCAAAGCTCCTTCTTATCAGACACAACAAACCACCCGAGTGTCTACCACGAGCCGAGAGCTTTATAGCTGGTTTACAATACACTTCATAATCAAAAAATACAGAAGAGTGGAAATCCTCCACAAAAGTTTCAACCAAAGAAATAATATCAAACGAACGAACGAACAACGACACAAAATCATTGTCGCGTACTTTTGAAATTAACCCGTTAACATTCCAGTGTAAAATGGTGACAGATTTGGAATCAATATTCAAAAACTCGTTTTCATTCGTACTGTGCACAGTGGCCAAAGGGGGACAATCATATGCATTTTCAGACACACAACACATATCAGATTGTAACATACATTCATAGCTTTCGTTTTGTGTAGAAGGGGAAGCTGAACTAACGTCGGAAAACAACACGTTGTCAAATACATCATGCTCTGCACGTGCTACCCCAGTGTCACCCTTTACTGCCACACAGCGAGGCAAGGACCGGTGTTACACTAGTGTGTGTTCCCTTTAACCACGGTTTATTTTTACACGAGTTTTTGGGCCGGCCGACACATTATTTCATTTTTACAAGCTCGTCGTTTCCATTTACAGTGAATTTATTGCCATCGATTAGAAGATGGTCGAAAACGATAGTGGCCCGCTTACCCTCGCTCCTAGCTAGCTTTTTTCACATGGGGTGTCAACCTCTTCCTAATCTCTCTCACACGAACAGAAAAGTCTTCACCGACAAAAATATTTGTTCCCGGAGTTTGCCCTTAGCCTTCAACACTTCTACTTTCTGTCTATAAAACACGAATCTGGCTATGATGGGGGAGTCACGTTTGGGATTTAGTCTATGCACCCTATCGAATTCAGTTTCTTGGGTAAGTTCCAACTGGTCAGTTATTAACTCTTTTAACACACTTTCACAGTCAGTGTTGGTTTCGTTGTCGTTCCTTGGTATACCATAGAAGATGAGATCGTTCCTCTTCGACCTGCCCTCGAGGTCGTCTGTTTTCCGCTCAAGGTCCTCGATCTTCTTAGTCAGGTCGTCATTTTGTCTCTTAAGGTCTTCATTCTGTTGCTGCAGTCCGCAGATCTCCCCTCGTAGCCTTCTGAATTCGTCTTGCATCGCCGTACACTCTTCTCGTACAGTATGGAGCTCCGACTTCAACTCTCCGAAGCGATTGTCCATTGTTGTGCTCATGGACTGCATCATGTCCATGAGGTCAGACATGCTGGGTTCTTTCGTAATGTCTCTTTGGTTCGCACCCATGGGATTGCCCGTCCCTCCATGCTGGTCCTGGTACCACTGTTCAGGCGAGCCTGTCTCGTGCTACCTTTACCCTGAGTTGTTGGTCCCGGGTTACTCTCCACATCTCCACACTGAAGAAGAAAACTGCCCCAGAAGAAATACGTGAGGACCAGTCCTAACACTACACCGTCCGTTCTCCTCTTCAGTTTCAGAATGGCGGCACGCATGGCTAATTTCTGCTTCACTCGCTTCAACATGAACAACTGGAACACTGCGATGAAACAGCCACAAACTGCCCTAAATTCCAGTGCTGCAGACGGCATGGTTCCTTTCAAAGCGGTAGGCAAACTTTCAGACCATAAATCACAGTGCAGTCGTCTTGATTGTCAATTAATTGCAGGAGTCAAACCACCGTGACCTCACGCGAATGCAACAGTTCACGACCCCCCCGAGAGAGAGAGAGAGAGAGAGAGAGAGAGAGAGAGAGAGAGACAGACAGACAGACAGACAGATAGACAGACAGAGACAGAGGTAGGTGAATGCCAACCAAAATCGTCTACTACACTTCCCAGTACAAGTGCTGAATTAAGCATTTTTTGTTCAGAAGGTGTTGAGGGTAAAGGTATGAGTAGAGAGGGGCTGGAATGGGGAGTGAGGGAGGAGGTGGAGGTGGTAGGGGCTGACAAGAAAAGGGGGTTAGGTGGTGGAACTCTGTGGGTTACAGAAGGGATGGGGAAGAGGAAATGGATACTACACAGACATTAAGCTGACGCTCGGAGATCACGAGGCTTATCAAGATAAGGGGCTTCCTCCCTCGCACCTCGTTCAAACCCTGGCTGAAGAGGATCTTAGATTTCCCCATGACCACAGCAACCTTCCTTCTGTGATAGTTTTCTCTCTGTCATTAGCGTGTGTTTGTCTTTTTTTCTGTCTGTCTGTTAACCCCTCTCTCTCTCTCTCTCTCTCTCTCTCTGTTTGTCTGTCTGTCTGTCTGTCTGTCTGGCTCTCTCTCTCTGTCTGTCTCAGTACCACCTAGTTTAAAGCATAATCATGGAGATTCTTCTACTTTCTCATTACCTTATCAACATTTCCTCTCTGATAGTTTTACTCGCTATCAACATGCCTGTATGCCAGTACGTTTTGTCTGTTTTCTGTCTGTGAATGTAAGCATCTCCCCTCTCCCTCATTCTGAAACACACAGACTCGCACGCTCATGCATGCGCATACTTACTACATACAGACGCACAAGGAAACATACAGCATACATATACACGCATACACACACACACACACACACACACACACCACACACAGCAACAAGCCACAAGCCACGGTGAAATGAAAGGCTTGTAACATGCACAGTGCAAACGTTAACGGCAGAGAAGGACTCTTTCCGCGGCGATGTCCGCACATCCGGTTCCAGCCAGGCACACTGGCTTTATACCAAGGGAGAGAATGCTGAGAGCTCCTCCCACCAGTCAGAGGACACTACTATTTTTGGGACATGGGGACAAAAATAATGGCCGAACATAACTCAGTAAGATTGCCTCGTCGATCTCTCTCCTGCGAAGACAACATTTATTTTGTTCATGTTGAAGATGAAGCGGATTTCAAATGGAAACAAGCCGAATTAGACTTCGTTAAAACCTCGTCTTTGCTTTTTTTTTTTTTTCGCTGTCTTTTCTGTTTTGGAACATTCATGTCGGGTCACGTGATACGTGCAGTTCAGTTAACTTCCTTCCAATTGGGAGAGAGAAATATTGGCTTTCACTTGTTGCTGATGCGCGTATTTGTGGATGGGACCTTAAACATTTGCAGGGCATTGTAGGAACGTAGATGAATTTCACTGTATGGCAACGTGTCAATAAAGACCTTCAGAGTAACAGGACACAAAGCTCTGAGAGCGAAAACTGAGATGAAAATGTCAATCGATTTGCAAAAGTTATTGTTGAAGTGCAAGGGAAACACGTTACAGTGGTATAGAATTAAAATCCAATTCTATTTCCGATCTCTGGACTTTAAAGGCGATCAAAGCTAGTTGTAAAGTGAAGCGCGACTGCAGGCAGAAATCTAAACAAATTCGAAAAATAAGTTTCAAGGCTCCTCCGCCGAAAAACGTAGACAAACGAATCACAAGACAAAACACGACACGTTTCGACCTTCTAGGTCTTCTTCAGGTAGGATACACAACACTCAGGACAACGAAAATGAACGAGCAGTCACGTATCTTCATCCAATTCGACGCAAGATGGGCGTTGAGTCAGTCATTCTGGAACACCTCACAACCAGCACCTCACCCAACGGGCACAAATTGCATTTCTGACACGTTTTTTTTTTTTTTTTTCTTCACCAGGCCAGGACTCCCAGACCCCCGCTGTAAATAACCCCCCCCCCCCCCCCCCCGATCCCCCCTTCTTGTATGTAATCGATCCAGCCGTGATCGATGGGCCACAAGGGTAGACAGGAAAGAGACAGGGAGAGGCATGAAAGAAAGGTAACAGAAAAGAGGAAATCACTTACACAGAATGTTCAGAAGATGGAAACACAGTTCACGTTGAAAGAACCCCCACATCTTTAGTCCTCGCTTCAATTCTCCTTCCATCTGCACTTTTACAAAAGATGGCCACACCTGGTGAAGATTCTGTTCAGTTTCTTTGGGAACGTTCGAAAGTAACCTGGCTCCGTTCACTGCCCTTCAGATAACCCAACGTGTGCTGGGAAGGGTTTGGGAGTGAGATAGTTTTGATGATGATACCGTCGATGACCTCTTAGAGTTAATTTGCTGAAAAAAAAAACAAAAAAAACGAAAACAAAACCAAAAAGCATTTGATCTTTTTCTGCTTTCTGTGTGTCTTAGATATTGGGGGTTCAAGACCATGTAGGATCGTCCCGTGATTGAGGGAAAATTTCTCTCTCTCTCTCTCTCTCTCACTCACTCTCTCTCTCTCTGTCTTAGAGAGAGAGAGAGAGAGAGAGAGAGAGAGAGAGAGAGAGAGAGAGAGAGAGAGAGAGAGAGAGAGAGAAGGGGAAAGAGAAGTTAGAGGAGAAGAGAGAGAGAGAGAGAGAGAGAGAGAGAGAGAGAGAGAGAGAGAGAGAGAGAGAGAGAGAGAGAGAGAGAGTTGACACTGTGATGGTTTACTGTCATTAGCTATACAGCCCTTGTGACAGGGGGTACAAGCATGGATTGATAACAAAGGCAAGGCATGGAAGCAACACACAGTAACACTAATACTAACACACACACACACACACACACACACACACACACACACACACACACACACACACACACACACTCACGTGCGCGTGCTCGCGCGTCCTCAAAGAACGTACAGTAGTTCTATATCAACCATCCAAATATAACGTACAGTCTCTTTGTCTTGCCTATTGAGTTAAATACTCATTAAAGTTCTTCGACAGATGAACACATAATAGACATTTCAACACATAATACACTCACACATTATTAAGCATGTTCTCTTTTCGCAGTGATCCCGCCCCTGAAATGCATTTTGCTAGTGATACAATGATAGTGTCACTGTCAGACGTTAGGGTATTGATTAGATTCTTCCTCTCTGCTTCCTTGGACTTAAACAACACATGATTTTTCCTCAGTTTCTCGTAGCCCGAGAGAGAGAGAGAGAGAGAGAGAGAGAGAGAGAGAGAGAGAGAGAGAGAGAGCTCTCAAGGTTAAAAAAAAAACCCTGTCTTGTTGATCCAGGTCATTCCCCTATAAGCCATTTCATTTTCCGGTGATCGATCAATGGATGTCGATAAGAAATCCCCTAGATTACTTAGCAAACAATAAAGGAAACAAGTACAGAAAACAGCATGCTTGTAGAAATCCCGTCGTCATCAAAGCTGACTCCATCACTTTCGGTCAATCAGATTCTGTTAACGTGAATCGGATATATAAGATTGATCTCTAAAGAACTGCTTGGTCCACTGTAAGGCGCAGAGAGAGGGAGAGAGAGAGAGAAGGAGAGAGAGAGAAAGAGAGACAAGACAAGACAAATTCTTTATTATCGAGGGTAATAGATAAGCAAGTTCATGCTTTTTTACATCCAGCCCTCTCGCCCAAGAGGGAACAAAAAAAAATTGCAAAATGGAAAATGAACAAACGACCAAAACAACAACAACAACAACACAACAACAACAGCAAAAAAAACAAAAAAACAACAACAACAAGAACAACAACAAAAACAACAAATAAACAAGAGATTGAACACACAAAAAAGTTTGAAAATACAGAAAATGGAAATAACATCAAAGAAACGTAACACTTCCACTTTAACAATCCCCACCCAGAGAACGCCCCTCCCCAAACACCCAGCCAAACACTTGTACACTTTCGCAAACAAACAACACACAAACATACATAGTAAGCGGCGGGTGAAGAGAGAGAGGGGGTGGATAGAAGCGGGGGGGGGGGGGGGGAGGGGGTGGGAAGGGGGAGAGAGAGAGAGAGTGAAAGAGAAAGAGAGAGGGGGGAGAGAGAGAGAGAGTGAGAGAGAGAGAGAGAGAGTGAAAGAGAAAGAGAGAGGGGAGAGAGAGAGAGTGAGAGAGAGAGAGAGAGAGTGAAAGAGAAAGACAGAGGGGGAGAGAGAGAAAGAGTGAGAGAGAGAGAGAGAGAGAGAGAGTGTGTGTGTGTGTGTGTGTGTGTGTGTGTGTGAGAGAGAGAGAGAGAGAGAGAGAGAGAGAGAGAGAGAGAGAGAGGGAAGCGGGGGTATGGGGTGTGGGTGGGATTAGGGGGGTGGGGATAAAGAAAATACATATAAAGTATAAAGACAAACGGGGAAAAAAGAGTCAAATAGAAAAGAGAGAGAGAGAGAGAGAGAGAGAGAGAGAGAGAGAGAGAGAGAGAGAGAGAGAGAGAGATGTTTTTGTTAAATGTTAGGCCCTCCAGCCTGTAAACACAGGTACAGTAACAATGTAGTGGCTATTCAAACAGACGGATGATAGGAATCAATTTAAATTTGTAGCAATAATATGTGCTTCCCTGTGTCTCAGTGCATTAAAAATATACATAACTACATCACGAATGACTCTGATGTGTCCCACAACACAATAAATGTCGGCACTTTACCTCTGTTGACCAGTTAACCTTTAAATGCTTTGACATATATATTTATCTCTTAGCAATGCGTTAGCTTCGCATCGAAAGAAAAAAATGTAGCTCATCTTCACTATTCGTACAAAATGGGCACTGCATGACCTCAGAATCATTTTTCCTGGAGAGAGAGAGAGAGAGAGAGAGAGAGAGAGAGAGAGAGAGAGAGAGAGAGAGACAGACAGACAGACAGACAGACAGACAGAGAGACAGACAGACAGACAGAGGGAGACAGACATAGATAGACAGAAAAACAGACAGACAGACAGACAGACAGACAGACAGACAGACAGACAGACACACACACACACACACACACACATATGGCAGTGGTGATTGGAGGATGGGGGAAGGAGAGGGGAGACTCTCATTCATGTGGACATCCTCAACCGACTATACAGCATTCCTGTATTCCTTCTTCTTCTTCTTCTTCTTCTTCTTCTTCTTCTTCTTCTCTTCTTCTTCTCCTCTCCTCTCTTCTCCTTCCTCCTCCTCCTCCTCCTCCTTCCTTCTTCTTCTCCTCCTCCTTCTTTTCTCTTCTTCTCTTCTTCTTTCTTCTTTCTCTTCTTCTTCTTCTTCTTCTTCTTCTTCTTCTTCTTCTTCTCCTTCTCCTTCTCCTCCTCCTCCTCCTTCTTCTTCTACCTCTTCTTCTTCTTCAAACTATAAAGC
>JADBJO010001039.1:346971-349471 GCA_016801955.1 Conus betulinus | reverse complement strand
CCAGTCCAATGGAGGATCTAGCATTGCAGTCCTCAAGAAGCAATCGCACAGTGGTCTCTAGACAACGCACCAAAAGACTACCACACTATTGCCAAGTCACTAAGAATTATTCTGACCAGCCGCCGTGGCGAAGTGGTTAGCGTCCGCGGACTCCCGCTGGGAGGTCGTGGGTTCGAATTGCCCAGGACAGAGACGGGTGGCGATCAGTTGTCCGCAAAGGTGCAGAAACCTGTGAAAGCAACAGAATTGCTGCAGCTGAGCAGCAGGATGATGATCAGGAAGACCAGCGTCAACAGATCTCCAACTGCTGCCACTATCCCCTGTCCATACTGTGATAGGTCTTTCCGGGCGCAGATCGGCCTGACCAGCCATCTACGCACTCACCCCCGATCCCAGGATGACTAGATGGTCTTCGTCGTCTCGACGGACAAACAACAACAGACGCAGAGTTAGTGTCAGTGAGCTTCTTCTGCCCCCTTCCCCTGTGAAGATCTCGTCACCAAATAGCCGAGGACATTGACGTGGAAAAGGAATCGAAATTGAGGTCACCACGAGAGAGCAGGGCACGCGAAAGGCACACAGAATGTGAGAATATTTCCTTTTAATTGCGATGATTAATGAGGATAATGAACATGGTACTTTGGAGATCTATTTTGGTGAGAGACTACATGACAGGGTTGTACTCTACGTTTTTCCTCACCCACATAATCTACCCAGGCGTCGAACAGACCCGAGAGATACAGAACACCTGCATGTATTGGTCAGGAAATTTCAGGAAAAAGGAACACTCTCAGAGATCCGAACATCATATGGATGGAACTCTTACGTGTGGTACTGATTTTCTTGTCTGAGCTCATGACACACTCAGCTCCGGATAGGAGCCGACTGGGCCGAACACATTCTCACACATAAATGTGACTGAGGGAATCGAACCTAAAGCCTCCCCTCCCCACAAGTCCGTGACGCTAACCACTGTAACACGGCGGCTGGTCAGTCATACTCATTTGTTGTCAGTGAAGACGGGGACAGTTAGAACGAAATACTTTCCCCGGTGGCACAACTCGCTCAGACTCATCAGCTGATAGCCGGCCGCGAAATGGAACAATCGTGTCAACGGCTGGCAATAAAAGAACTGAACGTTAAGAGGCGCTAGAACGCAGTTTTCCCACTCCTACTTCATTCCCCATCCTTTACTTTTCCACCCCCATTGTGTGTGATCCATGAGAACGTTGCTGTTTTTTGTGTCCGACAGTTTGACTGTAGGCTTTTATGTTTTTTTTGTTTTGTTTTGTTTTTGTTTTTTGTTCGACGGTTTGATTGGTTACTTTTCTTTTTGTTGTTTATTTCCTTTTCTATTTTTCTTCATTTCTTCTTCCCACCTCTAATTCTGAACAGCAGTCTCTGAAACTAACCCAGCTGAAATAAGGCAGCGTCAGGTATTTCTGCGAAGAGAGGAATAAGCCTTCTCCGTTTGTTTGTTTGGTTCTAAACCATGTTTTTGACCTTATCAAACATCCGTCGAAATCATTCCTGTGTTGTTACATCAGGCGATAGTTTTGACGTCATCATGGTTCCTGCCTTCAATGACGTCTTTCATTTGATGTGAAAATCAACATGCATATGTTTCTAAAGTCACCACGCAAGCAGAGAAGCTACAGTGTGTGTGTGTGTGTGTGTGTGTGTGTGTGTGTGATTTATTTAACGTCTTTCCACTAATCGTGATATTAGACGATATGTGACGCATAAATGAGTCTTAGTTTCACGTTTGACGCAACACGCACGATTTTTTTGTTCACACACACACACACACACACAAGCCTAAGAATAAGATCTATCTAAAGTAGATCACAAACGACAAATCAAATCTTCGTGCGGTATCGCGTGTGCTGTGCTGGCGCTCGCGCGTGCGTGCGTATGCTTTTACTGGAAAAAAAAAAAAGAATGTAACCCTCAATCTGATGTAGGTCACAGGCGACAAATCAGTTCACGTGCATGAATTTCAGGCGACGTACGAAGCAAAGGGACTCCTATGGAATTCACAGAACAAGAACGACTGGCTGTCTGTTCTGCACATAATCTCCTGGGGACAGGGCAAAATGGAACAAGATGGACCGACCAACCTCTAACGTTGTTTCATCGTCGTCTGGAAAGGCTTCAAAGCAACAAATGGATGGTATATTCGTGCACTTTGAGTTTAAAGAAAATCACCAATAAACATCTAGAAAAACAAAAAAAAAAAAATCGTGCGTGTTGCGTCAAACGTGGAACTAAGACTCGTTTATGCGTCACTTCCTAAAGCCCAGAGAACGATATCCAGATCTTCAGGCCGCATATAGGTTAGACGCTTGTATTTATTGACGTAGTACATTTCACACTTTTAGAATTCAAAACCACTAAGTAACAGGATTTTTCTGCGTTAAAGTGTCAACGGACCGGTCAGCATAAAGTTTGTTTTATCAACACACACACACACAAGCCTAATCAATGGACATGGAGTTAC
>JADBJO010001039.1:336971-339471 GCA_016801955.1 Conus betulinus | reverse complement strand
TCTCAGCTTCGGCCCTCCCTCGTAATGATTTGTTTCCGTTGTTTCCCAAAGGATGACACACTGTCAGGGCCTGTTCATCTGTCCTTCATCTTAGCAGAGAGACAAGACAATCCCAGCAGGGGCCTCTCTCTCTCTCTCTCTCTCTCTCTCTCCTCTATCTCTCTCTCTCACACACACACACACACACAACACAACACACACACACACACCCCACACACGCACACAACATAACACACACACACACGCGCGCGCGCGCGCGCGCGTGCACACACAACACACACACTCGCATACAGAAACTATGCTCTCAAACACTCACACTCACTACACACAGCGAGAACACACACAGACACACACAGACATTCTCACTAAACAGACACACACACACATGAATACACAGACACAGACACAGACACACACACACACCACACACACACACACACACACACACAGAATCATACTCACTCACAAACAGGCAGACCACATATGCACACGAGCACGCACGCGCACCACACACACACCACACCACACACACACACACACCACACACACACAACACACCACACACCACCCACGCACACACATTACACACACACACACACACGCGTGAAACTAACAAACACAGATCAAACAACATCAATTTGCTCACAGAAAAAAGTATTGGCCACATTCTTTGATATTAAGAAAGCCCTAGGACCATGTCTGGCATGGTAGATTACTGTATAAATTAAAAAGTATTGGTATATCTGGACGTATCTATGACTATGTTCAGAATTTCTTATCTGACAGAAGTATTGCAAACAAAAGTAGGCAACTCCTATTCCACCTTAAGATTTCCCCAAATGGGAATCCCACAGGGATCAGTTATTGCCCCTCATTTATTCAATATTCTGCTCTATGATTTACCCCAGTCTGTGTCAAATAATATTGTAATCGTGCAAATGCAGATGACATATGCATGTGGATGAAAGTTACCATGGAAAAGGAAAACATCCAAAAGACAGCTGAACTATTTTAGAAAATTGTATCAAGGGGAACTTGATAACTTAAATAATTACATGATGGAGAAGGAAATGGACTCTTGTTATCACCGGAAAAAAAACTAATCTTGTACTTTTTCAATAGTGGGCCCCGATCCACCAGAGTTACCCCATTTTTCGAATAGATAAAGAAATCCTAGAGTACAGGACTCGATGGTAAAATTTCTTGGAGATATTCAAAGTATTATCTTCAAAGTTATCGTGGAACCATCATATTCATATTATCTATTAACCAAAGGCCAGAAAAAGTTTTAATTTTCTAAAAGTTATATACAAAAACAAAAACTGGGGCCAAGACGCTTTAAAATGTTGTACTCAAAAACACCTGGCATTATGCGCTGATACGGTTTCGGAGAGACTCACTTATGGACAAGAAGTTTTCTTCAGTGCACGGCACAAGTTGCTAAAGAAAATGCAGAGCTTGGATTGTAAGCTTTCAAACTAGCTATAGGTAGCTATAGGTATATCATGCAACTCGTCCTAGGAACATATCGCGAAACTGGGGTATTACCATTAGATGAGTATCGACGGCTCGCTGTTGCAAAGTATGTCTTACGATCTTCAACATGTGACAGCAATGTCGAAAACGAAGTTAGTTTTGAGATCTGATATTAAATTCCCTAAAAGAGCAAAATCAATCTCCTCGCTTACGACCATTGGGACTTTCACATTCCAATTTATTCGAAGAGTCAGAAATTAACCATAACGAAATAATTAAACCTCACCTTCCTTCATCTCCCAGCCCACCATGGGAACTTCAAAGAGCATCATTTGATATCAACCATTCGTCTTTGAAAAAAAGGTGACAATGAAAACTTGATTGGCATAACAGTAAAGAAGAGTATATAGAAAACTCGTACCCGCTTCATCTCAAGATATATACAGACGGGTCTCTCTTAGATACCAAAGAAGTAGGTGCAACATTTGCTATTCCTTTCTAAAAGGTGGAAAAAATCTTTACTACCTTGGAAAAAACAGATCCATTTTTACAGCCGAGCTAATTGCCATTTTAATGCCCTGTATTATCTTCTTGATCTTTCTTACCCAACACTTCAGGCCCTCCTTTTGTGTCGATTCAAAATCGGTTTTATTTGCCCTCAGCAAATCAACAACGGTAAGAAAAGATTTAATTACAGACATTCATCAAATAATACATCTTTTGGTTATTAGGGGTACGAGTATCTCTTTCTGTTGGGTTCCTTCACACTGTGGTATTCAGTTTAATGAGAGGGTCGACAGAGCAGCAAAGCGGGGAGCAAGAAATACAAGCGGGTCAGAACGTATCAGTATTCCATTGTCTGTCCATGAGGGATACAGTCTTTTAGAAAATGCGTGCTGGAAACATTTTAGAAAAAAAACTGAAAAATTCTGGATGTTTTCTTGATACTCACTCACGCCAGCTAATAAACATTGACACACTTAATTCATTTTCATCAATGTAGCATACCTTATTCACGGATTAT
>JADBJO010001039.1:291971-301971 GCA_016801955.1 Conus betulinus | reverse complement strand
TCATTTTTCTTCCTAAAGTTTCTGATTAGGTTATCACCCTGAATCTTTTTTTTTTTTTTTTTTTTTTTTTTTAAATTTTTAAGAATACTTTCATCCAGGAATACACGTGAAGATAGTCAATGGAGACAGTTTGACCAGTTGTTCAAGTTTCTCTATCATGAGGTGCTTGTTCAGCGTACAACTTCTTTTAGGTACCACGCTTCGTGTACATCAGAAGAACCTGCTTGAAAGGAGGCACATTTCTTCCTCGAGGTGTTTCTGATATACAATTCCAAACGCTCTAGAGCTTCCAAGAAGATGCTCAGACTTCCTTAATCTTTTCGGGGGGTATCTGTGATATGCAGTTTGAACAGTTTGGCGGTTTCTGTTTTGTTTTGTTTTGCATTGGGAATTATCCCTTCAATTGATTTTGTTTCCACAGCAATTTCACCTTTAACACTTGGAAAAATTGTTCGACTTCTGTGGGAAGCTGTCTGGACTGTTTGACTGGAGTCCCTCTGTGGAAAACAAAGCAGCGTTTGAAAAAATCCTGAAATCATCTTACAAGCTTTTCATGGAAATACAATGCACGTGGAATACTAACTGCAACGTTTGTGTTCAACTGCTTTGAGTGCTTCAGAAACTTTCTGGTTTCAGCTGTTTGTGACCAACACAAGCATTCCATAAAATCATTTCGTATTGTATTTCAAAACATTTCAAGGACTTCCCAGCTGATTTCTACAGATTCCGAATAGTTGTTAGTCCGAAAAGTTTTGTGAAACCGGATAGAGTTGATTGCTTCCAGAAATTGTCTGTGGAGTCATCCAGAACCTTTATCCACACTTCTCGTGAAATCCAACATAGTAGACATACATAATTTTCGTGAAAAGAAAGTAGTGGGTAAGACATGTTTTTAAAGAATATTAAATACCTCACAAGGAATACAGATTTTCTATATGAACGGATGAAAATAGCAATCAATAGACAGGTAGAATAAATGTTTACGCCCCGCAAACGGTTCCTCATATTCTGTGCGGAAGAAAACAAATATTTCGCAAACGTCTTTTTCAAAAGTAACTGATACACCGCATATGTAATTTGACATATTCTTCGTGAAAGCACACGTGTGCTGGGTAACGTCCCAGAAATAATTTAACACATATTCTTCTCGTTACCCCGGGCATTCTTAGCGAAAGCAGAAGGTTATTAGTAACAGTTCCACGTGAAACAGTCCTACTCACCTCAGAGGCAATCCCGCTTTTTCCCCACGGGAAGCTAAAGCAATTGAACACATTTTGCGTGAAGGCATTCCTAATCGCGCGCCTGTGTAAAATAATCTTATATCTGCTGCAAGCAAGGGCATACAATGTGGAAGCGAAATAATTTTGATGAGACATGTTCGTGAAACAATCGGACACACCCTAAAGGCAGTTCCACACGATGCTCTGAAGGCATACAAGTGTTCATCTGACGCTTATAGGGGAAATAATCTGACATGCGAAATGCGAAAGAACCCCCGTTCCAAGCCTCTTATTTTTGAAAGCATTTATAGCTAGCCTTCTGATCCGATATCTTTTGAAGAAAAAGAAAAAAAAATCACATTGCACATAAATAATTTCATACACTTTTCGTGAAAGCTGCTGGTCATATTTTCTTTCTTCTGTGTGTGTATCAAAAAAGTTCCAGATGAGACAGAAACAACAACAACAACAACAACAACAACAACAACAAACACTAAACGAACAGACAAAAAAACACATACGCACAAAAACTCTTTTGGTTTCTGTCTACAGCAAAAAGTAAAGATCAGACAATATCTGTGAATCTCACACAACCTCACAACTTTTTTCCCCTCGCCTGGAAACATCGTTTCGGGCGACGACCCACCAAAAACAAACAAACAAAACGCACCAAAAAAAAAAAAAAAATAAAAAAAAAATAAAAAAGAGAAAAAAAAAAAAAAAAAAGAGAGAGAGAAAAAAAAAACACCCGTTCGCTCCGTGGTGGGAAACACTTCCATTCTTGAACATGGGCTGTATACGAGACAAGCCCCTGAAGGCCCCCTGTGTGCCCAGCCGTGAGTCGGCCCCCCACGCTGAGGACATCGAGCTGAAGAACGGTCCGCAGCATCTGACCACCGTGACCAACTTCTCCAACGTGGTGATGGACCCTCGCATGCCCCTGACGGTCCGGCAGTGTGCTTCAGTCTGCTGCAGTCCTGGAAGGCCATCAAGCGCAACATGTCTCAGACGGGCGTGGAGATGTTCATCAGGTGAGTGGGGAGAGAAAAAAAAATGTGAGTGGTGTCCCTTTGTGGAAAAAAAAAAAGTGAGTGATGTCCCTTTGTGGAAAAAAAATTGTGAGTGATGTCCCTTTGTGGAAAAAAAAAATGTGTGATGTTCCTTTGTGGAAAAAAAAAATGTGAGTGATTTCCCTTTGTGGGAAAAAAAAGAGTGATGGTCTCTTTGTGTGTCGAGTTCGTTGTGGTGTGCATTGCGCTTCTTCGATTGGTGATGGTTTTGTTCTCACTGTGACGGTGGTGTGGGGGCCCGGTTTTTGTTTCTTTTTCTTTTCTTTTCTTTCCTTTTTTTGTTGATTGTTTTCCTTTCTTTCTGTCTGTCTGCCTGTCTCTTTCTGTTTCTTTCTTTCTTTCTTTCTTTCTTTCTTTCTTTCTTTGTCTTTCGTTCGTTCTTATCTTTAGTCTCTGTCATTTCTTTTTTCATCCCTCTTTTCCCTTCTTGTTGTGATCATGCTCATGTGACGAAAGTGATGCGACAACATATAACGCGTTGTTTGTTAGATAAATCGCTTTCTCTCTCTCTCTCCTCTCTCTCTCTCTCTCTCTCTCTCTCTCTCTCTCTCTCTCTCGAATCTCTGTCTCTGTCTGTATCTCTCTGTTTCTCTTTGTCTATCTGTCTGTCCTTGTCTTTGTCTGTCCGTCTGTCATTCTCTCTCTCTCTCTCTCTCTCTCTCTCTCTCTCTCTCTCTCTCTCTCTCTCTCTCTCTGTCTTACCTACTTTCTCGTTCTTGTCTTTTTTCTTTCTTTCAGATTTTTGCCCCTTTCTCAGCTTGTTAGTTTGTCGTTCACTCCGTCTTTGTATATGTCAACATTTGTCTCTCTCCCTGTGAACCTCTAATTTGTCTGTCTCCCTGTCTCTCTGTCTGTCTGTCTGTCTGCCTGCTTGCCTCTGTGTGTGTGTGTGTGTGTGTGTGTGTGTGCGCGCGCGCGCACGCGCACGCGCATGCGTGTGTGTGTGTGCGTGCGTGTGCGTGCGTGTGTGCATTCGTGCGTGTGTGTTGTGTGTGTTTGTATGTGTGCGTGCGTGCTTGCTTATGTGTTGTGTGTGTGTGTGTGTGTGTGTGAGAGAGAGAGAGAGAGAGAGAGAGAGAGAGAGAGAGAGAGAGAGAGAGAGACAGAGACAGAGACAGAGTTTCCAGACGTTTGGGTCCCTGGCAGTGCAGCAGTCAGACACACCCACTCCATCTTGAAGGCCGCGTGAAGCCTGACAACCAGCCTTGTAGTTCGGCCCATTAGCCACGGGTACCCAGCAGTGTCTGTAAACATCTAGGCCTCGTCATATATCACACTGTCTGTCTGTCTGTCTGTCTCTGTTTTTCTCTCTCTCCATTTCTGTATGTCTCTCTGTCTGTCTGTGTCCATCTGTCCTCTCTCTTCCTCTCTCTTCTCTCTCTCCCTCTCTTTCTGTCTGTCTGGCTAGCTGGCTGGGCTGGCGGTCTATCTGTCTCTCTCTTCTGTCCGTCTTTTTTCTGTTTGGCTGTCTGTCTCTCTCTCTTCTCTCTCCTTCTCTCTTTCTCTCTTTCTCTTCTGTTTCTGTCTGTTTCTCTCTGTCTCTCTCTGTCTCTTCTCTGCGCGCTCTCTCTGTCTCTATCTGTCTGTCTGTCTCTGTCTCTCTCATGATAGTTTATGTCGTCTCTCCCTCGGTCTCTTTCTCTGTCTCTCTCCACCTTCCCCCCCACCCCCCCCCCCCCCCCCCCCACCACACACACACAGGGGAGGAGAAGAGCGAGAGAGAGGCGAGAGACAGAGGGAGAGAGAGGAGAGAGAGAGAGAGAGAGAGAGAGAGAGAGAGAGAGGAAGACGGCAGGAGAGAGAGAGAGTGAGAGAGAGAGAGGTATGGGAGAGAACAGAAAAGCACAGGACGGAGGAGGGGAGGAGGAGGAGGGGTGGAATTCGAACAGAAAAGCACAGACGGAACGAAGAGGAAACAGTTTTGCATTCAACGGGAAGAGCGCAATTGCTGAATTTATTGTTTTTCCCTTTCTTTGTTCTCTAATTCCTTGCCGTCTTCTGTCCTTTCTTTCCTTCTTTTTTCCATTCTTCTCAACCCCCCCCCCCCCTTTTTTTTTCTCTCTTCTCAGCTTTCCATTTTCTTTTCTTTCTTTTTTTTTGTTTTCTGTTTTCTTCGTTTTCGGTTTGTCGCTCTCCTCCCCCCCCCCCCCCCCCCCCCCTCACCCCTTTCCCCTCCCCGCTAGCGTTGCTATCAGTCTGTCGTACTGTTGTTGTTGTTGTTGTTATTGCCTTTGTAGTAAGATTTACTAGGGAAAAAAATCCTGATAACAGCAAAGTCAGGGCATGGAAAAAGACCGCAATGCACCGATCGATTCCATAGAAGCCAATTAGTGATTGCCATCAGCGAACTTAACAACGTCCAGTTGCTTTGGTTAGTGGAACACGTATTGCTGCTTGTTAGACAGCCATCAAACACTTTGTGGCGGTGTGACAGACCGAGATTACCTCCCCTCTCCCCAATCCTGCAGCCATTCTTTCCCTCGGGTCACCGAGATTGCCTCCCCTCTCCCCTGATCTTTCAGCCGTTATTTCCCCCGAGGTTATCTCCCTTCTCCCCGATCTTTCTGCCATTCTTTCCCTCGAGGTTATCACCCTTCTCCCCCGACCTTTCAGCCATTATTTTCCTCGAGGTTCTCTCCCCTGTCCCCGATCTTTCTGCCATTCTTTCCCTCGGGGCACCGGGATTGCTTCCCATCTTCCCGATCCTTCAGCCATTCTTTCTCCCGAGATTATCTCCCTCTTTCTGATCTTTCTACTATTCTTTCCCTCGGGGCAGAACTATCTGAGTTGCCTCGAACATAAACAAGGTATGTATGTATCTTTTGTAAGCGCAATGCAGGGAAAGAGTGTAAAGTTTGTCATTTTATGTTATGTTATATGATATTACGGTATATCATATTCTGCTCGATGTTATTCTATTCTATTATGTTACGTTATGATGTATGTTATAATATGTTATAGTATATTGTATTATTCTACTAGTACATTATAAAAGTTAGAATTTAGTATAGTATAGTATAGTATAGTATAGTATAGTATATAGTATAGTATAGTATAGTATAGTATAGTATACATAGTATAGTACAGTACAGTATGGTTTGGTATGCCATGCTGGCATGGCATGGCATAGCGTAGCATAACATAGCATAGCATAGTAGTATAGCATAGTATAGTGTAGGTGTAGCGCACTCAGCCCTAAAAAAAGGGGGAGGGGGGGATCTATGTGACTAAAACAGGCTACAATTGAACTGACTCCGAAAACTAGCATAGCAGTGCATAGCACGGCATAACATAGCAGAACACAGTAAAGCATAATATAGCTTAGCATAGCGAAGCACAGCACAGTGCAGTCTGGTCTAGTCCAGTCAAGTCCAGTCTTCCCTAGGGTCGCCTCATTGGTGGACATTGCTGGTCACACCCACAAACAAACTACAGACGACGGAGCAAGTATGCTACAACCGTGGATTCAGCAGGCGAACCAGCATGGCAGGATGGACAATGGAAACAGAAGAAAGAATCAGAGCAGAACAAAACAAAGTCTTCTGACCAAGCTACGAGGATGACAGAATAGAGGAAAGGCCGGGCCAAGGGCCCGTTAACCACAACCTCTATCCCAAAAGTCCTGAAGCGCTCAGCTGGGTCCACGCTGTTTTTTTATTTTATTTTTTTTTCTTTTTGAAGAGAAAGGATGATCACACAAAAGAAAAAAAAGGAAAATGAATGGGATGAAGAAGCAGTTTTAATACACACACACACATGCGCACGCACGCGCGCGCGCGCAGCACACACACACACACACACACACACACACACACACACACACACACACACACACACACACACACACAGAGACACGCATACACACACACACACACACACACACACACACACACACACACACACACACACGGTGCCCCCTTTTAATTTCCAAACCACAGTTCACTCTGACGGGGAAATGTAGTTCTGGGACTCGTCTCCTCCTGTCCCTCCCACACATCACACACAATCTGCCCCTCAGCTGGACAGCACCAAAGATGTACGCCAGACAGGATCAGTATACCACAGTTCTTTTCCTCGCTCGCTTTTGTCAGAGTGCCGTTCGCTCGTTATTAGTCACTTCCAGGCAGCACAGCTACCGCACACCCCGACAGCATTGTTCAGCTGGCCCCGCTGCCCTCACAGGTAGCCATGTGTACCAGTTTGTTGCTGTTCATCGTTCAGCGAGGGTAGTCTACTGCCTACATACACCACCTTTACCCCCCCCCCCCCCCCCCCCCCCCCCCCCCCCCCCCCCCCCCCCCCCCCCCCCCCCCCCCCCCGCGCGGAACCAGCACGTGTGTGCTTCAAACTTAACACTTTGTCAGATCCTCAGCGGTAAAAAGTGTGGCGAGGGGACAGCTAACCCGTAAACGCAGTCAGAGAGCTGGTCAGATTAACAGGAAGTAGAAATGCCTTCGATATGGACGAGAGAACTCCAACCAGCGAATGACTCAAATACTTATCCTTCCCAGCCTCTATCTGTGGTAGCCGATAGCCCGAGCAGGAAGGAAGGTGATAATCAGTTGGGGTTATATCGTAGGGAGGCGTCGGCAGCACGGCGGTGGTCCCGGGTCCAACGGGGACCCAGCACGGCCCACAGTGTTTGGGGGTCAATGCCCTACATCAGAGCACAGCAGTGGACTGGCGTACAGCGCTGTTTTGTGCAGTTTCTGTCTCTGTCTCTGTCTTTCAAACACAAACACTTATACACAGACAAACAGACAGACACACTCACACGCATACACAAACCTCACACAGACACACAGACACACACACACACACAGACACACACACACACACACACACACACACACACACGCACACACACGCATGCACACGCACATAATCACACACTGCCACGCACGTACGGACGCAAGCACACACGCACGCACGCGCGCGCGCATGCACATACAGACACGCACGCGCACGCGCGCGCGCGCGCGCGCGCACACGCGTGCGCGCACACACACACACACATATATACACACTAGCGCACAAACGCGCACGTGCACACGTATGCATTTGTGCGTGCGCGCGCGCATACTCGCACACGCACACACACACGCTCACACACACACACACACACACACACACACACACACACACACACACACACACACGCACACACACACACACACACACACACACACACACACACACACACACACACACACACAGAATCCAAAACTTGAGTATGGCATTGATGTTACATTTACTCATAAACACTCAACACTTTAAAGAATCTCTCACATGCATTTTTTTGTTTGTTGTTGGTGTTGTCTAATGTCACTTGAGGGTGAAGAGACGTTAAATTAAAGTACACACACACACACACACACACCACACACACACACACACCACACACACACACACACACACACACACACACACACACACATGCGTGCGCGCACGCGCGCGCGCGCGCGCGTATTGCTTCACTTTCAGTCAACCCTTACGCGGAAGAGAGAGAGAGAGAGAGAGAGAGAGAGAGAGAGAGAGAGAGAGAGAGAGAGAGAGAGAGAGAGAAATCCTTAGCACTCTCTGTGGTGATTCACGACATCTTCCAGTGGTGAAGGGGAAAAAACAGTTACTTTTACTAACATCTTGTCCATCTGTTTCATCGAAAGCGATGCCATCCTCCTGAATATCGTCCTTCAGACGGGACAAAAAATCCATGGGGTAAAAGTTGTTGGACCCAATTAACCTTCAAAAGCGGAAACAATCGTAAACTGATTTATAATGAAATGTAAAGGAAGGATATCAGGCCATGGTTCAATTCCTCTCCCTTCCCGTTTCTCTGCCACTTTCCTTCCTGCCCCACCCCCTTCACCACCTGCCCACACTGTATTCATTAAAAGACTGCCTTCTTCAAAGGGACGGAGCTTCCTTTCTTGCGCAGACAGTTCATCTTCCTCTGTGCGCCAATATTCCTAGACCAGTACGCTTCCTCTTTTCAGGATAAAAACTCATACATTAAAAGCCAAAGGACGTTGCCAGGCAACTCGCATACAAAGAGGAAGGAGACATGACAGACTTGTCTTTGATCATACCAGGCCCACTCTCTGAGTTTCCAGAAACTTGTTTTCCCCCCAGTGGGACTGACCGAATAGCAAACTGCTCCATGTTCCTTTCTTGTAGGAAAAAGAGACTCCTCCCTTCATCTTCCATGCATCTGCACATGCGCCAGAATCCACCATTGCCTCCTCCACCACCCCCCTCCCCCTGCAAGAGATTATGACCGCCAGTCAGATAACGTCGCTTTTTGCGGAGAGCATAAACATTGTTGGTGGCAGATCTACATGATTATATAACACATAAAATATTGGGATCTCTCGCCCTCAAGGAAAGATCCACCCTCAAGGACATCATTTATCTTGTTTGTATCAAAGATGGAGTGGAGAATAAATAGAGAGAAGCAACATCAGTGACTGGCTTGTTGGTGTTTTGGCTTTTCATCTCTGCCTCTGAGATTGGTAGATATTAATGTACGAATCGGGCAACGCGGTTCCCTGAATGCTATAAACGTCCGTGCGATTGGTACTGATCGACAGTGCCGGTCACAAGTTTGTAAGCTTGAGGATCTAGGATAGGATGGGGTGGTTTGGGATGGGGAGGGGGGGGGGGATGAGTGGAAATGTACTTCATCAGCGTCACAGCGTTTCGATCGGCTGTCTTTTCTTTTCTTTTCTTTTTTTCTTTTCTTTTTTTCTTTTTCTTTTTTTAAAATCAGATAGACGAAGGGGTTGCCAAACCTGAGGGAGATGGGAGAGAATAGAGAGGGGTGATGGTGGTATGGATTTGCTTACAAGAATAAACTAATCCATGGACAAGATTGTCATTTTGTGGGCACAGCAGAGAGAGAGAGAGAGAGAGAGAGAGAGAGAGAGAGAGAGAGAGAGACAGACAGACAGACAGACAGACAGACAGACAGACAGACAGACAGACAGACAGAGAGACAGAGACAACAGAGAGAGGGAGAGACAGAGAGAGAGAAAATGCTCAGCACTTGCTGTGATGATTCATGACATTTTTCAGTGGCGAAGTGGGTGAAAACAGTTACTTTGCCAAAATCTTGTTCCTCGTTTTCATTCAAAACGATGCCATTCTCATCAATATCATCATTCTGACGGTATAAAAAAAAAAAATCATGGGGTGCAACTTGTCAGACCCATATACCCTGCTAAATCGGAAACAGCGGTACACTGATTTATAATGAAATATAAAGGAAGGATACTAGGCTATGGTTCAATTCCTCTCCCTTCCCGTTCTTCTACCACTTCTCTTCCCCCCCCCCCCCCCCAACCCCTTGCTTGCCCTATTCATGGCACCAGCTGCCCAAACTATGTTCTTTAAATGGCTCCATTCTTCAAAGGGACGGAACTTCATTTCCTGCATAGACAGTTCATCTTCCTGTGTGTGCGCCAATATTCTTAGGCCAGTACGCTTCCTCTTGTCAGGATAGACCGCAAAAGTTTAAAAGCCAAAGGACGTTGCCAGGCAACTCACAAAGAAATAGGAGGGCGACATGACAGACTTGTCTTTGATCATTCCAGGCTTTTCTCTGAGTTTCCAGAAAAACTTGTTTTCCCAGTGGGACTGACCTGATAGCAAACTGCTCGATGATGCTGTTTTCTTATTGGAAAAAAAGACTCCTCCCTTCAGTTTCCTTGC